>VZTA01013744.1:211741-260602 GCA_013398855.1 Mohoua ochrocephala | reverse complement strand
TGTGTGTGTGTGTGTGGTTTTTGTGGGTTGTTGTTGTTGTTGTTGGTTTTGGGGTTTTTTTTTGTTTTTGTTTTTTAGTTGCTCTTCTTCCTGCCTTCATTTTTTTTTTTAAGCCTTTCTAAGGCAGCCGGAGTGGGAGTGCGACAACAACCCACCTATTGACAGAACAGGGAAGACATGATGGGGGTGTGTTACTACGAGCTGCAGCGTTCCTTTCCCCCAGTTGTTTTGCATAGCTCGTTAGTAGCATCCTTGCGCCGGCAAGAGAATTCCCCAGGTCCTTTGTACCAGGAGGGCTTTATTGATTTTTGAAGGGCCGGTTCTTTCTCCTCCTCTCCAGGCAGGTTGTCAGCTGTAGGGTAGGTGGACATATTTTTGTATTTTGCCTATATGAAGAGCAGTTGTTTTCCTTTCCCATCGCTGGCTGTAGCAGTTTATTAAAATGCACATGAAAATACAGTTTTCCTGTGTCTTTCTGGCCCGGTTTTGGCATTTTCTATTGGGTGCCTTGAAGTGGAGCTCTTCACTCATGGCTGAGCTGGAGGAATTCCTTGCCTGCAGAGTGGCAGCTCCCGTGGGCCATGGTGCTGGAGGAGTGGGGCTGTGTTTGCACACACAGAGCTGAGCATGGGGACACTCCTACCCTCACCTGTGCAGACTTTGGGGTGCGAGTCACACTGCTCTCATTAACACCATCATCTCAGGGGCTGCACTTTGGGGTACTTCTCCTTTTTGCTGTTTGCAGTAGACACGGCTTGATGGAATTCCCGGAGTCCTCTGGGAAGCAGTTAATACCTCACCGGTGCTAGTTCAGGGACAGAAATGACTGAGATCTGGCTAACCAAGCTGACCACAGAGTTAACAATCCAGGAGGTTTTTCATGTGGGGGGAGGCAAGCTGCTTTGTTTCTTTTCTTTTTCTTTCTAATTTTTTTTTTTTCTGAGATGACATTGGGCTGCGGTTTGTTGTTTAATTCCAGTTGTCTTAAAGTATATTTTTGCATCTCAAAAAAGCCCTAAAACATCTTTGAGATATCTTTTTGAGTTTGGCCTTTAGGGTATTTTTGCTTTAAAATAAAATAGCTTGAATGCATTCCAGGTGTGGCAGCTGATTAACACAGGCTCTCCTGGATTTTGAGAATTCTACTTATTGCATCACTTTTCTATTTAGCTGCTAAAAGCTTCTCTCTAATAACATTGCATACAGTAGAAAGCGATGGTAAACGTTTATTTGTGGCTTGGTGTTTGTAGGTTGAGTTTTCCCTGACCCCTCATGAGCCAGGCAGGGGCAGACCCCAGGTGTTTTCCCTCGCTCTGGATTTGCAGCATGCTGGTGCTCTTGGGCGTACTCAGAGAGGATCCTCACGAACATTCAGACTGAGTTAACTCACCCAGTTGGTTCCTTTCCTTTGGTGATGCTTAAGCAGCAAAACACTTTTGCATCAAAGGACATGGTTCTCCTGGCGGTGTCCTAGTAAAGATTACAGTCACCAGAGGCTGCTTTTCTGTCCTGCAGTGCAAGTTCTCTGTGAGCTGGGGGTGAGGGTGTGAAAAGAGCTCTGGCAGATGTAGGAAGTCAGCACATGGGTGCTGCCTGTGGCCTCTCCAGAGGGGAGGGCAGCTGTGCAGTGCAGCAGTGGTGCAGCTTCTGGTGCCCATGTGGCAGCTGCTCTGGGGGAAGGGGGCTTCCAGGAGACCCCTTCATATTAGGGCTCACTCCTCTCAGTAAGCCAGACCAGTAACCCAGTAACTGCCTGGTGCTCGTGCTGCTCTTTTCCACAAGGTTGGAGGGTCCTTCCTGAACCAAGCCAGTTACAGTCTTCGACCGACTTGGCATTCCTCATCAGGAATAAACTCTGAGCAGTTGCTTTGAGGTCAGGAGCCGGTGACAATCAGAGGAAGAAGCTGTGTTACCTTTTTATGTACAACTTCTGCTCTGCATGCTTATTTTTTTCCTACCTCATTCTTGTGTGCACTGGTGTAGGTACCTGTTGAAATTGGGTATTGCCACCAAGTTAGATGCAGGAGAAATATTGTCCAGAACAAGTATTAGACTCAATCTTTCCCTTGTCTCCTTGGCAGTGTCGTAGTACGTAGCAGACTGCATCTCTCATTTAAAAGGTACCTGAATTCTGGGGTGTCAGGGCATCCTCCTCAGATTCAGGTCACTTTGTACAAGCCCTTGTCTTCTGCTGCAGCTCAGTGTTGCACTGAGTTATCTCGAAACCAGCTCACATTAAAGGAGGCATATTGTGATACTTGATTTTAACACCCCAAGAGTTGCTGGAGGGACTTTTCTCACAGTGAAAATGTAACCGGTTGAACAGTAGTGTTTGTACTGTGTGCTGACCTTTCAGCTCGGTGTGAGTGCCACTGTAGGAATAAGAAAAATTTGGTTGTGTTTTCTTGATTCATTATGTCAGTATTAGGTATAGAAGCAGCATAAATGTACTTGTTAAATATCTGCTCTGCCTGTCAGTTCAGAGCTCCCTGTCCATCCCTGAAGTGGGATTGAAGCTTTGGGACATAAGGGTTGAGAGTGTGCTGGATGCATGCTGGCAGTTACCTCCATGAATCTGTGTTGGCTGAGAGTTGCAGAAGCTCGAGTTTGGCAGTGGGATGTGGTGGTGCTGGTGGTGTCCCTGGTAGCGCTGCTGTAATTATACATGGGGTGTAATGTTTTATGAGGTGAATGTTGGAGTTGTGGATGTTCACCGATGGCTGGCATGTTTGGAAATGGTACTAGATCCATGTCCTGGGGGTAAGGAGTAGCTTCCATACTGCCACCAGGATCATGCCTGAGCTGGAAGTACAGATAATTTCTTCTGTTTGTCTCAAAATCTCCTCTCCTAGTGTTAGGTTGAATGGTCGCTGTCACACTGCTTGAGCGTTTAATGTGTGAGTTGGAGGTGTAGAGCCTTTCCTGTGGTGGGTAAGGTGGTCACTGCACGAGCACCGGGAGGGGACTGCTGCAGGTGTTGATATCTAACAAGAGGCACATGTGGTGAGGATGATGCAGATCATGGCCCAAGAGATGGAGGCTCCTTCGTGCACTCTCCCTTCCTGAAGATTTGGGTGTTGCTTTATTAGACGCGTGAAAATAAAAGTATGTTTTAACCATCTTGGTGATGTTTCCGTTTCTGTGGTTTGGTCAGCTTTCTGCAGTGCTCCAAACCCTCAGAGGAGCAGGTTTGGGAAGTTTGTTAGGAATTTGGGAAGCTGTTTCCAAATGAAAGGTGGTGTGGCTCGTCCCACTGGCACCAGCAGTGGGCAGGTAAGGCAATTCCAGAGCAGCAGCAGTGCACTGGCGAGTTTGTTCCAGGGGCTTTTGGACATTGCGCTCCCTTCCGCTGGAAAGCTCCTGGGACAGACTTGCAACAGTGCTTGACCATGCACTCTGTATTGGCATCAGAGTGCTGAACTGCAGGTTTCACAGCACCAAGTTGGAGGAAACGAGGGAAGAGAGTGAGTAACTCCTAAGTCAGTGGTTCATCACTTCTCAGAGATACCACAAAATTCCCAGAGCGGGGTTAGCTGTTCCCCCCAAGCTGAGCTACAGAGCAGTTTGACTTCAGTACTATTTCTTTAGGAAATATATGTTTAGGAGTGAAAGATGAGTTTACCACCGCAAAAGATTTTTTGGATGCATCCATACAGCAGCTCTAGGGCTTTTCTCTCACCATCTACAAGCTGGATCTTTCTAGGTAGTGGTTTGACTGACCCTCTTCCCTGGAAGTGGTGTTATTGAAAGCTTGTTGTGACCAGAATGAGAATGTTTCAGGTGTTCTAATAAGCATTCCTCTGTACTCAGACTGGAAAGCATCAAGCAGAATTTCTCATCCAGGTTGGAGCCGGGACTCTGGCAAAGCAGATCTGTGTGCTCAGTAACAGTTGTAACAGACCCATCCTGAGCCTCAGCCCCATGAAGAGCAATATATGCTTTCTAATTCCAAAAAAAATTGGACTCTGGAAGCTGCAGCCCTTAGCACCATTGTATTGCCATGGGTGATGCCTGAGGGTGCAGCTGCAGTGGTGTGGTTTGGGGGTTGTCCTGTGGAGGTGACCGGGTCAGGAGCTGTTCTGTGCTCTCGGGATGTTCTCTGTAGGTCGGTGCTGCTCCGAGGTGAAGCCCCAGCAAAGTCTGTGCCTCGCTCCTGGTCAGAGCTTTCGTTGAATTAAACAATGAAAGGACGAATGTCCCCTCATCTGAGTTGGTGCCTAATGGTCACCCCAAGTGCTCAGCTGTTTTTTATTGAAGTTGCATCACAAGTAATGGCTCGGGAAGCATCTCCCTGAACTCCCAGTGGACTCCGCTGTGCTCCCAACACCCGGTGTTTGTCTTGGGGTTACTGACTGCCAACCTCCAAGGGTGTTTACTCTGCTGAAAGCAGAGGAGTCTGGTGGATATTGTGCTGCAGTCACTAAGCAGGCATCTGAATGAGCTTCTAAAAATAGCTTATCCCTTTCCAAGAAAGTGAGGTGGTGTCTAACTGGGGCCAAGCCCAGGATGGGGAATGGGAAGTACAGCATTGGTCAGGTGACTCTATTGTAAAATAAAATTTTTCAGATGCTGATTGGACGGCTGCATTGCTGGTTTAGTGCTGGTGACAGTCCCATGCAACTTCACAGATCCATAGTGGTATGGTTTATACTGTTATTCCTCAGACAGAGATCAGAACATCAGTTAGTGCCTGCAGGATGGTTTCTCCTCTGAAGGTGGATTTTCCTCTGAGATCTTTAACTGGAAATTCTTTGGAAAGTAATATTGCTCAAGAGCATTGTGATAGGTATTTGCTTGCAACTTCTCTGTTCTGTAGTAGCTGGGTTACTTCAGGAAAAGCCCTTCTTCATCTGCGTGCACAACTCTGAGGTTGAACTCAGTTGGGATAGCGTAACGTTTGAGTGGGAGATGTACGTGGAAGCTCTGCAGCCCACAGAGAGATCATCCCGTGCTTGCTTGGTTAGTCATGTCTGGCATGAGGCAAGCCTTCCCTCATCCTTTAATTTATAATCCTGAGTGGCCTTTCTTGCATCGCATTATTCTTTTTCAGGTAAATGAGGCCATGTTCAAAATCTTTATGGTTTTTAATCACTCTCCATCTGTCATGTTTTATAGTCCTTTCTGAAAAACTGGAGGGAGGCTGTTCTGCCTAGTTTGCCTCAAAGCTGCATTTTGGCATGTGGTGGCCAACTGGATGGTTTAGCCTGGCACGTGCTTAGTGGTACTTAGTGGCTTTCTTGATCTTCTCTGACAGGTCACAGGGTTGCCTTCTCAGGTAGTGGCAGCAACCGTTTTGAGGTCACCAATACACTCAGGAATGTCACCGAACAAGCAAACACAAGTGGCATGTTGGTCATACTACTTGTGGTTGTAAATGAAGCAAAAGTGACCGTTTTGTGGAAGGAGCCTTTTTGCTGTAGACGCTTCTGGTGACTGCTTGGTAAGAAATGGAAAAAATTATCATTCCCAGGCTATTGGGCCAAAGCCAGAATTAATGTATCCCATTGGAAAAGTAAGATAACGGAGCTCAATTTGAAAATAATGCGAGTTCTAATCGCAGATTATGACAAGTGATTGTAAAAAATATGGCAAGTACTGGTTTAGTAGCCAGAGATAAAATAATAATGACTGTAGGACCCAGAATAACAAAATGAAGAAAAGATCTGTAGCAGCCACAGGAACCTGGAGGCCAGCGCAAGTCAGGAAATCGCACAGGGTGAGCAGCTGATCCCTTAGCGTTTCTAAACCTGACTGTTCTTAGGTACTTGTTATTTCTCTGGGCCTTCTCTGGGTTTCAGCTCACACCTGTCTCCGCTGACAGCCTGTCCCTCTGTCAGAGCTGGGGACCCCTTCCCTGCCCACGCCCACAAAGGCAGCGCTGCTCCGCACAGCAGTGTTTACATCCTGCTGTAGCCCACGTGCTCTGGAGCGGCAGGCAGGCGTGACGGACCTGTATCCGCAGTGCTGGGAGCGGGCAGCTGGGCGCTCCCACAGCTGCTCTTGCTCCGGGTGCAGCGCTGCAGGACTGAAGTTCGGAAGCAGTAGCTTTCCTTGTTCTGGGAATGGCCTTCGGGGGTTCTGCATGATGCAAGGTGCCTCAGGCAGAAGCAATGTCTTCTGGCATCATTTTATTACTTTTATGCTGCTTTATTGTTACTTTTTCTGGTTTTCTTGTCATCTCTGCTGCAAGTGCAAAGAGCAGATAGGCAGCGGGGATGTGAGGAGGGGCAGGGCCACCCCCTCCAGCAGGTGTATGTGCTGGTGATGGCTTACAGCGATTAACTGCAGCCCATGGGGGTACGTGTTGTATTTAACTGGCCGGAGCGTTATCTGCATTGAGAACCTGGATGTCCACCTGGTCAGAGCATACTGTGTTGGAATTGTTTGTGCTGGGGCTCATCAGACACAAGCCAGGCAGAAAATTTTGAGAAATACTTTGGTCTAAAGCCTTGCTGCTTTTCCTCACATCATGACTCTCCTGTAGACACAGGTGCGGGTCTACCAGACTGCAGTGTCAGTAGCCGAGATGCTCTTTCTGATCTTCCCTGTAAGTAGATGAGGTAGAGATTCCATGTAAAAGAGATGAGGCAGAACACAAAGAAACGGTGTTACTTCTTTGTGCAGCTCACCTTGTCCTTTCAGAGTCTTGTACCTTTTCACTTGCAGGATACTGTTCTTGCAGTGCCTGCCCTTTTCAAAGCTTAGTGGCCACCTCGCACGGTGCTTTGAAAGGAAAAGCAAGAAGTGGCATCTCTGTCTCCAAAGTTCATAGGAGAGTTAAGACTGGCCAACATAAATACTTGAGGTGAAAATGGATTAGGAAAGGTGGAATGACATATAAACAAAAAGATGTCACCACACATTTGGGTGGCAGATGAACTGGATTGACAGACTCCCTGACACACCTGCCTCAATGTGAACAGCGAGCCTTTAACCTCATGCCTCTTTCAGAAGGAAGAGCTTCACAGCAGGTCAGTTTTCATCAGTGAATTAAAAAGAGAGGATTTACATAAGTTTGCAGGAAGTTGGGCTACATTTGTACTGGAATAATACACACAGAGAAACATTTCTTTTGCTGGAGTGTGTCTTTAGGGTGGTTTGAATAATAGCTTACAGGAGGAAAGCTTTGTTGTTTGATATGAGCGGCAGCTTTTATGCATTAAGGGTTGGTTTCTGTATATATTTGTCCTTTGTTTTCCTGTAACTCTTTTTGGTTGTTCCATAGCTGTAAACTGTAGTTGCTGTATATGTGTATATAAAAGTTTTATTTCCTTTTTAGCAGTTGTTTGTTAGAAGAACAAACGCCAGTATCTTTTTTGGGGAAGGAAAATCCTCTAGAATCCTTTTGTGCTTCAATGACAGTGGAGTTCATTTCGACATTAATATCCACGTCCTCAAACTTCCATCCTCTTTCTCATTGCAGGATGAACAGTTTTTAGGTTTTGGTTCAGATGAAGAAGTCAAAGTACGAAGTCCCACCAGGTCCCCCACAGGTAAGTTCAAGTTGCAGGACTGGGTGTTGACTTTCTGTTTTCTTTTGTGATAGTTTTGCTGTGCCTCTCCTGTTTGTTCCACCGAATCTCATCCACCATAAAAGCCACACCAGTCTTTAGATTCAATGCAGTTAGTTTTGGATTCTCTATGTCTGATCTGCAAAGGGACAGGGAAACTTTGAGTCAGAGAGTTATACTGATGAAACCAGTATTTGAAACCTCATGTCAGTGTTCTGGAGAGGCAGCTATTTAACAGTGACAGTCTGAAACTGTTTTGGCTATTTCAGTATCTTCAGTAGAGTCCTTGTTGCCTTATTGTCAATAAATGCCCTCACCAGAGCGCTCTGCTCTTCCACCATAATCATCTGCTCGGCTTGGCCTCGACAGCAAACTGTGGTGGAGCGCCTTGCTAGTGCAAGGGAAGGTGCAGAGCTGAAATAGCTGGGCTTGGTGAGGGTGCAGTGAAATGCATTGGTCAAGGTGAGTTATCAAGTCTTGTGCTTGATGGCTCCAAGTCAATGCCAGGTATTAACTGTGCTTCAAAGCTAAAACCAGTTTTTAGTAAATTGTCTTGTATCGGCCTCCTGTTGGTCTTGCTCTCTTGACCTCTCCCTTAGCAGTGCAGATGGATGGCACTCAAAAAGAAGGATTTTTTTTTTCTTTCAACCAGCTGTGATCTGCTTAAAAAAAAAAAAAAAATTAATGTGTTTAAAAGGTAGCGTGTGGCCTTGAGAGTTATTGCTCCCTCCCAACATGAGGTTGGTACTGGGCCTGTGCCATTGCATATGTAGTTGTTGGGAAAAGACAAGCTTGCATTTTTAAACAAGTTATCTACGTGGTATTTTATGTGGGAAAAGAGGTTTGTTGGGAAGGTACTCTCTACATGTAGTGATAAAACTATTTTTTGTTTGTTGATTATCTGAAACATTTTGGCAACGTATGGGCAGCGTGACTGATACCGAGTAAATACTTGTGTGACCTGGGTAATGCTTATCCCACACTTGGAGAAATTTAATATGTTCCCTGCATTCTCTACTTCCCTCTCAGTTAAATCTAGTCCACGGAAGCCTCGCGGGAGGCCCCGGAGCAGTTCTGACCGAAGTTCAGCTGTACTGTCAGACTCTTCATCAGTGTGTTCCCCTTCAAGCAAATCTGAAACCACACCCATGGAGAAAGTAAAGAAGAAGGAGTCAAAGAGTGGTGAGAAAAGACGAGGAAGACCTCCAACACTTACAAGTGTGAAGTTCAAATTGTCACAGGAGAAGGACACATCGGACACTCAGAAGGGCAGCAAAGAAGAAAAAGAGAGTCTGAAAAAAATCAAAAGATCCCCATCCACTACATTTCAGCAGGCAACTAAAATCAAGAAATTAAGAACTAGTAAGCTTTCCCCACTGAAGTCTAAGTTTAAGCCTGGGGCAAAACTTCAGATTGGGAGGAAGAGCGTTCAGATCGTGCGCAGGAGAGGCAGGCCACCGTCCTCTGAACGTTTAAAGACTTCCTCAACTTTAGTCATAAACTCACAGCTGGAGAAGCCCCAGAGGATTCGCAAAGAAAAGGATGGCACACCGCCTCTCACAAAGGAAGAGAAGGCTGCTGTCAGACAGAGTCCGCGCAGGATTAAACCCGTTAGGATTATACCTTCCACCAAAAGGACAGATGCTGCGATTGCTAAGCAACTCTTGCAGAGGGCTAAAAAGGGAGCGCAAAAAAAGATTGAGAAAGAAGCAGCCAAACTGCAGGGCAGGAAGGGGAGAACCCAGCTCAAAAATATTCGACAGTTCATCATGCCGGTTGTGAGCGCGATCTCTTCGCGGATTATCAAAACACCCAAACGGTTTATTGAGGATGAAGACTATGATCCTCCTATTAAAATATCCAGACTAGAATCCACACCAAACAGCAGGTTCAGCGCTACATCCTGTGGCTCCAGTGAAAAGTCCAGCGCCGCTTCTCAGCATTCGTCTCAGATGTCTTCAGATTCCTCACGGTCCAGCAGCCCCAGCGTGGATACATCTACAGACTCCCAGGCTTCTGAGGAGATGCAGATGCTTTCCGAGGAGCGAAGCAATACTCCAGAAGTTCACACTCCCCTTCCTGTTTCTCAGTCCCCTGAAAACGATAACGGTGATAGGAGAAACAGAAGGTTTTCGATAACAGAAAGAAGTTTTGGCCAGAGGACTGCAAAAAAGCTGTCAGCCTTACCAAGCGTGCCGCCGCAGCAGCAGTCCTCCTCCTCTCCTCCTCCCCCTTTGCTCACTCCCCCCCCACCGCTGCAGCCTGCTTCGAGCATCTCAGACCATACCCCTTGGCTTATGCCTCCAACCATACCGTTAGCCTCGCCCTTTCTCCCTGCTTCTGCCGCGCCGATGCAAGAGAAACGAAAGTCAATTCTGCGAGAGCCAACATTTAGGTGGACCTCCCTGAAACATTCCAGATCGGAGCCACAGTACTTCTCATCAGCAAAGTATGCCAAAGAGGGTCTTATTCGCAAACCGATATTCGATAACTTCAGACCCCCGCCGCTGACACCGGAGGACGTTGGCTTTGCATCTGGCTTCTCGACGCCGGGTGCGACAGCTCCCACACGTCTCTTTTCACTGCACTCTGGAGCCAGGTTTGACATGCACAAGAGAAGTCCCCTGCTGCGAGCGCCACGATTCACACCGAGCGAGGCCCACTCCCGGATCTTCGAGTCTGTAACTTTGCCCTCGTCAGTCGGCCGCGCCACTACGGGGACCTCTGCCACAGGCACGTCCTCTCGGAGACGGAAGAGGAAAGCGTTCAGCCCCATCCGATCGGAACCCAGATCTCCTTCGCACTCCATGAGGACAAGGAGCGGAAGGCTTAGTACCTCTGACCTGACAACTCTCACCCCACAGTCTTCTGTCTCTTCCTCATTAACTAGTATTTCAGTTAGTTCTCTTGCCACTAGTGCCTTAAATTCAACTTTTACTTTTCCCTCCCATTCCCTATCGCAGTCTGGGGAATCAGCAGAAAGAAGCCAGAGACCAAGGAAGCAGACGAGCGCTCCAGCAGAGCCTTTCTCATCCGGCAGTCCTACTCCTCTCTTCCCCTGGTTCACATCAAGTCCCCAGACAGAGAGAGGCAAAAACAAGGACAGGGCAGCAGAAGAACTCTCCAAAGATAAGGATGCTGACAAAGGCCTGGAGAAGGACAAGAGCAGAGAGAAAGACAGAGAGAGAGAAAAGGAGAACAAACGGGAGTCAAGGAAAGAGAAAAGGAGGAAAGGGTCAGAAATACAGAGTAGCGCTGCTTTGTTTCCTGTAGGTAAAATGCCCAAAGAAAAAGTCAGCGAAGACGCTGCAGCATCATCGTCTGCCAAAAAACCTGCCGGGCGGAAGAAGTCTACAGCAGCAGATCCCGCGGCAGACGTTTCCGCCGCTGCTCTGGTAGATATGGCAGCCGTCAAAACCAAAACATCCAAGAAAGGTAGAGGGGGGCTGGACAAATCAGACCTGGACCTCAGCCCCGCCGTGCCATCTTTGGAGAAGGAAAAAGCTCTGCGTCTTTCTGCTCCTTCATCAAGCACTGTTAAACATTCTGCTTCCTCCATCAGTTCTATGTTGGCTCAAGCAGACAAACTGCCGATGACTGACAAGAGGGTAGCCAGTCTTCTGAAAAAGGCAAAAGCCCAGCTGTACAAGATTGAGAAGAGCAAGTCCCTCAAACAAGCAGATCAGCCAAAAGCACAGGTATTCCTTTTTCCAAGTTGGGTTTTTTGCCAGAGTGCATCTTACTTTGAACTTGTCCTGAAAGTCACCAGTAGCTTTTGTATACCGAGCGTGAAGAATTAATGTGCCAAGCTAGGCAGCTGTTAGTGCAACAGATGGCAAACGACCCGAAAACAAGGAGCCCTGGGTAGAAGCCGAGGGGAAGAGGGAACTGCTGTGTAGTCAGCTCAGAGGGGAGCTGCATGCATTTTGGAGACCAGTACAGCGTAGCTGCTTGTTGGGTTTCTCTGAATAAATCTGAGCAAAGCGATTACCTAGAGTAGTAGTCGCTCTGAAAAGGGTGATTCCAGCAAAATGCAGTGTCTGTCTTGGCCTCGATGTTTCTTGGGGGCCCTCCTCGAGTCTGAAGCTGGCTTCTGAAGAGGAAGTTGTTCCTCGATCTTTCTCCCTGTTTTTTAACTTTATGCAGTGATCTCTCACTTACGGGAGGGAGGAAAATCCATTGGAATTTTGCATCTGATTTGGGGAACTGCTTCCTACCACTTTCCTCTTTTCCCTCTTCCCCACCCCAAAACCACCCTTTTCTGCACTCCTCTTTACCTGCCAAGAAAGGGAGGTGAGATACGTTTTCAGGGAATACTTTTTATTTAAACTTTTGCTTTTCGTAACGGCACTAGTGTTGAAAATCACCAGTACATATTTCAAATAGAGAGGCTTTCAGCCGTTTGTCTCCGAAATGAAGATGCCCACGCATCTGTATGACTGGGCTGGTGTAGCAGAAGCCCAGGTTCTCACAGTTGCTTATTTGGGATAGTTCTTTCAGCGAGAGATATTCCAGAATCTTATGAAAACATGGAAAATTGCACTAAAATGCTCCATTTGTTTAGCACCTCAGTAAACCCAAGCCCTTCATCTGAAACATCAGCAGCTGCAAAGCCTCATCTATTACTGGTTTCTGCTGGATCAGTCAGCACCAAGTGCCGCTCCAATTCCAGGGGACTCTGATTTTTTTAGTGTCAGTGCCTTAAGAATATGGCTTCATGAACAAGTTGGCTTTCCAGTAGTGGATAGAGACTTGCCTTGTAATTCCAATCGAGTCAAACCTTTTGTTCTCTTGCATTTATCCTTTCTTGGATAACTGAGGCTTAGAAGGCCGAGTCTTTGTTTTTATCCTGATTCTTACAAAGTGCAAGCTAAGATATAATTTGCTTAGAAGTTTCCATTACATGTTTCTCAGCCTTATTTTGGTAACTTTCTTAGGAATACTGTCTGCTCTCTTGTTCTGAAATCTAGGGGCAAGAGAGCGATTCGTCAGAAACATCAGTCCGAGGACCACGAATAAAGCACGTTTGCAGGAGAGCAGCTGTTGCGCTGGGCCGCAAGCGAGCGGTGTTCCCCGACGACATGCCCACTCTGAGTGCCTTACCGTGGGAAGAGCGGGAGAAGATTCTGTCTTCCATGGGGAACGATGGTGAGTTAGGATTTCTGGTTTTCATCTGCGGGTCCGTACAAAGTCAGCTTCTATTGACTGCTTATAATGAGGACTTCAAGTGATTAACAAGGGAAAGTATGTTAAAGAGCTCTGGGCTCTCTGTTACAGTGCCACTCGAACAGGGTTAATCCTTTAAGCTATTAGGAATTGTGTTAAATACGTGTGTTCTGCACCAAACCTGTGTCCTGCCGAGGGGCGTGTGTGCATGTTCATGTGCACACACGTGTGTGCACAGAACCACATGCATCCGTGTGGCTCTGCAGATGAACTTAGGCTTCATGGGCTAAATTAGATGCTCCTGAGACATTCTTTGACATCAGCAAATTCACGTTAGAAATGTTCTTTTGGTAGATAAGTCATCGATAGCTGGCTCAGAAGAGGCTGAACCTCTTGCTCCACCTATCAAGCCCATTAAGCCGGTTACCAGGAACAAGGCACAGCAAGAACCTCCGGTGAAGAAGGGCCGGCGCTCCAGGCGCTGCGGGCAGTGTTCGGGCTGCCAGGTTCCAGAGGACTGTGGGCTCTGCACTAACTGTCTAGACAAACCCAAGTTTGGTGGGCGCAATATAAAGAAGCAGTGCTGCAAGTAAGTGTGTCTGAGAGACTGTTGAGCTAATCCCTGCTCTGAGTGGAATAAGTGTGCCCACGCTCTGGGCCAGGAACAGCAGACTTGCCCTGTGTCGTGGGCTTGGGCTGAGCTGGACCTGGGCTGAGGCTGGATCAAAGCAAGGGACTGTAAACAGTTTGAGGGTCAAGACCACAATTCAAGGTGCAGTTGTTATGAGCTCTTTCTCTGGAGTTCACTTCTGGTTTATTCTCCTCAGTTTGATGAAAGCGGCAGAGTATTGAGAATTGTTCGGTGTGAGATCTGTGGCTTTTGTTAGGCAGTACAGGATTTTGCAAGGAAGGCAATGTGCACATAAATATTTACCTCTTATTCTCCCAAACTGCATTCATGAAGAGCTTGTGTTTTCAAGCTGGTGTTTATTTAGCTTGTATACACTTTGTATCTCAAAGGTGTCTCTGGATATCATTAAGAAATACCACTCTTCCTTGATTTCTTCTGTCATTTTTTATACATATCACTTAGACTGAACCTTTTTCTTTTTTATATTGCTGTATTAAATTGATTTTACCAGACTAGATAATCTGTCTGAAAAGGCAGCAGCTAAAGTGGCACCAGTAGAGTGTTGTGGTATAAGAGCTATTTATAAAGCCTTGCTGTGAGAATTGCTGTGTGAGAACACTCTGCAGACTGGAAGGAGTCTTGCTCTCAGCAGCTTTGCCCAGGCTTTGGGCTGGATTTCAGAGCCACGAGCCCTGCTGCAGGAAAGGAGGCAGAAACAAATCCTGGCCCAATCTAGAGAAGACATTATATGCCAAGCATAAGACAAGTAGGGAATAAAGTTGAATAAAGTTAGCAAAAGACTTGATCCCCTAATCCAGTCTCACTCCAAGAGTACTTGGTTTTGTCTGAACAAAAGTAGTGTGTGTGTATTGATAATGTTATTTTCAGTATTTACAGACTGCCCTCTTAATGTCTGCATCTTTGTTCTGATTTTGTGACGTGTTCTTTCTTTTTAGAATGAGGAAATGTCAGAATCTACAGTGGATGCCTTCAAAAGCTTATCTCCAGAAGCAAGCTAAAGGTAGGCTAAAAGACTTGCCTTGAGTATAGCACAAGACAGAAGTTTTCATTTCGTAGGTTTTGCTCTCTGTGCTGTCGTTGTGGCTACACTGAGCTTGTAAAGGTTATTCTGCAGGGAGCCAACCTGCCCACACTGCTGGTGGCAGGTGCAAGGGGCAGGAGAGATGAGAGTACTGACAGACACTGGACACCCCAGTGTCTCTCAGCACTGCACTGGTGCTGACTGGACTGGTTTGCTTCCTTCCTTTTGCTTCCTTTTCCTTCCTCACAAAGTCTGCTCTCAGCTCTGAAGCTGTGTTATTGCAGAAGGGTGTTGCTTATTGCTGTTGCAAAATAGGGGCCCAAGGTGTGAGAGAACATGGATTGAAGTTTGTTGAAGCCAAGTTTATTTTTTGAGTACATTTTTTTTTCTTTTGTATGACAGAATGACAAAGTTCTGAATCAAAGTGTCTGTATCCTTGTTTTAAAAGAGCAGCAAATCATTTGAAGTCACACCATTTTGTCAGTGTTGCTTTATCTGTGCTTCTTTTTCTTAGCTGCAAAAAAGAAAGAGAAGAAATCCAAGACAAATGAGAAGAAAGAAAGCCATTCTGGAAAAAACCAGTTGGACTCTGGACAGAAACAAACTCCTCAGGCTGTTGTACCAAGAGAAGACAATTCTGGGAAGAAGAGCAGCGAGCCTGCCCGTAAGCCTGTTGAGGAAAAGCATGAGGATGGGACTTCCTCCGTTCCTGTGCCAGAGCCCAAACAGGTCCCTGCATCTGGTACCAGAAAGACTGGCAAGCAGATATCCCAGCCAGTCCAGCTCTCTCCTTCTCAGCCACCAAGCTCAGGAACTTTGAAAAAAGAAGCACCTAAACTTAGCACTTCTGAGCCCAAGAAAAAGCAGACTCCCCAGCCAGAAATAGGTAAATGGGACTATTTATCCTCAATATGTTTGAGTCATGTTAAGTAACAATACTGCTAAGTGCTGGTGCGTTTTAAATCTGACGAATGCTTTATGGTGTGTTAAAATTTCAGCAGATTATTTTGGAAATTTTGCTTAGAACTGTCTTCCTTTTTATTGAGCCACAGTGTACGTTAGGGCAGGGAGAAAGATGGCTATCCTGGTTGGGACCCTGAGTCTTACAGTTGTGGCAGTCCTGAAGTGTATTTTCAGATTTGTTAAGTCTGTCAATTTCCCATTCTGAATGTGAAACCAGGAGGATGTAATCTTTTACTACAGAAGTGTAGTCCGCTATTGTGTGTAGTGCAGAGCAGCGTGAACAGTCACCAGCCAGGCAGGCAGCTCTGGGATTTCTGTGGCTTTGCACCCACAGTGCTCCAGATTGTGAGCAGAGTAAACTCTTCTTCTAGTCTTGCCTCAAAGAGACTGCTCATAGCTGGGGAGGTGCATCTACAGAAGAGGGTGGAAAAGTTCTAGTCTAAAACTCATCACACATTACCCAGCTGATTTTTTTCCCTTTTCTTCTCTACAGGTGGCTGTTAGTTACTTGAAATACTCATAATTTTTCCCCCCCTTCCTAGGCACAGAACAAAGCAAACAGAAAAAAATTGCTCCCCGTCCAACTTTCCCTGTGAAACAGAAACCAAAAGAAAAGGTGAATACTGTTTTTTATACAGTCAGTAAAATTTCAAGCACCTGGAACTTCTGTCTAGAAAGTAGAACCGTATTGCTTAACCCTGTGCAGATTTTTTTAATTTGGTTCTTAAAGATGTTAGGTTCTCCCTCGTGGCAGTATGTGGATAGTGAAAAACGTGGCCTCTGCCTAAGATTCAGTTCAGATGTTATTTTGGTGTCTAAGATTTGTGTGTTGGAGGGTGGAGGCTAGCTTTTCCATGAAAATGCAACTACCTTTGTCTCGGAAATAGCTCGATTGTGGAAAAAAGGTATTGTCTTATGTAAACCTGAGGGAGAAGTGAGTAGAGCCTGTTTATACCCAGAGTTGCCCCACTGCATCAAAACACCAACCCATGCTCTGATGAGAGAACAATGTGATGGGTAGAGCACCTGGAATTAGGACTGTAATTGCGTATGGAATGCTCTTAGGGAATGGTTTGTAGAATGGACACTTCCCTGCAGCTTTGTAACACTCGTTAATTTTGTGCTGGTTTTTGGGGGTTTGTCTGTGGATTATTTGTGGCGTTGGACGTAACTGCTGGTGAAGTTGTAACGTCCAGAGTTGGGATTAATGCAGGCTCCTTTGCTTGACCAGGAAAAGCCCCCTCCTCTAAGCAAGCCAGAGAGCAGCACACTGAACTTGCTCAGCACTCTGACTAACGGCAGCAGTTCCAAGCAAAAGCCACCTACAGATGGAGTCCACAGAATCCGAGTGGATTTCAAGGTAGAGGACAAAATGTTTTAAGTATTTGAATGTCCCCTGGCTCTAGACACTGGAACTAGAGTCCTCTGAAAGTGCTGGCAGTAACTGCTGAGTTTGCGTGTCTGGTGCCTTTCAGAGGGAACCGCAAAACAGGAGCCTCATGACAAGTCACTTGGTTGATTTTTAAAAGCTTGTTATGCCTTTTTTTTCTTACAATTAGAGTACTGGATGAAGAGACACTTAAAGCTTTAAAACCTTAACTGTCAATGTGTGAGGATGAGCAAGAATTTGAGGTTTATGAAGAATTATTCCATTAAGATGGAACTTTAAAACCTTACCACAACTTGAGCCAACAAGATTTGGGGAAAATGTTAGTAACTTGTAATTCACAACGTTTGGGGTATATCTGGGGTTTTAAAATGATAAATCATGTACATTTTTGAACAACAGTGTTGAAATAATAATAAAAATTAATATTTTCCTAATAATTTTTCAGTCCATCTATAAGTGTTGATACTGGAGATCATAGTGAGATCTCATAAGTGTTTTATACAAATATGGAGCTTTAATAAAGTATAATTCTTCTGAAATTTCACTTTTAGTAATACTCGTTGCAATTGTGAAAAGCATTGTCCTGTTCCTCAGGTCTACCTTCCCTAGAAGGAAGGCTCTAGCACGCCTCTGAGCGCTCTCGGCAGGAGCAGCGCCGAGGTGTGACTCCCAGAATACTCTGTAAAGTAGACTGAGGCAGACGTTGAAATGATTTCAGTTTGAGACGTCTTAATCGCAGGCCCAGAACTGAGCATTGAGTCGCGTGAGCATTTTGTACTGATGTTGTGTTGCCTTGTTCTGCATGGTGATGTGTCCTTTTGTACTTTCAGGAGGACTGTGAAGTGGAGAATGTTTGGGAGATGGGTGGGTTAGGCATCGTCACCTCGGTACCTATTACTCCCAGGGTGGTGTGTTTTCTCTGTGCCAGCAGTGGACACGTGGAGGTAAAGCATTGTGTTCTGCTGTTGATGACTTAATTACAGCACTGTATTGTTGCCAAGATAAATAAATAAAAATTATAATGACCTTAATCCAGAAGAAATTAAAATAATACCTGTAAATCTGTCCTTGCTAGAATTTGTCCCGAGATACTAAAGTGCGAGGTATTTAAAATCAGTTTGGAAACTTCAAAGGGTACTTTGTTTTGGAGGTGTATGAGTTGTGAAGAACAGCATATTTGAGAGCACCCATGTCTCTAATTTGGGAACTCACATCTGGTGTAAAGCAGGAGCTTTGCTCTCTTTTAACCTGAAATAAGAAAGACTGCCCCATGGCGCTAAAGGGTTTTAGGCAGCATTGACATTTCCAAGTGTGTCTGTATCTGCCAAGAGCTGCAAACTGTTACAGAAACATGACTGGAAAGGTTCTGGCGCTGCCTAAAGAGCTGGATTGAGATGTGTTAAATGCATTTCCAGGTGTAGATAGGTGCCTTCACAGCATCTTCAGGCCAGCTGACCCGGGAAAGTGGTGCTAGTGCTCTAGGAGGGCCTGGGTTCTGATGAGTCGGCAGGGGAAAAAGAGGTTGAGTTCTGGATGTGGACATTAGCGCACCTGAGGTCCATGAAGGCCCTGTGGGGCGTGGAGCCATTCCCTTCTTAGTCAGGGGCCCCCAGGGGACAAATGATTCCCATGTGCCCTGTGAGCCTGCAGTGTCTGTGCCCCGAGGATGATTGTTTTTCTGGTACGACCAGCCTTGCACAGGATACAGAGAAATTAGAAGAGCTTTGTAATGGCAAAGTGGGCTGAACGGACGGAGAGACTCTCTTTGCCCTGCATGTCCCTGCTTCATGCACCAAGTGTGTCTTCTGATGCAGTCGGCTTGTAATACAGGGAGGAAGTGAGGGAGGGAGATCCCGAAGAGCCCTGTAAGGCCTTTGTCAATGCTCAAAGCACTTAGTCAACAGGTACCAGACTCCCAGTGGCCGTGAGGTGTCCAGTCGGTATTTAGGTTACCTGAAATACACAGTTTCCCTCCTGAAATCTTGTTCTGTCAGTTGTAAAGCAGAACTCAAAATAGTTTGGAGCACAAGGGGGCTGGTTTGGGAACTTGGAGCAGCTTCTGCTTTGCTAAAACCTGCCTCTCCCCCCTTGCAGTTTGTATATTGCCAGGTCTGCTGTGAGCCCTTCCACAAGTTCTGCCTGGAGGAGAGCGAGCGGCCCCAGGAAGACCAGCTGGAGAACTGGTGCTGCCGTCGCTGCAAGTTCTGCCACGTCTGTGGGAGACAGCACCAGGCCACCAAGGTACCCCAAAACCACTGGGAGACCGAGCAGCACCCCCACTGCTCCCAGGGCTCCTCTCGCTCCGGAGGTCGGCCTGCAAGCATGTGCCAGGAGCAGAGTCTCTGTGCGCTGGGGAGGAGGCCTCTTGAGTTGCTCCATTGCAGCTTCTTTCTCATGACCTGAATGGGGGAATCCAATCAAAAATGGAAAAGTCCAGAATTTTGCATCCCTTTGCAGGGTGTCTGTGCCAATGCTTTTTTCCCTTATTCTTGTAGCAGTTGCTGGAGTGTAACAAGTGCCGAAACAGCTATCACCCTGAGTGCCTGGGCCCAAACTACCCAACTAAACCCACCAAGAAAAAGAAAGTTTGGGTGAGGGATTTTAATTTCTTTTTTGGGTAATTCATTTGTTGACTGATGGTAATGCCACAGAGCAGAGCTCTGCAGGTGATTTGCTCTGATGCAGTTCCTCATCTCTTCAAGGCAAGGTGCCTATTGCATCAGAAGGTACATTTGGAAATAGATAGTGAGGTGGCTGGTGGATAAGATGTTCTGAGAAAGCAGAATTATTGAAGAGATTACCCCTTTTTTCAGTTGTAATAAGTCGTAAGATCACAGTGAGTTTTTTGATCATAGTCCCGTAACATGGAAGAAAGTCTTTAAAATGGAAGCATTTACCTTGTTAACAAACCCATTGATACCGGTACTGAGAGACAATTTGGATTAATGTGCTAATTTGTGTCTTTCAAGCTTTTGTTCTAAACAAGTGCCTGTAGTGTATTTGCTTCTAAGACTTTGTACGTGTTTCCTTCTACAATATGCAGAGTTTAAAAACTTAAAATAGGACTTTATATGTTAGATCAGAAGAAATGCCACAACTACTTGTGTTTTATGTGAGGGAAAGGTGATATTTTCTTCAGTGCAAATATGAAGGACAAAAAAACTATACTGTGATTTGGTTTCATGTTTTTTCTTCTTGCATTATCACCATCTTACCATAAAGGAAATGAGCTCGGTTCTTTTCAGTGAAAGTTTCAGCATTTAAAACTCCTTGTTCTGTTGGGAAACATCTCTGCACTCATGAAATAACAGAAATTATTAAATGTGTTGAAAGCACAGAAATTGCTGGATAAAAGCAAGTAATTCTTGCCAAATGAATTCTTTTTCCAGATATGTACCAAATGTGTTCGCTGCAAGAGCTGTGGATCAACAACACCAGGCAAAGGGTGGGATGCGCAGTGGTCTCACGACTTCTCCCTGTGTCACGATTGTGCCAAACTCTTTGCTAAAGGTACATAAAGTTGTGATTCTTTACAGCAGGGGCTTCCTCAGCTGCTTGGGTTTGAATCAGCCAGCGTGAGTGGGCAGAGGGGCCAGCGTGGCACCTGAGCTTGGCACGGTCCGGGCACCAACGCAGGCTGGCTGTGGTCGAGCCTGAAAGGGCACGTAACAGTTCAAAGCTGGGATCTTAGGTTGTGCAGTGGCTCACCAAAGTCACCACTGCTTTAGGTTTGGGGCTTTCAGCATGTAAGCACTCTGCCATATGAAGGAGTTATTACGCACTTGTCGGCCCAGAGTTTCAAGTAGCAGTTGAGGAAAAGACATTTTAAAATACTTTTGACTTAAAAGCAATTTAAAAGCAAAATTTCTGTTGTAAAGTGATTGTTCCTTGTGTTAGTTGCTGTACATGATGCCTTTGTACCTCAGAGGGCATTCTGGGGAAGAATCTTAGGATACAAAGTGTTGAATGTTCCACCTAATTTCTTGCCTATGTGTCATCTTTGTTCTTTCATTTTGCTCTTGCACTGAGGATTTTGTTAGTCTCAGCATGCCCAAAAAATGGCTGCCCAGCCATGGAATTCTAAAGTAGTTGGTGGCCTTCCAAAGTTATTTTTTGTAGCCTCATAACAGTAGAGGGGACTGTGCTGGCAGTTTACTGGGAGGGGTGTTTGGAGCTGCTTTCTTAGTAAGTAACCAGTAAGTCACCACACAGCCTTTAAGGTGTGTTTGGCATCCAAACTTCTGATCAGATCCCATTTTGTTTGCAGGAAATTTTTGTCCTCTCTGTGACAAATGCTACGATGATGATGACTACGAGAGCAAGATGATGCAGTGTGGGAAATGCGACCGCTGGGTCCACTCCAAATGTGAAAACCTTTCTGGTAAGGAAATCCTCATCCTCTCAGTACTGAGGAACATGGGGCAGTGATTAGACCAAAGCAATCAAGTCTTGGACCTTTCCGCTAGAGTGTTACTTTAACACGCTCGCCTGTTGTGACCTACCCGAAAAATACCTGTAGAGTGACAACAGGTAAACCAGTGCTAATACCAATGGCATCCTGGAAGCACAGGACTTTCCTCAAAGGCAGTGTCCCTCAATCAGCTGTACAAGGGGCTTTTGTTACGTGAAAAGTGTTTCAGTTAGGCAGTGAGTGCAGGGCAGGGATCTTTCCCTGTATCCTTCAGTAAAGCAGTTCAGGTGGTTATCTTGTCTCCTTTTGTCTCCAGATGAAATGTATGAGATACTCTCCAACTTGCCCGAGAGCGTTGCCTACACCTGCATTAACTGTACAGAGCAGCATCCTGCAGAGTGGCGTCTGGCACTGGAAAAGGAGCTGCAGATTTCCTTGAAGCAGGTTTTAACAGCCCTGTTGAATTCCAGAACTACCAGCCACTTACTGCGGTATCGACAGGTAAGCTGGAGCCCGTGCCCTCTTGGTGTTACTCTGGCTTGAAGTGTACGTGGCATTCAGTTGAGTTGTTGAGGTGTTGCCGTGCCTCATACTGCAGAAGTGTCTGCATCGTGCTTGGAACAACATGTGCTGTGATTTATTTATATTTTTTCTTTCTTTCATTGATTCCTTTGGAAGCAGGGAAGTGGGTATCTGTGATACAACTTGTGAAGCTGAAAGAAAAATAGGGGAAAGTTCTTCAAGGAATGGGAGGATTTAGCTCTGTGATGGTGAAGGTGCTCTTCTGACAGAAGAACAGGATCTTTGTCTTGAAATAGGCATTCAGAAATAAGACTTCTGAGCAATGAGTTTGATCCTTATGCCTGATGGCTCTGTCCTGCCGTGCACCTTACAGGTCTCAGCAGAAGAGCTTTTCATTGTTGCCCCTACATTTCTGGCAGAAATTCAGAACTCAAGTCTCCTTTCCTTGACATTAGCAAGAATCTTTGGGCCAATAAATGTGCTTGGGAGTGTATCTTCAGGAGTAGCTGCATTTCAATAGTTAACATCCCTCTGTCTTGTTGCTGGTGTTCACAGGCAGCAAAACCGCCTGATTTAAATCCTGAGACAGAAGAGAGTATCCCATCCAGAAGCTCTCCTGAGGGTCCCGATCCTCCTGTTCTAACAGAAGTCAGTAAACAGGAGGAGCAGCAACCTCTGGATCTGGAAGGAGTGAAAAGGAAAATGGATCAAGGAAGTTACACTTCTGTGGTACGTCAAAGTTGTCATGTTCCGCTCTATTACTGGACACTGTGAATTGCTTTATCACCTGTGGTGTTCATAACTTAAATATTTTCTTTAGGAACAAGGAAGCAGGTTATCACACTGCTAAAAGTAGTTCTGGCTGGCGCTGGTTAATATTGGTCCAGAGACAAGTAATTGACGCTTTTGTGGGGCTCTCTGTGGCCAGCAGTGGTACTTGGTTAGACCCCATTTGCTCTTAGTCAGACATTGATGTAGATAAAAGCTGGACAGGCCATTCTGAACATGCACATTCTGACTGAAGGCCTGGCCAAATAGCCCTGCTGCAGTTGGTTACCTGGAAACTAAGGATTCATGGTTCAGTTCTCTTTGCAGAGAGCAGCCTTTTCCTCTTGTTTTTCCTACAGAATTTGTAATCTTGAGGAACACTGTATATTGCAAAGTGGTTGGCAAATGTCCTGGCGCCAGATTTTGACCAAATCCTTGTGAGACAGCTAGTTTAGCGGATTTAAAACCAGTCAGCAGTCAGCTGAAGTGAACAGTTGTGGGTGTAGCAGCTCTGCCAGCCAGTTTACAATTGCAGAGGGCTGCTTGTTTCTTCACAGCCAAATTCCCTTTCTGCTTTTAAGTTGATGCTCTGGTTCAATGTTACAGTCATCTGAATGTTTATTTGATGCCTTAAAAAATTAGTGGGTGGTATAGCTGTGCAAAAGACAATCCTGTAAATGTGAAGTTTTGTGGATTTCTTACAGTTGGATTTTAGTGATGACATCGTGAAGATAATTCAAGCAGCCATTAATTCTGATGGCGGGCAGCCAGAGATTAAGAAGGCCAACAGCATGGTCAAGTCCTTCTTTATTCGGGTGAGCTGGCCTTCAGTTACTTTGAAATCTGCTTGTTGATGTTGGAGTCCAAAGGGCCACCACGTTTAGCCTTGCTTGGGTCTTTCCAGGAATAAAATAGTACGTTGTCAGAGTTGTTAATGTTAGTGAAATGTTACTAGTTGTGCGTTTACATGTGTATATCTTGGCTGAACGTCTTTGAATTTTTTGGTATGTTGTCCAACTTTTCTAATGGGATGTTGTTTTCTTTTAGCAAATGGAGCGTGTTTTTCCATGGTTCAGTGTAAAAAAGTCCAGATTTTGGGAGCCAAATAAAGTAACAAGCAAGTAAGTAATTGTTCTGTGTCCGACTGTGACACCCTGCCGTTTGCCAGCTGGCCGAGCAAAACGTATTGAAAGAGCCTGTTTGTGGGGTTGGAATTTCTGTTTTTCCCTTTTTCTTTTCCTTTTTTTTTTTTTTTTCTAAGAAGTTACACAGTAATCCCATTCCCATGTTTTGTACACACTTCCTTGTTTTAAGCAGAGTGACCAAAATTCTTATTTAGAACTTGGTATACTGTGTGTTGGCTTGTCAGTCCTGACCTTCCTTCCCTCTCCTTCTTCTCACACCCCCATTTGGGGTAGCCCTCCTGCATCTGTTACCCTTCAGAGAAGCAGACAGTCACATCACAAACCTTAAAATGTGGCTGGTGGGGAGCATGTGTGGGCTGTAGGTAATTAATGGAGTTGTTGCTGGGGGGCAGGTGTCAGGTAGGCAGGGCATAAGGTTCTCTGGTGCAGCCACGTGTGACACTGACTCCTTGCTGCATCTCAGCAGTGGTATGTTGCCGAACGCGGTGCTGCCGCCGTCACTCGACCACAATTATGCTCAGTGGCAGGAGCGTGAAGAGAACAACCGCACTGAACAGCCCCCTCTGATGAAGAAAATCATTCCAGCTCCAAAACTCAAAGGGCCTGGAGAGCCAGATTCACCAACTCCTCTACATCCTCCTACGCCTCCCATCTCTGGTAAGAGAACCGATGTCAGGATTGCCAATCACGAACCCAGAAATGCAGCTGTCTTGGAGACCTCTGTGACCTGAAATCATTCAGAGGTGGTAACGTATGAGATGTTTCTGAGCCGAGCTTGGACCCCAGAATGCTTTTGCGCCTACCTCTTTTCCCCCAGAATGAAGGTTTGGCAGAGGCTGACATGTGCTTTGCTTTCCAAGCTGGCTATTGAAGACTCTTCTACCGTGTTCACTTACTGACAATCCCTCCAGGTGAATTTTTGCCTCTCTGAATTTCAAGAATAAATATTGTTCTCTCTTTTAACTCTAAGGCTCTGATGGAAGCAGAGAGGATAGTCCTGAACTGAACCCACCTCCAGATGTGGAAGACAACAGGCAGTGTGCGTTGTGCCTGAAATATGGTGACGACAGTGCTAACGTGAGTATCTGCCCTACGCCCGTCTCTGTAGGAGCCCATTTAAGCGGTGCTGTAGATTTGGTGCTGTGGATAGGCTGGATGGGTTTTGCGCATTGTCGTGTCCTCCAGAGCATCTGAAAAGAACGTTTCCTTCTGTTCTTCAGGATGCTGGACGTCTTCTCTATATTGGCCAAAATGAATGGACACACGTGAACTGTGCTTTGTGGTCAGCAGAAGTGTTTGAAGATGATGATGGTTCTCTGAAAAACGTGCACATGGCTGTGATCCGGGGAAAGCAGCTGGTGGGTACAAGCAAAAAACACTTTGTTAAACTTAATGCTGATTTAGAATCACAAGACTGGAGCCCAGCTAAAAGATGCCTTGTGTGCATTTCTTCTCCTTTGTCCTTTCCTTGCAGTTTTTTTTTAACACTATATATAATAGAACTGACTGGAGGTAGTTGGAAAGTTATTTTATCCTTGCTCAGTTCAGAAATATTGTGGAGACCAAGTGAAGCTTGCAAATGTGAGGATTGGATATGAAGCACAAGCGGGAAAGTTTGGGAAAGGCCTGGAAGAACCAGTCCACAAATGAAAAACTGTTCCATGTGAGGGATCTTTCTTCCTCTCACCTCCTCCTCCATGTCTCGCTTGTGTGTGTGAGTCACTGTAGTGAAATGGAGCGGCAGTGAAGTGGGAGATCAGGCATTACTCTAAACTTCTGTCTGTGCCAAAAAAACCCAGCTGACAACAGCAATGGTGGTCTGGTTTTAGAAGAGATTAATTTTTTGTGTTTTGCTTTTGCTTTTGCAGAGGTGTGAGTTCTGCCAGAAGTCAGGCGCCACAGTAGGCTGCTGCCTCACTTCCTGTACCAGTAACTATCATTTCATGTGCTCACGAGCCAAGAACTGTGTCTTTCTGGACGATAAGAAAGTTTACTGCCAGAGGCATCGTGACTTGATCAAAGGAGAGGTAAGATTCTTCTTCACTCTCTGCCTCACACTCTGAGGGTGGGGTTAGCCTGTAACTATGAGTACTTTTTAGAAGTTCATGTTGAACGTGTTTCTTGCTAACAAAGGCTGGACCGCAGTGCTCTTAAAAGGAAGTCAGTAATACAACTGGCCTGGAGAAGTTTGGCAAGTGGTGCTGTGTGGTAGTTCAAAAACCAAAAGATCAAACTGAGGATCAAGTAGGACAAACTGCGTACCATACACGTGGTGGTTCCTTTAATTAACAAGTAGTTTTGTTGGTTCTTGTTCCAGGTGGTTCCTGAGAATGGGTTTGAAGTTCTTAGGAGAGTTTTTGTGGACTTTGAGGGGATCAGTTTGAGAAGAAAATTTCTTAGTGGCTTGGAACCAGAGAACATCCACATGATGATTGGTATGATCTAGTCTCTGGATACTTGATCCACCTTTGGTGCTGGAATCTGGTTCACAGAACTGTTCCTCTCTCTGCTCAGGTTCAATGACGATAGACTGCTTAGGAATTCTGAATGACCTCTCAGACTGTGAAGATAAGTTGTTTCCCATCGGCTATCAGTGAGTATAAGATTTGATGTCTTTCAGTATATTTCGTGTCAATCAAACACTGAAGTAGCATACGGGAAAATTGACTGTAGCTTTTCCTACACTTTTGAGGAATTTCTGGTTAAGCTGGGTGTGCAGTGTGTTCTGCCAGGAGAGCTTTGGCCAATGTAGTTTTGAGAAACGGAAAATTTAAAACAGAAATGAGGTTTGCTCAACTGTTGAGTGAATTGGTTTGTTTGAATTATCTTCCAGGTGTTCCAGGGTGTACTGGAGCACAACGGATGCCAGGAAGCGCTGTGTGTATACCTGCAAAATCATGGAGTGCCGACCTCCGGTCATAGAACCTGACATCAACAGCACTGTAGAGCATGATGATAATAGAACAATTGCCCATAGCCCAGTTCCCCTTACAGGTAATCTTTTAAGGACTTCATAGAAGTATATTCTCTATATGGTTTTGGCATAGTGCATCTCTTAAACCAAATCTCTTGAATTTGGATTAGAATTCAATTCAGGCTTCCATGTTACAGCATCTTAAGACTTTAAGCTCCTGGATGTACTGCTAACTTTGAAAACTTAAGCCAAACGAACACTGCTGCAGGGATGGTTTCTAGTCTACAGCTCAGAGAATTTTCTGGTGATCTAAAACTTCAAACTGTATTTGGAGTGTTGGTGTTGGTCTGTAATATGGGAGTTGTTCAATGCAATGTTGAATAGTTATATTGTGCTTCTTTATGTCCAAATTGCTTCCTTGTATCTAAGGGTAAAGCTGTGAAAGATTTTTGAAATGTTTATAGTCGTTGTCATTGTTAACACAGAATCTTAAAACTCTATGAATGCATGGTGGAATTTCATGTGTAAGCTGAGCAATTGCTACAAGTATTTGAAAATGTTCTTACAAGAAGAAACCAGACATTATCTGATGTCAGATCTTTGACTTCGTGTTTATTTAACAAATACCCTGATTCTCCAAGTGGAACATGATAGTAGTAAATGCTTTATCAGATCGTAGCTTTTTAGCGTTCAGTGATGGCTTTTACTGTTGTTTCTCTTTTTTTTTCGACAACAGAAATTCTACCGAAAGACACCCGAAATGCACCTGAAATTGTAAACCCACCATCACCAGATCGTCCCTTGCATTCTCAGACCTCTAGTTCCTGCTACTATCCAGTGGTCCCAAAGGGTCCCAGGATCAGGGCGCCGAGTTACCCATCCGCACAGAGGTCTCCTGGCTCTAGGCCGTTACCCTCTGCAGGTATTTCTAGTCCTGTTGATTTTGATTGATGTTTGTTTTGGAAATATTTTTGGTTTGGTTCCTGTCTTTCTTGGCGTCTTTCAGAATGGGGTGTTTAGTTTACTGTTTCTAGAGAAAGCAGTGAAATGGCAATAGGTTGAGGAGGGGAAAGTTCTAACAGTAGAGATGGCCTGCTGAGAAATGTACAACTGAAACAAACATTCCCTTGGGATGAAGAAGAGGTAGCATTTGGGCCGTATAGTAGTTGTGAGCCAAAAGCGCTGTGATACCAGTTCGGGACTTAATATCTCAGTCAGTGTTTTTCCAGAGAGAATCAGAAATCTGGTATTGTAATTCAGCAGCTATTTCTGACTAATGTTTACTTTCAAACTGATGTTGAAAATTCACATCTGAAGTTGAGATACCAAACCCTGAGATACAAACTTGCTGAATCCTGGTTGACGGTATCAGGTTTTTAACACCTACTCAAAGTATCAACACCGTGTTGGTGTTGTTGGGCTGAAAAGTTTTGCTGGGTTTCAGTTTATTGTGTTTTGTATGAAGGAATTGGATGTGCATTGATTGTGAAGGTTTAAGATCACCTGACAGTCTTTCTTGCCTTTGTTTCTCAGGAAGTCCTACCCCAGTGACCCACGAAATAGTGACAGTAGGAGATCCTTTGCTATCCTCGGGACTTAAGAGCATTGGTTCTCGGAGACACAGCACCTCTTCTTTGTCACAGCAGCAATCAAAACTCCGGATGATTTCCCCTACACGAGCTGGGAACACCTACTCCAGGCACAGTGTGTCTTCGGTTTCCAGCATGGGGGCCTCTTCAGAATATGAACCCACTGTCAAAAGTACTGACCGCTTTGTGGGGTCAGTGTGCACAGGCCCTCCGAGCGCTCCAGTTCAAAGTTGCTCTACCAGTTCAGGCTCCCAGAAAACAGCGGCTACAACTGGAAATAAAACTTACCAGCTGAATGCATCTCAGTCTGCAGAAGGGAAACATTCCAGCAGTTCGGATTTAATAGCCAAAGGTGCGCCTTCTAAGGGAGAGAAGATGAAAACCTCAAAGGACCCAGACTATTCGTCTCATACTTTTGTTTCTGGAGGAAGCTCTAAAGTGTCCACTCAGCCAACAAGTTCATCGGGTGCAGAAATGAATGTTAAAATAGGAACCTTTCAGGAGTGTTCAGGATCATTTTCTTCCAAAGAAGCAATACCCTTTCCACCTTTGCATCAGAGAGGCCCAAGGAAAGACAGAGATCAGCACATGGAACCTGTGCAGCCAGAGAAAACAGCTGTGGTTGATGAGATGGATGCAAAGACTTTGAAGGCTGCTGGAGTAAACAGTAGATCTCCTGCAGCAAGTGAGCAGGTAGTTACTGCCCCCAGAGACAGGCGTCAGAAAGGCAAAAAGTTAATGAAAGACAGTTTTAAAGAGAAGCATTCCCTGAAATCTCTTACAGAGACAAGTCAAGCAGTAGGCAGCGATGAACTGAAACCAGAATTTGGCAATCAGGGTTTGGCAACTGAACAAATTAGCCAGAGGTTATGTAATAATATTCCTGCTGAAAAAGCTGGTGAGAAGTCTCCACCTTCACAAGGGCCATCTAAAGGGTCTGCAGCGCAGGTTGAAGCAGCCCCTAAGGAATCGCAGGCACCCAGGAAACGCACTGTTAAAGTCACTCTGACTCCTCTCAAGATGGAAAGTGAAAACCAGTCTAAGAATGCACAGCCGGAAAGTGATGCTGAAACTCAGTCTGCAGGGGCAGACCTGGCTGCTTTGGCAGAGCCCTCCTCAGCTTCAGAAAGCCCGGAAGAGAACCCTGTGATTCAGGGAAGTCCAAATGAACCACCAACACAGGAATCTCAGAATAACACGTATGAAAATTTGCCCATGCAAGATAACAGCTTGATGCTCCAGGACGGCGCTAAAGCTCAAGAAGAAGGGTCATACAAGCGGAGGTATCCAAGGAGAAGTGCTCGGGCCAGATCCAATATGTTCTTTGGATTGACTCCTCTGTACGGTGTGAGGTCCTACGGAGAGGAGGACATTCCCTTCTACAGCAACTCAACTGGCAAGAAGCGAGGGAAGCGGTCTGCAGAAGGACAAGTGGATGGAGCAGATGACTTGAGCACATCAGATGAGGACGACTTATACTACTACAATTTTACAAGGACGGTGGTTTCCTCAAACACGGAGGAGAGGCTCGCATCCCACAGCTTATTCAGGGAGGAGGAGCAGTGTGATCTTCCAAAAATCTCACAGCTAGATGGTGTGGATGATGGAACTGAAAGTGATACAAGTGTCACAGCAACAACCAGAAAAGTCAGCCAGGTAACTAAAAGGAGTGGCAAAGAGAATGGGACAGAGACCTTAAAGCTGGATAGAACTGAAGAAGCTGGTGAGAAAGTTCAAGTCACCAAGAGCTCCACTGTGCACAAAACCGACCCCAAAATTGATAACTGCCACCCTGTGAGCAGGGTTAAAGCGCAGGGTCAGGACTCTCTGGAGGCGCAGCTGAGCTCGTTGGAAACGGGCCGCAGGGCTCACGCGAGCACACCCGCCGACAAGAACTTACTGGACACTTTCAACACGGAACTTCTGAAATCCGACTCTGACAATAACAACAGCGATGACTGTGGGAACATACTCCCTTCCGACATCATGGACTTTGTGCTGAAGAACACACCATCCATGCAGGCTTTGGGAGAAAGTCCGGAGTCCTCGTCATCTGAACTCCTGACGCTTGGAGAAGGTTTGGGTCTTGACAGCAACCGTGGCAAGGATATGGGTTTGTTTGAGGTGTTCTCCCAGCAGCTGCCCACCACCGAACCAGTGGACAGCAGTGTCTCTTCCTCCATATCAGCAGAGGAGCAATTTGAATTGCCACTGGAGCTTCCTTCCGACCTCTCTGTTCTGACCACTCGCAGCCCTACGGTGCCCAGCCAAAATCACAACAGGCTTGCCGTCATCTCAGAGTCCTCACTTTCCTCCTCAGGAGAGAGGTCGATGCTTGCCTTGCCTTCCACAGAGTCTGGAGAGAAGAGAGTGACAGTCACAGAAAAATCTGCCTCAGGGGAAGGCGACGCAGCTCTCCTGAGTCCGGGGGTAGACCCAAGCCCCGAAGGACACATGACTCCCGATCACTTCATCCAGGGTCACATAGACGCAGAGCATATTGCCAGCCCAGCCTGCGGCCCTGTCGAGCAAGGGCACGGCAGCAGCCAGGATTTAACGAGAAACAGTGGGACTCCGGGTATCCAGGTGCCGGTGTCACCCACTGTTCCCCTCCAGAGCCAGAAGTACGTGCCAAACTCCACAGACAGTCCTGGCCCCTCGCAGATCTCCAACGCTGCGGTGCAGACAACACCGCCCCACCTCAAGCCAGCCGCAGAAAAACTTCTGGTAGTTAATCAAAACATGCAGCCCCTGTACGTCCTCCAAACTCTTCCCAACGGCGTCACCCAAAAGATACAGTTAACGCCCTCCGTTAGTTCTGCGCAGAGCGTGATGGAAACCAACACTTCAGTTCTGGGGCCCCTGGGGAGTGGGCTCACGCTGACGGCAGGATTAAATCCGAGCTTGCCCCCATCTCAGTCGTTATTCCCTCCCACGAGCAAGGGTTTACTGCCCATGTCCCATCACCAGCATATCCATCCCTTCTCCACACCTGCTCAGACAGGCTTCCCGCCAAACATCAGCAGTCCTTCACCAGGTCTTCTCATCGGGGTGCAGCCACCCCCTGATCCTCAGCTCTTAGTGTCTGAAGCTAGTCAGAGGACAGACCTTGGTACTGCTGCTTCTACACCAGCCGCTGCCCTGGGCAAGAAGCGGCCCATATCTCGTCTGCAGTCACGGAAGAACAAGAAACTGGCTCCTTCTGGAACCCCTTCTGCTATAGCTCCTTCTGATATGGTCTCCAACATGACCTTAATTAATTTTGCTCCTTCCCAGATTTCTAACCACCCGTTGGATTTGGGAACCATTGCGAATTCAACATCCCATAGAACTGTCCCCAATATTATCAAAAGGTCAAAGTCTGGGGTCATGTATTTTGAGCAAACATCTTTGCTTCCGCAAGGTGGGACCACCACTGCAGTCAGCACATCTCCCAGCATTATTGGTCCAGATGCCAGTCACCTCCCAGCAGGGCCTGTATCAGGCCTAACGTCGAGTTCCTCAGTGCTGAACGTCGTATCCATGCAGGCCACGGCAGCCCCTAGTACCGGTGGGTCAGTTCCTGGTCACGTTTTGGGACAAAGTTCAGTAACATTAACGAGCCCTGGATTATTGGGGGACCTTGGTTCAATAAGCAACCTCCTGATCAAAGCTAGTCAGCAAAGCCTCGGTCTTCAGGAGCAGCACATGACTTTACCACCAAGTTCTGGGATGTTTTCACAACTGGGCGCATCTCAAACTCCGTCTACGGCAGCCATGACAGCTGCATCAAGCATATGTGTTCTGCCCTCAGCACAGACAATGGGCATGACAGTCGCTCCATCCTCCGCTGACCCAGAAGGCTCCTACCAGCTTCAGCACATGACACAGCTCTTAGCCAACAAAACCGGGGTTGCATCCTCCCAGCTGGACCTTAGCACAGTTCCGGCAACGACGCAGTTGTCGAGCTTTCCACAGCTGGTTGATGTTCCAAACAACACTGGACTCGAACAAAGCAAGGCTTCCTCGTCAGTGATGCATGCCAGTTCAGCATCTCCAGGAGGCTCCCCGTCACCTGGTCAGCAGTCTGCGAGTAGTTCTGTGCTGGGTGCCACAAAAATGAAGCCAAAAATCAAACGCATCCAGCCATTGTTAGACAAAGGGAATGGAAAGAAGCACAAAACTTCTCACATGTGGGCTGGTTCTTCTGAAGCTCATGTTCCCGACAAAGGGGCTGTTGCTGTACCCCAGGTCTCGGCTACCGGGTAAGGGGAGAGTTTGGTTTTGCTCATCCCTGAGGTTTTGTAACAGTATGAGAGAATCTTGCACTGGTTTCTCCAGCAAGCTGTGCGAGTCAAGGCAAATTGTGAAGTGCAACTTTTGATTCTGATGCGGTGCTGCAAGTGTGATCTGGTTCTCTGTGTCTTAGGAGCTGTTGTTGCTACTTGTGTAATTCTGCGGAACTGCCGAGTCCATCATGGCAATTCCCAGTGGATCCGTTCCTGCTTTCCAGTCTCATTTATGGCACACATGGGTTGGCAGATATTTTGAACGTTCCCAAATCTTTTTCTTCCAGGACTCCTGCTGTGAAGGCAGATGCGCAGGATGCAGCCAGCGTAGATCAGCTGTTGCAGAAGCCACGTGGGCAGTCTGCAGGGTAAGAGATGAACAGACCTTTCTATGTGATTCTGCTCGCCTGAGCTGAAGGGCATTTGTATGGAGAGTGCGGGAAGTCTGGCATTCCCAGTCAAAACGCCTGGGGAGCTTCCGGTGGGGAACGCACGGTCACATTTAGATGCAATATGGAAGCATTTTGCGTTAAGCCGTGTGCAGTGCTGGGAAGCTCAGTGCCTGCTGAGGAGATGCTCGTTCAGCGGTGTCTGATGGCGTGTTGGCCTGCACCTTGTTCCCAAGTGGGGCTGACACAGAGAGCAGGTCACAGGCTGCGTGAAATTAGGCTGCTGCCCACAGACTGACAGGGGCTGCGAACAGAAATGCTATTGAGTAGAATCTTTTTGTTTGTTCATTTCCAACTGAACTGACGTCAGAACATTTGATCTGGGAAAAGGTTCTTGTATGTGTCTAGTTCTCAAGATTTCGTGGGCTACTGCTCAGGGTCGGTGAGGAAATGAGGCAGATTGTTAGCTATTTTTCTCCATGTTCTCCTCCTTCCCTCCCAAGGCAACCAGCTGTGGTCCCAGAACCTCAATCAACACAGAACTCAATAAACGAGCAAGAAAATGCAGGTATGTCACTTCTTCAAAAACACCGAGTCTTGGAATTCTCCGGGACTGGGAAAGTGATGTTTGAAGATTTGATTTTTGTGTTTGTCATTCTGTCAGGAAAAGGCTCGGCGCTATTAGCTTGTGTTATCCTTGCTGTAAGGGGAGGAAAGGTGTGTTTGCTATTTGTAGATCTTGAACAAATAGTTTTGTCTCTGTTTTTAGTTTGTGAGAATTTCAGTACTTGAGATTTCACATTCTTACTGCAACACTGTAGAAATTTTTTCTTGGCTGGATTTGCTGGTGAAAAGGCAAGTCAGTGAGTTATTTTCAATTGTGGAACACCAGGTGTAAAAAGCATCGTTCTTTCCAATTCCCATCTTCATGCTGGCTTCTGTCTTTTCTAGGCTCAAAAGCTCTCGAGGAAGAAGAGAGCACTTTCAGCTCCCCTCTCATGTTCTGGCTTCAGCAAGAACAAAAGAGGAAAGAGTGTCTTGGTGAGAAGAAACCAAAAAAAGGTTTGGTTTTTGAGATCTCTAGCGATGATGGTTTTCAGATCTGCGCAGAAAGCATTGAAGGTGAGAACCGGGCAGTGTTGGTTGTACTGGTTTTAGCTGTCCTTACTAGAAGTAGAATTACTACTTCTGAGGACCTCCTATTTGCTTTATTTATAGATTAAAAAAAAAAAGAGAAAGAGAAATCTCTTGGTTTGCAGCCCTAGAACAATCCTCATTCCTGAAAATTTCTAGATTCTATTACTTTTCTTTTTTTTTTTTGCAACATAATATATTCAGTGGAATATATATCACTGACCCATTTTGTTTTATCAATTGACCAATGATGTTGAACCATAGTTTGTCAAGAAATAGGCAGTGTGGATCACACAGTGGAGTATTGGGTGTCCAGACTTTTTGTCCAGACCAATTGCTGAATACCCCTATGCCAGTGTGAATTTTCAAGAGGATGAAAGCAGTTGGATCCAAGGGTCTTAATTTATGGCCTGTGGAAAGTTGCAAACTTCATATTCTCCAATTAGTTTATTTAAATATGAGTATCCCAGCACTTTTGGATACCCTGTCACCATTTGTCACCTGTGTGTGTGCCGCAGATGCCTGGAAGTCGCTGACTGACAAGGTGCAAGAGGCCCGTTCGAACGCCCGCCTGAAGCAGCTGTCCTTTGCAGGTAACTGCAAACACGGGGCAGCAAACAGATCTTTCCATGAGGGTCTTAGAGTCTTAATCGTTCCAGTTAACCTGCTGCGTGCTTTATGGAGGGTAATTTCTTCCTAATGGAAGGGTTAGAAACTCTCACGTAGAATGCAATGGCTCATACAGTGCTGCTGTGACAGCTGCGTGGTGTCCCAGCTCTTTGTGACAAGCTGCTGTATCTTCCTGCTCAAGTCCGCGCTGATAGTGTTTGTTGTGCTCTATTTCTTGTTCCAGGTGTGAATGGTTTGAGGATGTTGGGGATTATCCATGATACTGTTGTGTTCCTGATTGAGCAACTGTACGGAGCGAAGCACTGCCACAACTACAAGTTCAGATTTCACAAGCCAGAGGAGGCCAATGAACCTCCTTTGAACCCACATGGCTCTGCTCGGGCCGAAGTCCACCTGAGGCAAGTGTGAGCCTTGTTGGTATTGGGGTGAACACCAACTTTGGCTCTATAACTAATGCAGTGGCAGGGCAGGAGCAACAGATCTCCGCAGCACTAAAGCTCTCAGTTAAATGTCAACAACTGGCACATGAAAATCAACCATTCGGCATCTTCGAAGTCTGCGCATTTTCCTGTGCTACTCTGTGGCCCTTTGCTTGGTTTAACAAAGCTTTCCTGGCTGGGGCTGTTCCTGGAGGTTCTCAGAACCTGCTGTGCCTCCCGTGACGTCCAGAGGTTTTAAGAGGGGACAGAGTAGGCAAAGTGTGAGGCAGTAAACATGTCAGACTGTTGTGGCAACCACATGTTTATTTTCAGTCAGTAAAACAAACTCCCTTTGGTCTCTTTAAATTGCAGGAAATCTGCATTTGATATGTTTAATTTCTTGGCTTCTAAACACCGACAGCCACCAGAATACAATCCGAATGACGAGGAAGAGGAAGAAGTGCAGCTGAAATCAGCCCGGTATGCAGCAGGACTTAAAGGTTCAAAGGGGAAGATAGTGTTGGGGTGTTAAAACGAGCAGATTTGGCTTAGTTAAGGGTTGTGTGTTTTGAGGGGCGTTTAGACCTTGAAAGCTGTCAAGCACTGCCAGACATAGAGGTGACTCCTGCAATAACGAGAGAGGTGACAGCTGAAGGTGACCACCAGACCAGTCTGCCTTCAAATGCTGCTTCTCCTTGCTAATGTAAAACAATCTGATGAGAATTTGAGGAGGAAAGGGAGGAAAGGATCTTTTACATATATATATATGAAAACACTGCATTAATTTTGATTGTGTTCTCTGTAGGCTGCAGTGTCACAGTGTATAAATTACTCCATCTTGGAAAGTGCCCCAGTTAATGCATGGCACAGAGTCTCGAATACAGGTCGTCACTTAGCAGTGCCTCTTTGTTCTAGGAGGGCGACCAGTATGGATCTGCCAATGCCCATGCGCTTCCGGCACTTGAAGAAGACCTCGAAGGAGGCAGTTGGTGTCTACAGGTACGGTTTTGCTCTGGTGCCATTGCCTGTAGGATAGGGGAAGGTGGAAACTGGAAACCTTCTGTGAAGCCAGACTGCAAAATTGAGGGGGAAAAGCAGGCTTGGGGCTTTTTCCCTCTTCCTTCTCCCGTCCCAGGTTATGTATTTGAAAATTAATCCTCTGCACAATCACTTCACTTGCTCCTTGCTGGATTTACCTTGGCAATAGCTCAGACGTGGGCAGTGACCTGGTGGTGTTCTTGTTAGCGTTCCCTTAGAGAAGGGTTAACAGTACCACAGTGGTCCTTGTCACAAATAGCCTGTTTTCTGCAGCCTTTGCAAGCTGATGTTCTTGAGTTTTGCTTGTCTCGTTTGAAATAATTCGCTTTTCCTGTTGCATTTTAGGTCTCCTATCCATGGCCGGGGTCTGTTCTGCAAAAGGAACATCGATGCAGGTGAGATGGTGATCGAATATTCAGGCAATGTCATTCGCTCCATCCTCACTGACAAACGAGAGAAATACTACGACAGTAAGGTGAGTTTTGGGCTTTTGTAGATGTTCTTAAAGACATTGGGAGAGCTAGAAAGTGGCTGTGAAGGTAGGACAGGCCTCTATGAAAATTCTGTTGGGAACGTCACAAATTGAGGTGACAGACTTCTTGGGCTATTTTCATTTTTGCTCGAGCTTTAGAGGCACTTCTCATTCCCTTCTGTGGTCTGGGCAGGGTCTCAGATGAGTCTCAGCGAATGTGGGCACGAAAAGGTTCAGGCGGGAGTGTGTGAGGCGCGGTGGAGAGAGGCCACAGAACTCCCTCAGAGCTGGGCTGGCTGCCGGGGTGGCTGCGCTGCCCTGCCCGCGCTGACCCTCCTCCGTCCTCCCCCGCGCAGGGCATCGGGTGCTACATGTTCCGCATTGACGACTCTGAAGTGGTGGACGCCACCATGCACGGCAACGCGGCCCGCTTCATCAACCACTCCTGCGAGCCCAACTGCTACTCCCGGGTCATCAACATCGATGGCCAGAAACACATTGTCATCTTTGCCATGCGCAAAATCTACCGAGGGGAAGAGCTCACCTACGACTACAAGTTCCCCATTGAAGACGCCAGCAACAAACTGCCCTGTAACTGCGGTGCCAAGAAGTGTAGGAAGTTTTTAAACTAGAACTTCCATCAGCTGCAAGTGAGCCCTGCAGGGCCTGGGGTGAACCAAAGCTTCGAGTGAGCCCCTTCCCGGCCGCTCGGACAGGACAGAGAGGCCAGAAGCAGGAGTGAAGATGGACTGGGCTCAGGGACCTGAGACTGGCGGCTATGTTTGTCCGAGTCCACATCTTCATGTCTCGCATGTGCACACTCACCCTTGTGAGAGACATGGGCGGCTGGAGAAGATCCTCAGCGTGGTTATGTTTTTGCTATTCTCATTTCCCCCGCCCCCATATTTGTTTCTCAGCGTGGGGCTAATGAGTGGGAGAGGGGAGGGGAGGTCACCCCAGGCCCAGGCACGGGGCAGCAGTCGTGGGTTGTGTCCCTCTCTGTCTCCCGGCTCAAAGCTCTCCTTCTGAGGGCTGAATCAGCGGTTGGGTAGCGCAGTATTTGAGCTTGCCTCCTGGGGAGAAGGGCTGTGCCTCGCCAGCGGCCCCCTGGAACTGCATGTGTGCGAAACACTATGTGGGAGTGGGAGCAGGCGTGCTGCCCGCGCAGGGCTCTGTGGCGCGGGGGGCTGGCTCGGCCGCTCACGAGGAGAGCGGAGCAGAGCAGCCCACAACTAGACACAAGAGGAGTTTCGCTGGCATCTTGCTCTGAAATCCCTGCCTGAGAGCAGGGGAACTCATGGTATTCTTTGGCAGAGAGGGCTTGTGCCAGCAGTTGGGGCACTGTAAGTCTTTGCCAGCAAAGGCTCCCGTTTACCAACGCTCGCCCTCCGTGGCCATGTGGGAGGGAAGCGGTCCTCTGGGTCCCGTCTCCAGCAGCTGGCTTCCTCTGCCCAGCGAGCCAGCCAGCGGTGTCCCGAGGAGCCGGACAGAAGTCTCTAGGGAGAGAGGGGGAGTGCGGGCCAGCCCCGGCCTTGGCCGCACACCGCTGCAGAGCAGGAGCTAGGAAGGACTGGTGTGGAGGCACCCGCTCTGCTCCGCCGTGCCACAGCGTCCGAAGGCTGTGGGGGGCAGGCAGGACAGTGACCCTGCAGGCAGGTGCCTGTCACGGTCGGTCGTCTGGGTGTAGTCATGTTGTGTTCCCCAGAAGACGCAGCAAGGGCGCCAAAACGGAGCCAAAGTTCTCTGCAGAGGCGAGGCCGAGCACCGGCCGGCCACGCAGCGTCCCCTAACGCATAGGATCCGCGCGAGGCGTTGGCGCGGTGGACGAGGAGCCAGGCCGGGTCTGAGCAAGCTGAGGGACGCCACCGTCCTGGCTGGAGCAGTGTGAGTCCTCCTTCCCGTGGGGTCTGCCTCGTGCCTCAGAGCAAAACCAGAGAGAGTGAGAAGTGAGAGACCCAAGCCTGACAGTGACAACATTGGATTCTGCTCTGTTCTGTTTACAGTTTAGTATTTAAGGTTTTATAAATGTAAATATATTTTGTATATTTTTCTATGAGAAGCACTTCATAGGGGAAAGCACTTATGACAAGGCTTTTTACAGTGGTATTATCCTAATTTAAGAGAATCTCTTTTTAATGATTTTTTTTATTTTCATAGGACGGTTCTAGGAAATACCTGGCTGGACACAGTCTGAGCCTTTCTCCAGTGGGGGGGTTGCTTTAGTTTTGTTTTCTACTCTTGTTCTGCCTTTTTGACTTCAGTAACTGTCTCCGGGAGGGTTGGCTGGACCTTAAAACTGTATTTGCCCGTAAGGATGGGGGCAGGAGGGAGAGCTGCCCAGCACGGTATGAGTTTGGCTCTGTGGGAGAACAATGTGTGACTCGGGCAGAAAGTTCGATTCTGCCTTGCCCACGCTGGCATCCTGCAAGGGTTTAAAAAGGAAAAGCAAGACAGGATGAGACCTGACCCTCGATACCTCTTTGCTGGGAGGCCAGTCTGAGACACGCACCTCCTCCCACAGTCTATCCCTCAAAGGCAGATGGGTTTTTCTGCATAGAAGGGAAAGCAGAAAGCACCCTCGCTTTTCCGAGCTTTCTCTTCCTGGAGCCGACATATCCGAGGGCTGCTCTGAACCGGCACCAGCAGTTGGTGGGGAAGGGACTGGGAGTGCCTGCTGACTCCCCAGGTGTCTCACAGGGGCGTCCCCAATCCACACCTCTCTGGTCTTGAGACTTCTTCCTCTGCCCTGAGAAAGAAAAGCAGCGCTCGGAGGTTCGGAACCTGCCGATTTCCTTTTGTTATTGCACTGTGTGAGGATAATTTGTTGGTAACTGTTGAAAGCGAAGTCACATTGACGCTGCATTTGTTACTGAGATGATTTGATGCACTGACAGTTTGGGAACGCACATACCTTGGGGAGCCCAGAGAGTGCTCACCTGGGGGATCTGGGCCCCACAGCCCCGGGCACGGCTGCTCTTGGCCCTTTTCCTTCCATTTCTGATGCGGGGTGGGGGCACAGCCCTCGCCACGGCAAAGCCCCTGAATTTATCCCAGAGCTCCGCTACCCCGCGCTTTCTCACCCCTGCGCTGCTGCCGCCTCCCGATTTCCTGGCTGCGGGAGGAGGCTCCGCTTGGAAGCACTGCCCAGAGCCACCCCACGTGGGGAGAGGTGGGAAGGAGGGTCGGGGGGAGCGCTGTGCCTCAGGAGTCCCCCGGGATCCAAGTGCCAGGCAACCTCCTCCCGCCGGGACCAGCCGAGCCGGCGGGCTGCCCGCTTTGCTGCTATTCCCGTTGCGGCTGCCTTGGCAGGAGCCGCTGTGGCCAGTGAAACTGTCTGTACCCCCGGGGAGCTGCGCCCGCCGTGGCCAGCCCGGGCCCGTGGGGCGAGTGGCAGCAGGGCTGGGGCAACCAGGGCAGCTGAGCCCGCCCGCCCTCAGCCCGGGCTGGCCAGGAGCACCCAGCTCCCCGTGTATGAATGTATATTTTATAAGGACTGACGCAGATCATGGTATCTGAAAATACTAAAAAAGGAACCTTAGGGCGTTTTTGGGTTTTTTTGTACAAACCGACATGTTTTTTTTAAAGGAGAAGCGGGTCATTGCAAAGGGCTGGGTATCTTTTCTTTCTGGTTTTCTTTCATTTCAAAGCAATACCAGGTTCTTCAGCAGGACGGTCTGTGCAGAATCATGCCATTCACCCATACACTGGTCCACTCTCGACACTTGCAAATTTTTTTATAACTATAAATACAATATATATAGGAACTAATATAGTAATGCACCGTGTAATGAAGCCTAGTTCAGTATCGGTTCATGGCTTTTAATTCTCTTAACACTATAGATAAGGATTGTGTTACAGTTGCTCACGGCTCCGGGAAAGCCTTGCTGCACATTCCCCTCCGGCAGCCAGGGCCGGGAGCTGGGAGCGGGTGGCTCGGCCTTTCCTGGCCCTTCTTGTTACAGTCAGTACTTGTACAACTTGGTTTCTTCCTTTCCTTCCTCTCGTTTTGGTTATGAATGTTGGGGTACCACCTACATATAGGGAAAAATGTGCTCTGTGCTTTCCTGGTATCTTTTTAACAAGGTACAGTAGCTTCGTCTATCAGCCGAGAACTATACTTGTGGTGTTTCTTTTATTGAACTTACAGTCTCTTTAGTAACTACAGGTAGGTGAATAATTGTTTCAAAAAAAAAAAGGCAAAAAAAAAAAAAAAAAGCTCTGCAAAGGCAAGGTTATGTTCTAGAAATACATTTCTTGACAACTTATCATGTATAACAAAACCTTTTTTTTCTTGTGTTCTTCCAATCTTCTGGTTGTTTGGGTTTTTTTGTTGTTTTGTTTGGTTTGTTTTTTTTTAAAAAAAGAGGAAACGTGTCTAAAGTACATCAGTGTTAACTCCCTGCCACAGGGAAGAAGGAAATACTTTAATAGTTTAAAAAAATGCTGAAAGCTCTGCAAAAGACTGAATGTAAAAATAAAAAGTGTACATAGTTGTAAAAAAAACAAAAAAAGGAGTTTTTAAACATGTTTATTTTCTATGCACTTTTTTTTATTTAAGTGATAGTTTAATTAATAAACATGTCAAGTTTATTGCTGCAGAGGACTCTCTCCATTTCTTCTTGAGAACTGAGAATCTGCTGCTTCTCCAGGACGCTCACAAGGCGTTGGAGCCTCTGGCCAGCACCAAGGGCTGCGCAGGGTCTTCAGTGAGGAGCCCTCGGCTCCAGCGTGTGCGGGTCACCTTGGGCCGCTGTCGGGGGGCACTGGCCAGGCGGTGGGGCCTCGCACCCAGGCTGCGATAGGACGAGGCGGGGGGAAGCGGGGCCGGCGGTGTGAACATTAACCGGGCTGGGGCAGCCTGCTGTGCCTGCAGCCCCGTCACAGGCCTCGGTGGCACCGAGAGCACCATGGCCACGGCGAACGACAGGGCCGTCCTGCAGACCATCTTTAACCCCAGCACCCCTTTTGGGGATATCCCAGGGTTGGATGAGGAGGAGGAGGATGTCCAGGACGAAGGTCAGTGATGCTGCACCAGGTTCTCGCTGGAACTGGCAGCAGGGTCCCCATGGGGCAAGCAGGCAGGCAGGGAAGGAGGCTCTGCAGGCCTGGAGTGCCTGCTTGAGGCTGGGCATTGGCACCCTGCCCTGTGTCTGTTCCCTTCCTGGACAGGGAGTGTAGGGTGGCAGTGGGACTGGGCCCCGTGGGGTGTCCTGGTGCCACCACTTCCCAGCCAAGGTTTCCCCTTTACGCTGCAACAGTGGAAGCTTTTCCGTTGGAGCTGCTGGATCAAGTGCGGGAGCTGGAGCTGCAGGGGGTTTCTGCGGCTGAGTCAGGAGACGTAAGCACGGCCCTGGAGCGGTTCAGCGAGGCCATTCGCCTGCTTCCTGAGCGCGCCTCGGGCTACAATAACCGGGCCCAAGCGCTACGCCTGCGCGGGGACGTGGCAGGTGAGCAGCGCGGGTGCGGGTGGTCCCCTGGTACCCGCAGCCCCCACCAATGTCTCCCCTCGTTGCCAGGTGCCCTGCAGGACCTGGACGCCGCCATACGCCTGAGCCGCGGCCGCGGCCGTGCCGCCTGCCAGAGCTTCGTGCAGCGCGGCCTCATCCACCGGCTGCAGGCGCGGGACGAGGATGCCCGGCGGGACTTCGAGCGCGCAGCGCGCTTGGGCAGCGCCTTCGCCCGACAGCAGCTCGTGCTTCTCAACCCCTACTCTGCGCTCTGCAACCAGATGCTCTGCGAGATGCTCGGTCGGCTGCGCAACCCCGATGGCACTGGAAGCGACTGAGACGGGCAGGAGATGGGCCAGGCAGCGAGTGGGCTGGGTAGAGCCGCGCTCCTGAGGTGGCCCAGGCAAACATGTCCTGGCGGCCAGAGAAGGTCCACCTCAGGTGCCAGAGCTCCTGTTCCTCCTCCTGGCTAACAGCCAGGGACTGGAAAGTACCAAAGCACCTCGCTGTGTTTGTCTCGCTCTGCTCCACCCCCAATAAACCTCCCTCTGTTCCCAGCACCTGGGCTCTGCTTGTGGCGTTGCAGGCAGTGTGGTGTGCTTCCCAAGCGTGCACAGCCCTAGGGAGATGGGTGGCCCGGTGGATGCAAGTCTGGGCCGCCTTTCCTTGTCGAGGGGAGATCGGAGGCACGGGGATACCCTGTCCTGGCGGGGCGGTCTTTGGCCGCTCTCGCAAGCGGCAGGACTGACCCCGCGGCTGCGCGCAGCGATCCCGCTCGGGGAAGGCGGCGGCGGCGGCTCGGCGAGAGGGATGAATGCTCGCAGCCGTGCCGGGGCCCGCCCCTGCGCCGCATGCACTGCCCTGCGTGCCGGGGCCCAGGCGCAGAGCCGCACTGCAGACTGGGCTGGACACAGTAGCAGCAATGCTGCAGGTAAGGTGCAGCTGGGCCACGTCCTCCGACCCTGCTGTGTGCTGGAACACCGGGGCCCAGCGTGGTGGACGCCCCCATGTCCCTGCTCTAGCTGCCTCTCTCCTAGCGCTGAGCACGGCTGATATGCCATGGGGTGTCCCAGGGGCTGCCCAGGGGCTGCCCTTGCCCTCCTGCTGCTACAGCTGCTCAGCCGCCTGATGCTCTGCTTGGCAGGTGAGGCTGTGGCAGGGTCCGGTGCATGACTCCGGGAGCAGGACCCCTGCCGCAGCTCTGATGTGCCGCGGGCTCTCTGGCAGCACTGGGGGAACTGGACCCCGCCCCTGACGGGCAGCCGCGAGCAGCGTGCACACTGCAGGAGGGGGAGAGCCGTGTCTTCACCTGCTGGGTTCCCCGGCCAGCCCCCGGTGCCACACTGGCCTGGTACCTCAACGGTCAGAAACAGGAAGTCAACCTCTCCACCGCGGACACTGCCAGAATCCTCACCCTCACCGCCCAGCGCTCCGACCACCAGCTCAACTGTTCCCTGACCAACCCGACCTCCAGCGAGACCTACAACACCTCCATCCTCCTCAATGTGCAGTGTAAGGTCCTGCTCCAGACCGGGATGTGGGGAGGGCGTGTGGGGCTCCCATCCAGCTCGGGCAGGACCGTAACCCGCCTCCATCACAGGGCAGCATCTTGTCAGTCCTGTGCAAACAAGGTAGACAAGCACTCCTGGACCCTGGCGAGGCAAATCCTGCTCCCAGCTGTGTTGCCCCCATCCCTCCTGCCCATCTCACTGCCTCTGTTTCTTACCCAGATAAGCCGGAGATCCTGCGGGAAGGTGCCCGCTACCAGGAGGTCGAGGGCGCTGGCCTTCTCCTGGTGCTCTTTGTGCTGGTGCAAGCCAACCCACCCGCCAGCATCACCTGGGTGGACCAGGATGGGCATGTGATGGCCAACACCTCCAAGTTTCTCCTCCTGGGTGCCACGAGCTACCCAGGGTTGGCCAACCACTCGCTTCACATCCATCTGAGCTGCACAGCTGGAAACCTCTCCGTCAGTGCAGCCAACAGCGTGGGCATCACCACTGCCTCCTTCCTGCCCGCAGGTAGCTGTTGAGGGGTGGGCATGGTGCAATGGCCGCGTGAAAGGGTGCTGAGGGGTCTGCGCTGCCCATGCAGGTCTGCTGGATGCCCGTGTGGAGCTGCCTGCCCTGGGTGTTGCCATTGGAGCAGCCCTGGCCCTAGCCGCCCTGCTCAGCCTGGGCTCCTGTGCTGCCTGCCTGGCATGCCGCTTGCCCGAGCTGACGCGAGGTCCGGGGCAAGCAGGAGGGAACAGCTCACCCAGCCAGTGCTCCCACTGCAGCAGCTCTGAGCCCCCGCAGCCCCAGGGCACACGTCTGCCCCGCCAGACCCGGTCCCTGCCACCCAACCTGCGCCTCAGTGACCTTGCACAGGAAGATGGAGGTAAAACCCTGATACGCCAGTGCAGCGAGACATGTGGGGCCCCAGGTCCTGCCTGGGTGAGGGATAGATGTCACGGCTCTCATCCCTTTCCTTCCCTGCAGCTTCCCCCAAGGATGCAGGAGCTGGTGCTAGGGGAGAAGAGAGTGCCCTGCTGCGTCTGGAGAACTCCCTGGTCCTCAGCAAGCGTGGTAAGGGGAGCAGGCGGGCAAGCAGCCCCAAAAGATGTGTTGTGGGACATGGAGCTCCGTGGCTGCCCCAACAGGCAGTGAATTCTTTGTCCTGCAGGTTTTGTCCAGCTCCCAACGTCCGGGCGCATCTACAAAGTGCCCAGCGTGAGCAGCGACGAGATCTGGCTGTGAGCTGCAGCGCGGTGCCTGTGAGCCAGGGCTGCCTGGCACCAGGTACGTACCAGCCCCCGGAGCCGCGCGGCCGAGGGTGCCAGGAAGGCCGTGCTGGGAAGTGGGAGCTGACCAGCCCCAGCTCTGTGCTACGCTACGCGATGCAGGGCTTGGGAGCTGCGCTGTCAGCCGAGGCATGGTTTTATGTAGTCCACAAACTTTACCAATATTCTGTTATAATCAAAACGCATCAAAGCTGTTTATAGCCAGGCTCTAGCACTGTGATTCCTCCTGGGGTAAAGCCAAGCAGCAGCTTTGCTTTAGCAGGTTTGCGACTTGCTTGCTGCATGATCCTCTGTGCCCCTGTCCCTGCTGCTGTGGCAGACGGGTGGGAGGTCAACGGAGCAGGGTCTGGGGAGAGCCATCCCAACAGCAATAAACTGAATTCAAGCATCTGTGTGGCGCTGCACAGGTTATTTCTGCTTGGCAGGAGCAAAGGGACTGTTCTCAACAGGAAAGGGGGTTCAATAATAAGGAGCAGAGGAGATTCAAGATCTCCAGGTCAGAGCTTGCAACACCCTGAGCAGATCTGAGTGTTGTGTCTGAGTGTGGAATTTATTCCTGTTTGCTCCAGCCCTCGTAGCATGTGCTCAAGGAGCCTCTGCTCTGCAGCACCTGTGGCACAGAGAGCCTGACACTGAGAAAGGCTGGTTTAATGCTGAACTCCTTGGGAACAAGTCAAAAATGGAGCCATTAGGCAGCTTCTGCAACAAATACGGTGAGTCGAGCCCTACTCCCTAACCCAGAGCAGCCCAGCAATGTCTCTAAGACCAGAGAGGCTTCTGATTTGCTGTGTGACATCTCACAACCTGCTCTGGGTACACCTCAGTGTCCAGCAGCAGACGGTGATCCAGGAGATGAGGCTTTAAGGTGAAGCATCAATTAAAGCTCAACACCTCTGCCTCCGCCGCTTGTGAGGGTGGGTTGGATGCTGGGCTCCTGCCCTTCTGCCCATCAGCCAGGGGCTTGAAGTGCTGCAGGGAAAAGAACATACTCATGCAAAGATTTGACTCCTGTTGCTCAGAGCACACACACGCGTCTGAACCCGCTGGCCACATCAGCTCTGCCTGAGTTGTGTGCTCAGCAGTCACCCCAAGGAAATGCATTCTGCTTGTGTTGGCCTGTTGAACAACGTGGCACCTCAGCCCGGAGCACGGCCTGGCTCCCTGCGTCAGGCAGAGGCAGCGGGGAGAGGAGCGGCTGAGAACGCGTCCTCTGGGGCCCACCAGCCCTTTGTACGCACCCACTGAATCACCACCGAGCCAGATGGGAAGGGAGCAGCTGCGCAGCGCTGCCAGCTGGGTGAGCAGCACTGGGTGGAGCTGCGTACCTGCGAGTTCTTGAACTCCAAGAAGAGGGAGAAGAGGACGTGCAGAGGGTGGATCCGGCTCTTGTACACGGGGATGTCCAGAATGGCTGCGGGTGAGATCAGAAGTGCGTGAGGGCACCTGGCCTGTGCTGCCCCACACAGAGCATTGTCAGGAAGGGCCGAGCTCCCCCCGCCCACCATCACCTGGGCCTCCACGCACCAAAGACTGCAGACCCCTGCAGTACAAGAGCCCACCTCCCGCTGAAGCAGCAGGGAATGATCCCGACTGCTGGGGGCTGAGCCTGCAGCTAAAGCTCTCTCGCTTTCAGTGAGAGTGCCAGGCCAGCATCACATTGTGTCAGCAGCACAGCCTCCCCAGCTCACCACAGATCATGTCGATGTATTCGGCAAGGTCACAGCTCATCTCCGCGGTTGGAAGACCCACCTGGAACAGACGGGGCTGTCAGAGCTGCTCCCAGACCACAGGAGCCTGGGAGCGTACGAGAGGCCACTGGGGCAGCAGCTGGGAATTCCAGTGTTGGGCTGCTCCCCAACTTCTGGCAAGGGGAAGAGTCGTGAGGAGGAACAAGCCCAAGAGGACTGGGCTGTGGGATGGAGCAGGCATCCAGCTTTCACGGCAGATGGTTTCTAAGACCATGCGCTGAGCTAACTACTGGTCACCCAGACAAGATACCTTTCCCAGGAGCTCCTCAAACTCTGGTGACCATTCCTGCATCAGGGTCTCGATGTCAGGCATTGGCCTGCCGGGGAAGAGAAGAACGTCAACTTCAGGATCCCACACAACCTTCCACTGCCAACATCAGGGCTCACCTGGAGTAATGGACTGTGGCAGGAGGCTTGCAGCGATGCAGTTCACTAATACTCTCAATCCAGCTCTCAATGGCTTTGGGGTGCTTTTCTGCATTCTCCAAACTCTTCACTTTTATCTGCTGCTAAAAACACAAATATAGACCTGGAAGTGTTTCACGGTGTTTTGGGGCTTTTTGGGAAACCTCTATTCACTCCCGGTGAACCGGGCCTTCTCTCTTTCCCAGCTGCACTTTACCAACGGATTTCTGCAGGCAAAGTGCCGACTAAAACTGGGTATGAACAACCAAAAGGGAATAAAGCATCACCTGAAGTGAACAGACCCAGAGTTTGTATCAAGACTTGCCTGAAGCAAGGCTCAGATCCACTGCAGTTTAAAACTATGGATTAAAGCAAAAGGTCTGGTTTTGCTGCTTTAAAAGTCAAGTTCTCAGTTGTAAGAGTAAAATGCCATGGTTTTACTCCAGGAAGTGTGCAGCAAGAGCAAGCTCCCTCTCCCTGACTCACTGTGATGTTGTGCTGCTTGGAGTTCTCTGTCAGCCAAAGGGAGAGCACGGTGGGATCCGACTGCTTGGTTGAGGGCTCATCCAGGACCAGCAGGCCGAGGTTGTCAGGCTTGCCATCGGGACGAGGAACCTGCAGGAAAACAGAGCCCTGCTCTCTGTGGAGGCCAGGGCAGGTTTGTACAGAGCCTCCCTGTGGGCTCTCTCAGAAGAACGGTGCTGCCTGAAAAGCACACGCTGTTGGAGAAGGAAAAACGCAGCCTTTGCCCCACGTAACCCAAGTGCTGTTTGAGAGATGACCAAGCCACCAGTGTGGTTTCCCAGGTGTCCGCCCACCATGTCTGACAGCGCAGGGACAGCCCAGGCCCCGGGCTGCACGGCCTGGCTGCCTCTGTGCTCTGACCCTGCGTTCCACTTCGGTCCGTGGGGCAGGACAGAGAGAGGAACCTGAAGAAACCGTACCTTTAGGAACGCATCGATGTCTCCAACAGCAGGAATGAAGTCTGGAATAAAAGGCTGCAGCTTGTGCTCAATCTCTATTGTTTTGGGAGTGTACCTGGAAAAAAACACCACCACAGCATTGGTCACTAGGAACTGTGCTGCAATAACTGACACAAAGGAGAGCCAAGAGCAGGCTAAACCCTTCCACTCACCTCTTGATGTATTCAAAGAGATCTTTGATTTCAGAAGACACTTGCAGGTAGTCAAAATCGGCTGGATTGAAGTCACTAGTAAAAGGAAGAGAGTAGTGGGAAAAGATTAACATGTGGCAAGTTCTGTACAACAGAAACCAGGCCCCAGCTGGGGCAGACGAAGGGGAAGCTGAACCACCAGGCAGCAAATCGTCTCTGGAAAACACTTCTTGCACAGGGAAAGCACTATTGGGCCTCGTTTTGCCTTGGACCTGCTGGCCAAGAAAAGCACCTGAGTGATGGGCATCTGTGATCATTCAGTCCCACACAGGGCTGTCAAAAGGGGGCTAAGTGCTCTGCACAAAGGCAGCAATAGGATAGCAATTAGGGGGTCAGCAACAGCTTTGAAGCTGAAAACGATGGAAAAGAGGAAGAATTATCAGGACCTGAGTGACATGTTCGAGATGGTCCTTCCCTTTGCTGGACCTCTCCTGCCAGCCCGGCCCGCCTGACACCTTGGGTCATTCCAGCTGTGCCTCTCCTGGGCACAGCAAACAAGCCCGGGACTGGTTCACCCCCTGGAGGAACCACCACCCTGGAGCATCGGGGACAAGGAGGCAGGAGCTGCCTGTCCCGATGCCCACGACTCTGCTCAGCCTCGTGGGATCAGGGGAAACCGGCAGAGCCGACAGGGCCCGACCGGCATCCACCAGCCCCAGCCCGCGCCCCTCTGGCCAGGAACACCGCTCACCCCTCCAACGCGGCCCCGTGCTCCTCCGAGTCCTCCTCCGAGTCGCTCTCTGAGGAATCTTCCTCCGAGTCCTCATCGTCCTCGTCGTCATCCTCGCTGAGGGTGGTAGGGCCCGGGAGGTGTGCCGCTGCCTCCTCCTGGACGAGAGAACCGGGTCTCACGGGATATCACCGGGTCTCACGGGATATCACCGGGTCTCACGGGATATCACC
>VZTA01013744.1:196864-210901 GCA_013398855.1 Mohoua ochrocephala | reverse complement strand
CGGCCTGCGTGCAGGCCGGCGCTGGAGCCCGCGGCCTGGCGGGACGGAGCGCGGCGTTGCCGTCCCGGGTCGGGCCGGGGCCTTTGGGGCCGGCGGAGACGCGGCACTTTTTCTCTGGTGACTCGGAGCCAGCACGGCCTCACGCCTGCTCTAAAGGGCGTTCGGGGTCTCAGGTGTAGCCGGGAGGGTGGTGCCTGCCTGCTCCCCTGTGTGACCCTGAGAGCCCTGTGTCTCAGGGCTGGTCCGGCTCATTTTATCCGTCCCGGCGGTGTTTGGATCAGCATAGACCCGCACACGGCTCCGTCAGAGCTAAACTGTGCCCGAGGTGCGGCAGGGATCAGCGCTGCCACGTTTGAGGGTTTCCGATACTTTCTGTCAGTAACAGCAATTGCGGATTTAAAAGATCAGAAGTGCAGAACAGAGTTATCCTGACACAGGTAATTAACTTCTGTAAGAGAGAAATATAGGGAGGAAGTCTGGGCGATTGAGAGAAGGAGAAAGTGCAGCTGGCGAGTGCCTCGCTGCCCTGTCGGTGTGACAACGCCTGCGAGCTGCCCGGGAGTCATTCAAGGGCTGCGAGCGATAACCAGGGCTGTGTTAACCTGGCTGTGCTGTGCATATGGCGCTGGAGAGAGATGTTGCCTTTCACAGCGTTCCTGTGTGTAGTTGTGAGCTCGGGCAGCCTAATGGAAAAGTCGATAACCTGGCGCCTCCCCTAACGCTCCCCGGGGATGTTACACCTCGGTGTATGTGAAATCCGCAATGATCGCTTGCCTGACAGGAGCAGGGAGAGCTCTCAGGATAATGTCGGGACTGAATGTGAAACGGAGGGAGAAAAGCAGAGATGTCTCTGCTTTTGACACAGTTCATTTCTTGGTCGCAGAGAAAGACTTGAGGTCTTGTTTAAGGGAGGGCGTGCAGGGGAAGCGTGGTGGGAAGGGATCCTTTCCGGGAGGCCCGGCTCACGCGCTGCCCTCCTCCAGGTGCTGTTGGCAGCCGCCGTGTGCACGAAGGCGGGGAAGGCCATCGTGTCCCGGCAGTTCGTGGAGATGACTCGCACCCGCATCGAGGGGCTGCTGGCGGCATTCCCGAAGCTGATGAACACGGGGAAGCAGCACACGTTTGTGGAGACAGAGAGCGTGCGGTATGTCTACCAGCCCATGGAGAAGCTCTACATGGTGCTGATTACCACGAAAAACAGCAACATCCTGGAAGACCTGGAAACACTCCGACTCTTCTCTAGAGTGGTAAGGATTCGTCGCTCGGTGACGTGCATATAGCCCAGAGCGGTGCTGTTGTGAGGGATCTGTTTTTGAGCTGGTGCAGGAGCGCTCCCTACCTCCACCTGGTAGGTCCATGTTCCAGAGCTTCCCTTCCTGACCAGACAGAAAGCTCTGAACTTTTGGTGGTAGTTTTGAACTCCACATAAAAAAATCTTCAGTCATACTTCATCTGGTGAGACCAAAGGGCTGACTGTGATTTAGCATTAATTATCCTCTGTACAGTGTGAGGCTGTTAAAAGTGCTACGCTGCAATGCGGGGATCCTGAAGCAGTGAGTTTGTGTCTTCGCACAACCAAAGGATTTTCAGGAAATTCACTGGCCCCAGCATGCAGTTGGGTTCCTTTGAGTTAGTGTTATGAGGAAGCTGAGAGGTTCTAAAACTTCATCTTGTTTATTGACGATGTAATGGTACGAAGAGCAACGTAAAGGTGTGCTGGGCTTGGGAGGGTCTGGCACAGTTGTGACCTCTGGGATGGTAGAAAGAAAGTGTTTACACAGTACTGTTTGTGGGTACTCCTCTAGAACGTTCTCCTCTTCTAGATCCCTGAATATTGTCGAGCTCTGGAAGAGAATGAGATCTCTGAACACTGCTTCGACCTGATCTTTGCCTTTGATGAAATTGTCGCCCTGGGCTACCGCGAGAACGTAAACCTGGCACAAATTCGGACCTTCACTGAGATGGACTCGCATGAGGAAAAGGTGTTTCGGGCGGTCAGAGAGGTGAGTGAGGACACCCGCAATCCTGACACGAGGTACCCTGTCTGGGAAACACCACCTTTGCTGTACAGAGGTGTGTGTTCCTCCACTTTGGTGGGGCCATGCAATTATTTAGCTTTTCCGAGGGCTAAATGCCCGTGCCTTGTTTCTTTTTTCTTGGCAAGGGGTTTGTGGGCAACTGCACTTAGTTCCTGTGCGGGGCAGGGCTGAGGTTGCAAAGCTCCATCAGCCTCTTATCTTTTCCTTCAGACGCAGGAACGCGAAGCGAAAGCTGAGATGCGCCGTAAAGCGAAGGAGTTGCAGCAGGCCAGGAGGGATGCGGAGAGACACGGCAAGAAGGCACCAGGGTTCGGGGGCTTCGGCAGCTCGGCCGTGTCCGGGGGCACAACGACAGCGATGATCACAGAGACCATTATCGAGACCGAGAAGCCCAAAGTGGCACCAGCGCCAGCCAGGTAGGGGGGACGGCAGGTGGCAGGTGTTGGAGTCGGCGTTGGCTCAAACCGTGTGCCCAAACAGAGGGTCTGGCACGAGTTCCTCATCTGTGTAAATACTGAGGAGCGTTTGTGCCGCATACCACAGTAGCACCCCGTAGTCTCTCTGGATTCTTGGATGAACAATGGGCTTCCATTTTGTGTGAGAAAAAGTTGTCCCAGCTCCTGATAATACATGGAACCGTGTCCAAATCTAAATTGTAACTTGGCACCCTACACATAAGATGATTAGTTCCATGCGTGTTCTCCCCCAAAAAGGCTGCCGAGTTGAACGCTGTGTTGTTGGGATGGTCAAGTTACAGCATTTGAAGATAACCAGGAAGGGGGAACCTGTTGCCGTCAGCTGACTTGGAGATTATTACACCTTTTATTTAGGCCTTCAGGTCCCAGTAAAGCCTTGAAACTCGGCACTAAAGGGAAGGAGGTGGACAACTTCGTGGACAAGCTGAAATCGGAAGGAGAAAATATCATGACTTCTGTAGGCAAGCGCTCTGCAGAAGCAGCCAAAGCTCTCGCTCCTCCCATTAACATGGAGAGGTGAGTGCTGCCCTTGCTTTGGAAGCAGTCTCCTCACGGCTCTCCCTGTGTGTGGCCTTGGGAGAGAGCTTCCCTGCTCTTCCTTGGCTTTTTCCTGTGTTTTCTTACCTTGTGACTATAAAAGTTGGGCAAAATCTGGGAAAGCATGTTAGCGAAAAAGCAGATAGCTAGTTTGGTTAGGCATCATCTTAACTAAAATGGGCTGTCCATCCATTGTTGGGCTGAGGTTGGGAATTTTCCTGCACTTTTTTCCCTCGCCATTTTCCCTGTTTCCCAGCCTCGTTGCTGCTCAGGATGGAGGCGTTCAGGGGTTGTTTTACACGCCGCACTTCAGAACTTTTTAGTGCCCTGAGCCATGCTGCAGCCCGTCAGAGGGGATTTGAATGACCAGCACGTCAAGATGCTGCATCACTGCTGTTTAACTGGGCTCCCATCCCTTGCAGACCCATATGCATGGATCCTCCTGCCCCTGAGTTCCCTGTCGGAGCAGCAGCATTGGCCGCCGCTGTCCCAGCCATGCTGTTGTTTGTGAGCCCCTGCTCAGCACAGACAGCCTGTCCTTCCTGAGCACTGATCTCTCTGCTGTCTGGGAGATGCCGAGTGTAGGACTTGAGCTTTTTCTCTGTCTGTCTAGCGTGCACATGAAAATAGAGGAGAAAATCTCCTTGACCTGTGGCCGCGATGGAGGGTTGCAGAACATGGAGCTTCATGGCATGATCATGTTGCACATCTCTGATGAAAAGTTTGCACGGATTCGCCTGCATGTAGAAAATGAAGACAAAAGGGGAGTGCAGCTACAGGTAAAGCCTGTTTTGGAGTCTCATGCTGTTGAACATGCTTTTGTTGCTTTCCAGGGAAAAAATATTGGAAATACTCGAGTATGTTGCTGTCCTGTGTTCTTGTCCAAGCCTTCTCAGCAAACACATTGGAAATGGCAGTAGTCAGTGCAGGTATTAGCAGAAGTGCAGGGCCAGTCATGCTCAAGGGATTGAAGTTCACTGGAGAAATGTGATCTCAGTCGCCATCCTGCCCTCGGAGCCTTATCTGCCCAGCAGTGCACCTTGGCATGCCAGGTGACCTCACTCGGACTTTGCAGCAGCCTGGTGTTTCTCAGTGCCTGTTTGTGTGATGTCAGCTGCAGCTGTGGAGTGGAAATGGGATAACAAACTTCCTGTGCCAATGAGGAATGAATTTATTCTCTCGGAAGCTGTTTCTTTCTGGGGTTGTTTGTCCTGCCACTGCTGTACCTGGGACGATTGCTGGAGCACTTGATCGCAGTCAGCAGTTGCAGCTCAGAAGGTTCTTGGGAGATTCGTCCTTCCCTTTCTCCCTCTTTATGTGACCTTACTGATCCCTGGAGGTGGTGCTGCTTTGACACACTCTGGCTCACCCCTCGCTAGGGACTTGTCTGTACATCATTGTCTGCAAGCCCACTTCCTTCCAGTGCATCCCATGAGCGAGTTGCTAACAGCAGTCCCACGAGCGGTGCTTCAGGTAGAAAATGAGACCAAACCCTGTGCTGACTCCTGTCTTTCTAGAGCAACTTGAACAGTGTCTTGCAAAAATCTTCTGCTTCTAAAAAGCTGCTCACGCTTGAGGTTGTGAAGAGAGCATTTAAATGGAGTTTGGCCACTGACACATATGTGCATTAAGGTTGCTGAGGGGAGATGGTAGTGTTACAGTGTCAGGCTGTTTATTCCCAACAGCATTAGATTGATTTTTCTGTCTGCTGTGAACATTCAGGATGGTCTTTGACTTCTGGTTGTTCTGTAGATATCAGCCTGCATCGCTAGAGTCTCTGTAGCAGTAGCATGTAAGGACAGTGGTGCGGATCCTTCTTGTCAGATTAGCGTTTCCTGGAAGGAATCCCAGGGTGAAAAGCAGTTGTGCTCCAGATGGGCTTCTGAGCCAGGAGGAAACCTGATATGTGTTTTGTCAAAGCACACACTCTGGAATGTGTAGGCCTGTCCTGGTAGAACCTGCATTAGCTATGGTTCTGTCCTTGGGCTTAGACCTACAGTCTGGGCATGTGTTCCTCTTTCAGACTCACCCAAACGTGGACAAGAAGCTCTTCACTACAGAGTCACAGATCGGTTTGAAGAACCCAGAGAAGTCATTCCCTATTAACAGCGACGTGGGTGTGCTGAAGTGGAGGTTGCAGACCACAGAAGAGTCCTTCATTCCATTGACAAGTGAGTGCAAGTCTGGGGTCTTGGGCGGAAGAAGCCAGTGTTTGTCCATGAGCTGCTGGCAGCCGCCTTGCAGCAGCAGAGCCTGGCATGTTGTGAGATGTTGGAGGTACTTTGTGTACCCATTGGATAGTGCCTGTCCTTGTCAGTGTGTGTTTTCTGTAACACCTCAAAAATAATAGAGAGCTTTTCTTAAAGTCAGAATTTCTTGAGGGTAACTTTGCTGGGCATTTTGAAGTGCATCATCTTGTGAAAGCCTATTCCACAGGAAAGGCCTGCATGGTTCACATACTGTCTCTGTTTCCTCAGTTAACTGCTGGCCATCAGAGAGTGGGAACAGTTGTGATGTTAACATTGAATATGAGTTGCAAGAGGAGAGCCTAGAGCTGAACGATGTGATCATCACCATCCCCTTGCCGTAAGTAACGCTCCTTATCCGCGCAGCACTAGCGAGTCCCATCACCTCCTTCCCCTCCCTGTTTTGTGGATCTCGCCAAGCCAGCAGGTGTTGAGGGACGTTTCCTTAGCTCTGTGCAGGGAAGTGATTGTCGCCTCTCATTGCCTGCTCTAGGTCTGGTGTCGGCGCCCCAGTGATTGGGGAGATTGATGGCGAGTATCGCCACGACAGCCGGAGAAACCTCCTCGAGTGGTGCCTGCCAGTGATCGATGCCAAAAACAAGAGCGGTAGCCTGGAGTTCAGCATAGCAGGGCAGCCAAACGACTTCTTCCCCGTGCAAGTCTCCTTCATCTCCAAAAAGAACTATTGCAACATACAGGTATGGTCACTGCTGGTGCTCCACAGGTGGCATGTCAACCTTGCCTCAGTCCCTGGCTGGCTGACACTGGCCATGCTGCGGTGGGGCCATGCTGTCCCACTGGCCATGGCATTAACGTGCCTCTGAGATAGCTGGATTCAGGAGTGCCAGTGGACAGCACTGGCAGCTGACACTTCATGGAGTTTGCCTGAAGTTTCAGTTATGTCTTCAAGTCTCTGAGTAATCATTAATTCCTCTTAGACTTTGTTGGAGAATCCATCGGCCTTGTAGCCAAAACATTGTTTGGCATACAACTGTCTGTCTTCCCTGAAGTGTAGCCAGTGGCAGCCCCTTCACTCCTCAGTGGAGACAGGGTTACCACAGAAAATCACTCCCCTCTGTCAGGTTTCCTGAGAAAAAAGATCTGAGTGGGCTGAGTTGTGGTTGGAAGGCGCCAGGTTGGTTGTGCCCTCGTGGCCATCACGGCGTTGGGAAGCGTGGCATGGCTGTGGCAGGGAGCGGTGTTCAGTGCTGAGCTAATGTTGCCCGTTGTCTCCACAGGTTACCAAAGTGACCCAGGTAGACGGGAACAGCCCCGTAAGGTTTTCCACTGAAACCACCTTCCTGGTGGACAAGTACGAAATCCTGTAATGCCAGACGTGGCGACGCGCAAAGGAAGAAATTTTTAAATTAAAAAAAAAAACGAGGCCGACGTTTATTCTGAATGTTGGGAACGCCACAGCCCCCTCTGCTAAGACGCGTGGCTCTGTCTGCCATCTGCAGTGTTCCTGGGTCACAGACATTATTTGCAGAGAAGTGATATGCTCGTGGGGGGAAAGGCCACAAATTTCTTTGGCAGATTATTACCGACTGGCAAAAAAGCAAGATCTCTGCAGAGAGCCTGACTTTGACATGGCCCCCGCCCGCCCGGAGATGCTCGGAGCTCAGCCCAGAGCCGGCCAGACATCATTCTCTTCTCTCCTGAAGCATCACATGCTGTTCCATTGTTGGTGCTGCCATTTTAATTTCTCCTTGGCCTCTGGTTCTCGTGCGTGGGGCCACCTGCTGCTGGTCCTGACCCTTCCATCTAGTGGAAGCTGAGCAAGTTGACCTTGGCTTCAGAGGTGGGGGGGGGGTCATGGCAGGGGCGTGGGGTGGGGAAGAGGGACCTGGGGGTTCAGGCCTTTTGCCCCACACAGTTACTGCTGTTCCTCCAGCTCTGCTGTGCAGCAATGGCCCAGCTCCAGGTGGTCTGGTTCCTGCTGCGGCAGGGAGAGCGTCCAAAGGGGACTGTGTCCTCACTGTCTTCCACAGCTGTTCTCGGGCCAGGCTTTGGGGGAAGTTCAGTTAGGTTAGAACCAGTTGTGTATCCTTTGCAAGGCCCTTTTGGTGTCTGGGGAGGCAGAAGGCTTCGCCTGCCTGGGTGAAAGGAGCTGTGGAGCCTGGTTGACTTACTTGGCCTCCGTGTCAGGACCTGTCTCAATCCAGCATTGGTTCAGTACTGGCAGGTGTGGGAGAAGGAAATGCTGGTTTCCAGGGAATGTGGGGGCTGATCCGAGCCATTTCTCCTACTGCTGCCTCACTAGCGTTATTTGCCTCATCTCAGAGACCTGTGCTCCCCTCACAACTCATCTCACCTGCATGGCTGGGGCCTGTCGTGAGCGTCACCTGCCCCTGGGCACACCTCACCTCTGCAGCCAGAGGGCCCGAGTGCAGGTGGAAGGCAGCGGCCCTAAAAGTGTGTGTACTGTGCTCTGTGAGAGACAGCCAGCCTGTCACGGGCCCCTGGGGCCCTCTGCCAAAGAAGTTCGTGGTCTCGCCTCTGCTGGCAGCACCTGAGAGGAAATCAACCCTGGTCCTGTCCTGGGAGGGCAAGCCCTCTCCCCTAGCAAAGTAGGCAATGAATCCCATTAACCCAGTCCCGTTCCAGATCTGCTTGTCTGTATGATTTTTAAAATTGAGTCAAGGTTAGTTCAAGCATCCAAGGAGCTTTTTTTTTTTTTTTCTTACATTCATTGGAGGGTGATATTTAAACCGAGCCGAGATCCCCACTTTTTGTAACCCTGTATGATCCTGGCCTAGGGAATAGAGCACATTCCAGTGTACACAGAGAATTCTGAGTCTTTAATCAAATAAAGTACTGTTAAAGGAGCTGGCTGGGGGTCGTGAGATCCTTCCGGAGCGGGGACCGGTCAGCCCTGGCCACGCGGGGGCGGGACGTGTCGACACCGGTTGGGGCGGGGACACGCCGAGGCAGGCGGTGGTGGACAGCGGAGCGGCGGCCGAGCCCGGGAAGGGACCAGGGAAGTAAGTGAAGGTGAGCAGCCGCTGGCATGGGGTGGGACACTCCCCATTTGTGCCCCAGGTGACCGCTGCCCTTGGGGAGCCTGCGGGGCTGGGGTCAGCGTGTCCTGTAACGCAAGGACCCCCCCAGTGCTTCAGGGGTGCCTTTGGAATAGGGTGGGGGCAAGAGAAAGGGGCTCAGCTGCCTTGGCCCGTGTTGGGGCCAGGTGTGGGGCTCCCTGCTCCCTGGGGCGCCCTAGGAGGGGTGCAAGGAAGGAGCTGCCGACAGGGAAGTAGGAAAAACACGGTCAGCCATAAAACCAATATTGCACAATGTTTTGGTGGTGTGTGGGTGGGCTGGGAGCTGGGTCCAGATCCGGTGGTCCACGTCAGCGGTGCGTTTGCTGGTGTGGGAGCCCAGAGAGCAGCTCGGTGTGGGAAGGTTCTCCCGGACAAGGTTCTCCCATCCCCAAATCCTGCTGCAGCTCGTGGACAGTCACAGGAGGAGATTGTGCTTGGCCCAAGGCCACCCCTGCTGTCTCCGACACCTCTTGGGGAGCCTGGGAACGGTACTGGCCTGGCTGGATCCTGCTCCATGGCTGGACCTTGTTTACTCCAGCTTCCTGCCACGCTCCTGCCACAGCCCCTTCAGCTGCTGTCAGAAAGCCAGAGGAATCTGGCAGTCCCAGGAGGTCCAGCTGCTGTGCTGAAGGGCCACTGTCTCTTCCACTCCTCCAGCTGCCCTGCAAGTCCCCAGCCCTCTCTGAGCACTAGGCAGAGGCTGCAGGGGGCAGGTCCCCTGGCTAAGCACCACAGGCAATAGCAAAGCAGCACGGCCGGGTACTTTTTCATAACTCCTCGTACATTTAGGGTTTGCTGTGTGCTGCCATACGCTGGTACATGTGGGGCAGCAGGGGCAGGGCGCCGGGCAGAGGGATGGAACCACAGGACTGCATGGCAAAAAGGGTCCTTGCTGGCAGCCAGAAAGAGGAGAGTGATCAATGCCTGATTTGGAGAGGTGAGGTTCACCCCACCCCTCTCCCAGCAAACAAAGGGCTGGGTGATGGGTTCGTGCCAGGGGTTTGATTCAAGACCCACCAACCCCATCCTGCATCATGGTCCCCAAGATGTCATTAGTGGGAGTTGCAGATGCTCCTTGCTGAGCCGAACCTCTGGCCTGCAGGTGAGAAATTGTCATTTTGATATGAGAGCATTTTGAGGAGCAGCTCTCCATTGTGCAGTCTTGTGAGGGGTCTGGAGCTTGTGTCTGCTGTGGTGTCCGGAGGCACGTGCCGATGCTGGGGTCAGTGCTTGAGCTGCAGCGGTGGTTGGGTCTCTGTATGGCTCACCGGCCCTTGGAGCTGGCTGGCCTCGGGGAGTGCTGGGTGCAGAAGGCGGGGCTGCACGCCCTCCCCGACCTGAGCACATGGTGAGCATCCACCGGTCTGTGGAGACCCTGAAGCGGGATGCCGGCAGGGCCTCGGCCGGAGCACAGCTGTGCTGCGGTGGTGCAGGAGCACTTCGCGGGAGCGATGAAATCAGCGGGTGTGGCCAGGATTCCTCGGCTCCCGCCGGAGCTGTCCGGTGGCTGATTTATGGTGGTGTTATTGCCAGGATCATGGCGTTGTCCCAGCAACTGCAACGCAGCCCCCACCATCCCTCGCCTGGGTGGGATGGGGCTGGCTGGGTCTCCCCCGCTCGGTTGTCAGCCCCAGGCCGGGAGGCAGCGGCCAGGAGCAGGCTCCTCACTCGCCTCTGGCTTTGTGCAGGAGACAGGCTCCCCCTTCCCAGCTGCCGGCGGAAGGGCCGGTTGTTTACCAGGGCAGAGGGTGTGGGAAGGGGTGAGCACACCCTAAGTGCATTAGCAGATGGGGAGCAAACAGGCAGCCGAGTTGGCTGGAGGCTGCGATGCTCCACTGTGTGCACCCGTTAGCTCGGCCACTCAGGCTTCCTTCCGTGACTCATCCAGCCAGCCACAAGTGGGGATGAGAGACCATGCCAGGGGGTGCCTGTTGCTTCATCCCGGCATAGCTGACACTGCGTGGCGTGGCCTGCCAGGCTGTGCCCCTTCACGAGCACGGGCTGAATGCCCATGCCCTAGCCGTGTCGTGGCCGGTGGCACACAGTGCAGCTCTGGGGTCTGCTGGTACCTGATGTGGGGTGAGTCAGGATGTGCCGTGCCCAGCTTGGGTCTGGGTGGGCAACAGCAGGTCAGGCAGGAGTGGACCCCCAGAGCACCCCTGCCCACGTGGGCTTGGGGCAGGCAGGCAGATCGCAGCCTGTGGGCAGCGGGATGCAGGGGCTCCCCGGGGGCACGGTGGGGCAGCGTGTCTGCGTGCAGCCTGCACTGCATTAGCAGGGCCCTTGCATCGGTGGGGCTGGGCGTCCTCCCAGGTGAGGCTTTTGGCTGTGCCAGGTGAAGAAAGGGGCTTTTGTCTTCCAGGAGGCCGGGGCTGAGTAGGCAGCCCTGCGCGGGGTGCACAAGGACCGTGGGCTGTTTGGTGGTAACCGAGCCCGACCCCTTGGCATTTGCTGCCTTCACCGCTTCCCACGACGGGAACAAGCGGCGCGTTCTGCAGGCGGCGGCGGGAGAAGAAAGGCCGCCTTGTCCGTCCTAGCAGTGGGGCGCCGGCTGGGGCGGCCGCGCTCCCGCCCCGCATTCCTACAGCAGAGCGGGCTGGAGAGGGGCTGCATCCCCGGCAGGACAGGCTGGGGTGACGGCAGGCGTTCCCTGTGTGTTGACGAGCCAGGTGAGGGGCTCTGACGGAGGGCAATGCTGCGGGACTGGGGGCATCGGGAAGCAGTGGGATGCCAGGGTCACCCTCCAGCTCATGGGCGGGCAGGGCTGCCTGTGGAGTGGGGGGTGTTGGGTGGAGAGTTTGGGGCAGCAGGAGGGGGGCAGAATCGGAGACAATCCCCCAAGTGGCCGGGATGGGGGTCTCCCATGGTTCTCACCCGGTCTCACCAGTACGGCCGTGCTGGGAAGGGGTTAACACCGGCGCAAAGATCCCACCCTGGCCCCGCTCCCTTCCTATGCTGCAGCCTGGCCCCTCCTGGCTTTTCCTCCTTCCTGAACATTGTGACGGGATGTGGGTGTAAGTGAGGGGCAGGGGCTCGGCTGGGCTGCGGGGTCTCCAGATGCTGGGAAGTGCAGCACCCCAGCGCCTGGGGAACATGGACACCCTGCCGCGGAGGGTCCCGCTCGGCGCCAGGGCCAGGTGGCAGGTAAGGGAGAGCAGGCATCCTGCCTCGGCAGCCGGTGAGCACTCGAGAATTGCTCTCGGGGTACCTTATCTCTGCGCCCCCCCTGCCCCAGCTGAGCTGTCCCCATCCCACGTGGTGTGGCTGTGGTCCCCGCGGAGCCCTTGCTGTGGGGCGGCCAGTCCTGGTGTTGCAGGAGACGCCCGGGCTTCATCTCAGTCCTCGATCCCACGCCTGGCGTTTTCCAGCGTTTCATTTTTTCCACAGTGTGTAATAGCCGCTCACTCGCCCCCGCAGCTGAGCCCAGTGCTGGCCGAGCGGGGGGGTCCCTCCGGGGGCTGGCGGGACAGTGGGCGATGCTGGCGGGAGCCGAGCCCGGGGCTCATCCTGGCGGCCCCGGGACCGGCGTCCCCTAAAGGGGATGGAACACTTCCTATCTACGCTTCCCGGGAAGGGTTAAGCCCCAGTCAGCTAGTCCAGGGCGGAAGGGAGGGACGTGGGGAGCAGCAGACGGTAAATTTAGATCCCCGGAGCATCCCGACATGGCGTGAGCGCCGGGTGACGGAAATTGTTCCTCCTCGAGTTGCCTCCCACTCACCCAGAGAATGTGTGGCAGCATGGCTGCTCCGTGGGTGGTGGCCCTGCCTGCCGGCCGCAGGCCTGTGGGCCACATGGGCAGGGACACGGAGCACTCAGCCGGGCTTGTGCACCATGAGCTGCTGCTGGGCTGCGTGGGAGCAGAGGCGTGTGCCTAGGTGCCAGAGTTGGGCACTGGTGGCATGCACACGGGTGCCCAGGTGTGCCATGCATGGCAGGCAGGTGTTGCTGGGGACAGCCAGAATCTGTGCTTGTGTGTCCTTTTCCACAGGCAGCCATTGGGGTCTGGCTGCCCACAGCTCTTGGCATTTAAAGCGTGCATTTCCAACACCATGTCCCCAAAACTGAGCCCATGTGTCGTTTTCCTTCCGGGACCGTGTCTTGTCCTAACACCTGGCACATGCATGGGTCTCCCCGGGTGGATGGGGATGTGTGCCTAGGTAGGATGCATGCCTCCGCAGGCGGGGATGCTCACTGGTTTCAGGCAGCTGCTGACGTGATGAAGGCAGGAGCACAGGATGGTAATCCCCTTGGTGGCAAATGCTGGTTTGGAATGGGTGGGGTTTGTGCTCAGGCTGCTGTTTGGGATGTGCAGGAAAAATGCATAAAGGCCATGCCCAGTGTGGTCACTTGTACTGCCATTCTCTGTTTCTTCTAGCAGCCCATGTCCGGTACCATCCAACGTCTCCAAGAAGGCACCATGGAGGCATGTGGCAGGACCCCCACCAGCCCAACCCACCGAGTCCAGACTGTCATCCGGGTGAGCATGCAGGATCACAGGACCCCTGCTCTGTGGGAACAGGGGACTCTGGCTGGGAGTCCTCGGCAGCCAGCCCTACCACCGGCACTGGCGCTGCCCTCCAGCCTCTCCTCGGTCTCAGCCAATCCTATTACGGGATCGTCAGCAAAGCCCATTGAGCTAAGCGGCTGGCAGCTCGGATCCTCTTAGATGCAGCCCAAGCCCCAGGGATCTCCAGCTCCCGCGGCAGCTCACCTCTGCTTCCCGGGATAGGCAGCACAGGCAGGAGAGCCCTCCTCTCCTGCGTCTTGCTGCTGGATAGTCCTGCTGGCTGTGTCTGGGCATTGACCCCGGCTATGGGGCCATTTTGGAGCAGGAGAGTGGGCTGTAGCTGCGGGAGCTGTGAGCATCCCTCCCTCTCCTCCTACAGAACAGCCCCCTGGACCTGATCGACACGGGCAAGGGGCTTAAAGTGCAGACGGAGAAGCCGCATTTGGTGAGCCTGGGCAGCGGCCGGCTCAGCACTGCCATCACACTCCTGCCCCTGGAGGAAGGTGAGTGCCAGGGGACCTCCACGGGCACGCTGGTGACAGAGACACTGACACGCCCTCTCTGCTGGCAGGGAGGACCACCATTGGCACGGCTGCGACAGACATCGTCCTGCAGGGCCCCGGGCTGGCGCCCCAGCACTGCTACATCGAGAACGTGCGAGGGACACTCACCCTGCACCCCTGTGGCAACGCCTGTGCCATCGACGGCGTGCCACTCCAGCGGCCCATGCACCTCACCCAAGGTAGGAACAGGCTGCGGTTCACCGGAGCCTTTGCCCGTGGAGCTGTGCCGTTGAGTATTGGGGTGTTTGAGGAGCCATCCTGTAACTGCGTATCCCAGCCGGCGTACTCCTGGCCTCTCTGCTTTGCGGTGGAAACCTGTCAGGTCCTGGCACAGTTTGAGAGCTGGCTTTGCTGCGTGTATCAAGTGAGGTGGGAAGGGAGAGACCCGGGCGGGCTTTGAAGAACAGCAGAGATGCTGAGACGACTTTGGGAAGGGAGATGACGGAGGAAAACGCCTCGGGTGTCCTCCCGACGGATGGCTGCCGGGACACTGCCGGTCCGCCTGCGGGGCTACAGGGCTTGGACCCGGCCGGCCCCACCATGGCCGCTCCCAGGGAGCGTGGACAAAGCCTCAGGCCCTTCCCACGCGATCCCCGCCCCGCCACAGCCCGTGTCTCGCTTCCCGGGG
>VZTA01013744.1:181079-196758 GCA_013398855.1 Mohoua ochrocephala | reverse complement strand
GCGGCGAGGTGAGTGCGGTGCTGCGGACCACGCGTGTCAGCGCCGGGCGGGAGGTTCGCTCCCGTTCCTCCGCGGGTCACAAAGCCACAGTGCCCCTCGCAGGCGGTGGCGCTGCGGCCCCCCCGCGCCCGCCCCCGTCCCTCCCCGGGAAGGGGGACCCACCCGCGTGGGCGCTGCCGCGGGCGTCCCCGCGGGGGACAATGGGAGCCACGTGGCCGCCGGAGAAGGCTCCGGCGCGACGGCCCCCGGAGTCCTGCCAGGTCCCGCCGGTCCCACAGTAGGCACTGAGGGCCATGGTGGGGTGCGGGCAGGGGTCAGCCGAGCTGCTCATGCCCGCGAGGGGAGGCAGGGACACGACAGAGCAGGGACAGCATCTGTGCAAGGCCACAGCGGGATGAACCGCGGGGCTGTCAGGCCGACGCTCGGGGTGCAGTTTGGTGGTTGGTTACTCGGTTTGCCGGGCGACCTGTGGCTCCACTGGTGCCGGCACGGGGCAGCGATGCATCTCTCCGGGGCAGCCGTTGCCAGGCTGGGCGGCGGCATTGCCCCCTGGCAGGCAGGATGCCCTCGCTGAGCCGGGATGAGCAGGACTCCGTCCCGCCCTGGCGCTCAGACAGGGGAATCGGGCCCCCGCGACGGCGAAGGCAGTTAATCTGTACTGCCTCTCGCTCACCTTGCTGCGAGCTGGGCTGACGGGTGCTCCAAAAAGACATGTCCCCTCCGGCGAGGGATTTTCAGCTGCGGCTGTTGGTACGGAGCGAGCCTCTCCCCAGGGCCCTGGCAGGCGCTTCAAAGTGGGGTGTGTCGGCAGCACCCCGCCTTCTAGCCGCCTGATGCTCCCCGCTGCCAGCACAATGCCTCCCAAGCACCACGGGCAGCGGGCGAACGGGCAGCGGGTGACCCACGGCTCCGCTCCCCTTCCCGAGGTGCCTTCCTCCTCGGGGCTGCTCGACAGCCTTGCCCCAAGAGGGCTGCTGCTTTGGGCCGAGAAGAGACGCTTTTCAAGCAGGGACAGGAGCTGTCTTGTCTGCAGCTGGCAGCCACGCAAGCCCTGGAGTGCCGCCAACTCCCCGCGGCCCCCGGCGGGGACCCCAGCTGTGCCTGCGCCTGAGATGCGCTGCCGGCAGCTGCCGGGGAGTGACCTGGATTTCAGCCTCCCCCTAAGCCTCTGCTGACAGCAGGAGCCCGCTCCCCTCCCGAGGGTGCATCTCAGGGCCAGCAATGCCCGACTGCCTCTCTGCGCTCTCCGGCACCACTCTGATGTTGCCGGCCTGCAGCTGAACCCTCTCTCCTCTCTCCCAAGGGTGCACCATCTGCCTGGGCCAGGCCACCTTCCTCCGCTTCAACCACCCTGCTGAGGCCAAGTGGATTAAGAGCATGATCCCAGCGGGGGGCAGAAGCCCAGCAGCTCTCTATGGGCTACCAGCAAGTAGGTGACCCCCCTTGTCCTAGGTGGGGCGGGGCAGGGCAGATGCTGAGGTGCTCCCCGACTCGTGCCATCAGCCCTCCCAGTGCCCAGTGCTGTCCCAGCCCTGTCCTGTTGTACTCAGGAGTGAGGCTCACACCCAGCTGCAGGTGTGCCATCCATCAGCTCAGCGTGGTACGGCAGCTGCACTGGCATTTGTTAATGATTAATATCACCTCAAAGAGGGTGACTGGGGGGGCACTGAGGCATGGCTTCTGCCCAGCCTGGCCGTGGCAGAGCCATCGCCCGTCGGAGCCCCCCCGGCTGCCTGAAAGCGGGTGTTTATGCGCTGGGGTGGCTGTGCTGGGGCTGTGAAGGCCATTTCCCGGGCTGCTGTCCTTCATCTCATGAGCTTATCTTGCTGTGTCTGCCTGTCCGTTGGGCGATGGGCCGGGTGCCAGTACCGTGCCCAGTTCCCGGGGATGTCCAAATCTCCAGCTTTGATGCCTGGGGCTGGTAGCCCTTATCCCTGCCCCAACCAGCACGCCCTGGCACGGGGAGAGGAGCTTGGCAGCCTTCCCGTGCCACGTGTGTGTTGAGAAGGCAGCATGCCTGCAGCTGGGGGACGGGAGGAGGGACGCGGGGAGGTGCTGTGGCCGAGGAGCATCATGCAACCACGCAGCATCCCGTGTGGGCCCTGCATGGTCACTCTCTGCCACACGGGACTGGGTGGGATCACACGGACAGGGCTGCGGCACATCTTTCCGGGCATGAAGGCAGTGCCAGCTGCCATGGGGGAGCTGCTGGGTGCCAGGGGGTGACGCAGCCCGGGTGGCACGCTGTCCTGGCTGGGCTCCGCGCCTGCTGCGATTCGCTCGTTCCCTGAGTGACAGGCACATCGGTGCTGCGCAAGGGAGGACGGGGCAGCCCAGGCAGGGGCACCCTGGCCGAGGTGTGGGGGGGCCGCGGGCGACGCGGTGGGTCCGGAGGCGCTGCAGGTCAGCAGCTTTTGGCTATTGCGTCTCTGACCCCTTGCTGGGAAGCCAGAGTGTGCAGGGGGCAAGTGGTGGGTGCCAGTGGGTGGCGCGGGCAGCTGCTTTCCAGGGAGTGGAGCTGGGATCCGCGATGCAGGGAGGGCGGCTGGGCTGTGCTCTCAGGTTTCTGTCTCCTGGGTGATGGGGCTGGCGGGATTCCGGCCTCCTCCCTGGCCCGGCTCCCCAGCTGGAGTGGGAAAGGGTGGCAGCGGGGTGCAGGCAGCTCGGGGTGCAGTGAAGAGGGGCTGCAACCCAGCTCTGACTCTGCAAGCTGCGTGGAAGAATGATGCCAGGCTGCCCCGGAGGACCCAGCCCAGGCAGGGGCTGCGACGGAGTCGCACCGCACTGATGCCTGCTCCCGTGTTTCCCTGCAGAATCCGAGGCCCTGGTGAATGGTGGCCACCAGCTGTCAGAACGTGGGTGCCACAGCCACAGCTCCCTTGTCAGCTCCATCGAGAAGGACCTGCAGGACATCATGGACTCGCTGGTGCTGGAGGAGTCGGCATCCCCTGGCATCCAGAAGCCGCCTGCCTGCGGCCGATCCCCCCTCTCCCCTGTGGTGAATGGGGGTGGGCGCTGCCTCTTGTCCCCTCCACCCAGCCCTGGGGCCGCCTCGGGGGGCTCCAGCTATGAGAACTTCTCTCCCCTCTCCTCCCCGGCCAGCAGCAGCAGCTACACCAGCCCCTCACTCAGCAGCCAAGAGCAGGGCCCAGCCGTGCCGCCCCTCGTCCCACTTCGCTCCTCCAGCTACAACCACACTGTGCAGCCACCCACTCTGCCTGGCGGGGGTTCCAGTGAGCCTTGGCCAGCTGAGAGGCTCGGGGACCACCGGGGGGGCAGCCCTCGGCTAACACCCAGGGTGGCACCGCGGCCGCGGGTGGCCCTGCAGGAGCGGCCCCCGAGTCCCTTCCGGGAGCCACGGGAGTCTGTGGCCCCCAGCCGGCAGCCCTCCAGCAGGGCGGTCCCAGAGGCCCGGTTGCAGCCTGCCGAGAGCCCACGGGTGGCCCAGAGGAACATTGAGAGCATGCGGGAGCTGCCTCCCCTGAGCCCCTCCTTGTCACGCCGGGCTGCCAGCCCCCGGGTGGGCCCTGACGCCCCCTCCCCACAGCCCCGGCTGGGCAGGGAAGTGCCTGGCAGTCCCCGTGCCAGGCGCAAGGGCCCAGAGGAGTCGAAAGGTGCTGGGGGCCCCTCACCCCCACTGCTGGCAGAGAACCCCACACGCCGTCCCAGTTTCAGTACTTGCCTGAGCCCGACATACGGGCTGGGCTCCCCAGCTGTGCCCTCGCCCCAGCAGAGCCCCCGCACCCCCAGGAAGCCTTTGGGGAACCCACGGCTGCCAGCGGGGTCACGGGAGCGCAAGAACAGCATCACTGAGATCAGCGACAACGAGGACGAACTGCTGGAGTACCACCGGCGGCAGCGGCAGGAGCGGGTTCGGGAGCAAGAGATGGAGCGCCTGGTGAGCCTTGGGGCTGGGAGGGGACACGTTTGAGTGTGGGACACCCTCTTTGCAAATACCTTTTGTCATTCGCTGCTTTAAAACTTGGCCTTTTCCTCTCGGGGATTTGCCACAGCTGCCAGGCTGCTGGCTTATCGGGGGGATTATGGCCAGGAGCAGCCATCGGTGCTCAGCAGCTCTCCAGGAATACAAAGCCCCCAAGTTACAGCAGCCTGTGGAAGCCGGCGGGGCTGGCGTGGCCCCAGGGCTACCGGCCAAAGTGGTGGTGCCCCTGCCTTTGCAAAACTCTCCACATCTTGTCCATCCCTGCCGGGGCCCATCTGCTGGTGGTGGTGCCATGGCTCTGTGGACATTGCATCTATATTTAGGGCTGATGGAGTTTTTATGGAGCTGGCATCCGCCTGGGTGAGGTTTGCTGTGTCTCTGCCGGTCCTGCAGGCCGAGCTGCCAGGGCCCTGTTTGCTCAGCCCTGACTCACGCCTGGTGCGGGCAGCCTGAGTCACCGCCTGGAAATAGCGGAGGCGCTCGGCAGCCGGCACTGCTGCCTGTAATTAGTCCGTCTCAAGATCCCAGCACATCGCGTGCCTGGCTCTGGTGTGGGGTCGAGCTGGCTGCATTGCACTTTGTAGTGTTGCCCGCCCATCCCAGCGTGCGGGCCCGTATTCTGGTGACCACCGTTGTCGCGGGGTCCCGTCTGCTCCTGCCACAGCACGTGCTGGATGGGTACCTTGCTGACCGTTCTTCCCCACAGGAGCGGCAGCGCCTGGAGACCATCCTGAACCTCTGTGCTGAGTACACCAAGACAGATGGCACTGAGCCAGGTGATGTGCACAGGCTCCTGGCTGGTGACACAGATGCTGGCCGGTGGGTGCCCAGGGGTGCCATGGCTCTGGGCCATGCTGTCGAAGAGCTGCAGCAGAGGGAGAGCCTGGAGAGGTCGGACGAGGAGAACCTGAAGGAGGAGTGCAGCAGCACTGAGAGTACCCACCACGAGGTGAGGGGACAGCTGTGCCGTTCTGCACCACGCCATGCTGCGCTGTGCCATGCCAATCGGCCCTCTCCACAGCACGAGAAGCTGACAGGCCCCCGGGCCAAGGAGGCGCAGCGGCTGGAGGAGGAGCGCGCCAGCGTCCTCGGGCGCCTGGACCAGCTGAAGGGCCGTGTCAAGGAGCTGGAGCAGCAGCTGCAGGAGACATCGCGAGAGGTGAGGGGTCAGGGGACACTGCTGGGTCCCCTGCTGCTCGCTGCCCTCACCAGTCAGCACTGAATCCTAAGGGTATGAGCTAGATCCAGCTGGAGCAGCCATCCTGACATTGCTTTGCCTGTCCAGGCAGAGATGGAGCGGGCGCTGCTGCAGGGTGAGCGGGAATCAGAGGTGGTGCGGCTGCGGCAGGAGCAGGAAGCAGTGCAGCAGCTGCAGGAGAAGCTCTCCAGCCTGGACGCCAGCATCCGCAAGGAGCGGGACAAGGTGAGCCCAGTCACAGGTTCCCATTGTCGCCAGCTGTGCCATACCCTCCCCGGCACTCACAGCCAGTGCTGCAATGCCTCATGCCGCAGCATTCCCCTGCGGACATGTTCTCCAGACCCTGGGCTCCACAGAGGCTTTGGGGAGCAGCCCCTCTGGTTTGCGTTGTGGGGAGATCTGTCCGTCTGTCTGCCTGGGGTTGGTCAAACAGCCCTGCTGGAGGAGAGCAGGGCCAATGCTCAGGAAGCATTTTGGCTGCTGCCTGTTGCTCTGGCAGGGAGACTGTGGTGTGAGGCTTTCCGGATGGCTGCTGCCTGCGGTGGGCAGTGCCAAAGTAGAGGCCTTGGCACTCCCCGTTACCTGCCTTTGCTAGGGAACTGCGTCTTGCAGCAAGTCGCCTCACTCTGCTGCACCTTGGTGTGTGATGGCAGCTGTTGCCGTAGTGTTCAGCTTGATGGAGGTGGCTGGGAAACCACTGTTTAACTTGGTGGCTTTGGGAGGGGGTCCTGGCCCCCTTTCCCCTGATGTTGTCTGTGGGGCAGTTACCGCCTGAAGGCACCCACGACGCTGTGTGTGTGGCACATTTGTCCCAGCTGCTGGTTGCTGGTTATCCCACAGCCTTGCAGGCAGTGTGGCGTGGCCTTGGGCAAGCTGCCCTGCAGCGGAAGAGCTGCTGGGATTCAGTTCCCTGCTGCCTGAGGCCATCCATCGTCCCTGTGCAGCCTATGCCGGGGTCCCAGCAGCTCTGTGCCAGCGTGGTGTGGCATCAGCGTCCCTCGGGGTCTGGCCAGCCCCATGGCTGTGGGTGCCAGGGCTGTCGGGGTGCCCGTGGCCAGGCAGAGCGGCCATTGGTGCCTGCCAGCGGTGCTCCTGCAGCATTTGGGTGTTTTGTTCCGGTTCTGGTCTTCCAGCCCTTTGTAGGCATCTTCTGTAGCCAGTGACAGCCTAATGTAGAGCCAGGAGAGGAGCGCAGGGAAAGCCCTCTCCCAACCTCTTTGCTGACCTAACCGCCCACTTTCCTAACCCACCTGCACTACTCGCACTAACGGTGCCTGCTCTGAACTCTGCCATCACCTCTGACATCTCTGCGTGTCCAGGAGCCCCCAAGCAATCCACAGCTCCTCTCCTGGGGCACCTGCCTGTGCCAGCCTTGCCTCCCTGCCAGCATGTCCCCTCATAGCCCTTTTCATGATGTCCCATCTCTGTGTGGAGCACAGGGCTCCTTGCAGCAAGCATTTCTCAATGCCAAGCCCCCGTATGGTACTGCCAGACCTGCAGGAGGTGGTTCCCCTATGCCTGTCCAATGTCGCCGGCCCCATTTTACTGCTCCTGTGGCCCCTCATCCCAGGCCCAGGAACGAGTGTCTGCTCTGCTGCTGACTCATCGTAGCCTGAGTATCTCTTCCTGGACCACAGCCTCCTGTTTTCACTGCTGCCCCGTGGGTAACCCTCTCCTTCTAATGGATGAGGGTGGTCCACGCCCTCAGGCTGCATTCAGGACCAGTTCATTCAGTTCCTAACTGGCAGTGTCCTGAGCAGCAGTTAACAAAGCCAGTTAGTGGTTATTCAGAGGGCGCATGTGATACAGCCGTGTGCAGAAGTGGGATAACTTTAACCATGCTGTCAGCGTTGATCTTTTTGCTGCCTGCAAGTTTGTTTTTGGAAACACAAAGCTGAGGTCAAGGGCTGGCTGTAACCCCTCTAACACTGCCTGGCCCCGGCTCCTGTGTCTCTTGATCTCTCGATCCCCCTGTAGCTGCCGTGATGCTCCTTCTCCTGAGCCCCCTCTATCTCCAGCTGAGCCCCTCTCTAACTCACAGCTTCTGCATGGCGCCCATTTGAGAAGTGTGTTTTCTCTCTTCTTTCTTTTTTTTTTCCTTTTTCTTTTCCTTTTTTTTTGTTTTGTCTTGTTCTCCCCTGATTCAGGAAAGGGCAAAGGTTGATGCTGAAAGGAAGGAGCTAGAGCAACTCCGGGCGCTTTACCATGAGTCGAAGAGCCACCTTGATAAGTGCCCCGAGTCAATGCGGGAGCAATTGCGGGAGCAGATGCGAAGGGTCAGTGTCTCCCCCCACCCCTCCCGGACCATGGCCCACCTCCCTCCGCTCCAGCTTAGGCCAGCTCTTCCCTGCCAGCCGGGGCTGCACTGGGAGCGTCGCACCCGGGCTGGAGGCGGCTGGCACCGGGCACCATCGTCCTGGTAAGCTTGCCGCTCGCCCGGGCCCGGGGCGTGGGACCGGCTCGGCAGAGCTCCTCGGGACCGGCTTGGCAGAGCTCCTCGGGACCGGGCAGGGCACGAGCATGGACCCTGCCCTGCGAAGGAGGGCAGGCTGGGGAGTCTTGGGGGCTGCTGCATCCTCGTCTGGCTGCCTCCAGCTATTTCCTGAGAACGTTTATTTACACAGTGACGTTGATCTATGTTACTGCTAGTCCTCAGCACTTTTTCCTATTACCTGGTATTTTCTGGAAGTAGTTGACTTTCCCCAGCCCATGGCTGGTGCCTGCCCAGATAAACCCACATTGCTACAGCCTGCTCTGGCCAGGCACCCACCTGCTGGATGAGGCTCTGGTGTACAGTGGGCAGCGGGGTGATGGAGCAGTCTCTGTGTGTGGGAGCCCTCAGGAGCCACCACATCAGTGCTGTGCCACAAGAGCACCGGCTGCCCGGCTCACAGAGCGGGATGAAACACATCCCCGTGGGGTGCCTGGCGCAATGGCTGCCAGGGTGGCACTGGCAGGCCCGGAGCTGAGTGCTGCCACGTGCTGTCGGTGCCTGAAGGCTGGAAGGGCACACAGGGGTTTGTCCAGCATGGTGCTCGTCTGTGGGGGCTTTGCCACCTGTAGGTTTGGCAACCCAGCATTGCGTGTTGGGGGTTACGCCGGCACGTGGTGTTTTGCTCCCTGTCGGGGCACGGCTTTAGCCCATATGTGGTTCAGCAGGGACAGCTGGTCTCCGAGGTCTCCGAGGGCTGGCGAAGCCCCTGGCTGTTGCAAGCTCATCTCATGGAGGTGACTGCTCTGTCCTGGCCAGTTCTGGGTGCCTCCATTGCCTTCTTCTGAAGAAGCAGACACTCCTGTCAGTATCTCTCATGTTTCTGGTGCCCAGCAGAAGGCAAAACTGCCTGCCTGCCCACACCCGGCACAGGGGACAGGCTTGGCCACCAGCTCTTGTTCCTGGCTAGCACCAGTAGGATGTGGAGGCATGGCAGGAGGTTTTGCTGTGGGAGACCTGTCTGCAGGACGCAGAGGCGCCCATCCAGTGGGACTGATCCGCTTACGTTGCTCTTGTGCGTTCAAAGGAGGCAGAGGCACTGGAGACGGAGGCCAAGCTGTTTGAGGACCTGGAGTTCCAGCAGCTGGAGCGGGAGAGCCACCTCGAAGAGGAGCGCGAGGCACGAGGCCAGCAGCTCCTGCAGAGCCGGGCCGAGCGCCACCGTAGCATTGCCCGCAGGAAGGTAAGGGTGATGGGGCAGCAGGTCCAGTGTGGCCGGGCTGTGCCCCACGGGTCTGGCATGGCCAGGCTGCATCCCATGGCTCACCAGCAGCCAGCTCATCTCTGCTGCCTGCTCCCCAGGAGCGGGTGGCTGCCCTGGATGCCCAGGCTGCCCAGATTCGGCTTCAGAGTGCCCAGGAGGCCGAGCGCCTGGCCAGGGAGCGGAGCAGCATCCTGCAGCTCCTGCAGAAGGTAATGCCATGATCATGTGCTCCTGAGGGTGCTCGAGGCAGGGGACAAGATCGTGCCAGCTCTTGCCAGGTTGCTGGCAGGCAGGGTGAGCTTGGGGGGTGACCGGCCATGGGGTGCCAGTAACCGTCAGCTGCCTCTGACCTGTCACCCCACGTGCAGGAGAAGGAGAAGCTCGTGTCTCTGGAGAGGCGATACCAGCTCGTCACAGGTGGCAGGAGCTTCCCCAAAATGTCCTCAGCTCTCCGAGAGGTAAGTGGGGAGAGGGGGCTATGGTGCTTAGAGCTGCTTTCCTAAGCTGCTGTCGCGAGTGAGGACGAGCCTTGTGCACCATCAGCTTTGCTCTGCAGCAGCTTCTGTGTTCCCAAGTACCTTCTGACCAGAGCCAGGTGCTTCCAGCTGCTCAAAGTCTCTCCATGGGCTCCAGAGGTTGGGAGGGAGGGAAGGAAATGCAACAGAGCAGCACGTAGCACTGCCTGGGGTCCCATCCTTGCTGGAGAGCAAGCATGGGGATGTCTTGGTGCTGGTACAGGGGACTTGTAGGTGGAAGTGAGTTGCCCCATTATCCTGCTCGTGGCTCTGAATGGGGAACCAGAACCACGATGCCCTCAGGGGCTGTGGTGCTGCCTGACCTGCTGCTGGGAAGAGGCACAGGATGGCCGACTCCCCTCATGCCTGACCGCAGCGGGCCTCCTGCTGCTGCCACCTTGCTGTCTGTGCCCACCTTGCCTGTGTGATCTTTCCCCTTCAACAGGAGACCCTCCACATCTCAGAAACTTATGAGCTGTTGGAGGGAACTAAGCCCCTGAGTCCCCTGCCAGCAGCAGCTGCCTCCTTAGCTTCTCCTGCCACCTACTCCTACCCCAAGGCACAAGAGGTAACTAACTAGAGGGACTAGCTGCATGTGCTTGCTCGCTTACCCCTCCTTGTTTATGGACTGATGTCACCCCCAGGCAGCAGGACAGCCCCACAGCAGCATGGCTGGGGCATTTATCACGTAGCTCTCTGGCAGCTGTGCTCATTAACACTCAGTCCCTGATTCCGGGTGCTCTCCCGAGCCCGCCAGGCATCCCACTTCCTGCTGCTGCTGCTGCCCTCTGTTTTAATCCTGGTGCAGCGCTGTGGGGCACAGGCATCCCTGTGCTTCCCCCTAACCCGCTGCTTGCCATCTGGCTGGGCACCTCCTGACAGCATCCTGTAGGGTCCTGCTAGCCTGGCTTTCCCGAAATAAGAGCAAGTCCCCAGCTTTAGCATGTTTGGTTCAGAAAGGACGAGGAAGTGGATTTTCAGCTGGCTCAGCACAGCTTGAGGTGCCTCATCCAGTGCTGCTGCACTAGGGAGGACTTGTGGCCAGTGACCATAGAAGACCCTGAGGCATCCGTGTCCCTCGTAGGCGCTCAGCAAAGCTGCGCTGAAGGCTGGGGCAAGATGGGTGCCAGCACACCCAGCCCAGCTTGAGCACCGTGCTTCCTGCATGGTGCTGCGCACTGGGGACACCGTGGGCAGCAGGGCAGGGCTGGGGAGGCAGTGTTGGGGCATGAATGCACAGGGAGGTTTGCTCCCACTATGCAGTCAGTGCCACGATGCCAGCACGCGGGTCTAACTCTTCTCCTTCTCCCTTGCCGTGGATTTCTAGGAGTACATGAGGCTGTCTGACGTTTTCAGGTTCTGCAGTAATGCACATGGCCCCAGCCTGGACACTAAAGCTTCTGCTGCTGCCCCTGCTGCCGCTCAGCGCTCTTTCTTGCTTGCTGTACCTCCCACAGCCGACGAGGTACCTGCCCCAGAGCATGCTCGAGTTTGCTCCCTCGGGTTGCCCGCTGCGTCCTAGGCAGTGAGGAAGCTGTGGACACGCGGCCTCCCTGTGTGCCTTGGTGCTTGGAGCCCACATCTCTCTGGGGTCAGGACACTTGTCTGGCTGCAGCTGAGTGGGGAGCAGGGGCTCAAGCTGCCCAGTCTCCTTGCTGGGGTGCACTTCTTGCCTGCTCTGGGTATAGTGGCAGGGTTTGGGAGCAGAGTGGGTGCCCAGCAGTGGGAGGGCGGCCTTTTGTCTGTTGGATGCAGTCCTGGCTGCTCGTCCCAAGCAAGGAGGATGCAGAGCAGGCAGGGACCTGACCCAGTGCCCAGCACCAGGGTGGCTGCAGCACCAACTGCTTTTCCTCCCAGGACAATGAACCCTCCTTTGGGGGTTGGAGCTGCCTGCTCGTTCCTCTGTGCCTGCTTGCCCTTGCTCTTCTCCCGGTTTAATCTGCTTCTCTCTGCCCAGTATGTGACCATTGAACAACTCTCGGGTATCCTGGGCGGCCTCCACACCCCTGCTGCTTCCCTGCTGGGCTGTACCCCTCCGGCTCCTCCATCCTCAGGCTGTGCTCCTCCTCTTCCTCCTCTTCCATCTCTCCCTTCTCCCTTCGTCTCTGCAGAGGTTGGTTCCCTGTTTCCCTCCCTTTGGCCCCTTGCACTCTCCCTGGGAGGTGATGGAGATGCACAGGAAGGGGTGAGCTGCAGATGGAGCTGAGCAGCAGCTTGGGCTCTTGACAAGAGCCGGGCTGTCCTGCCTGCTGCTCCACTGCCCCCAGGGCAGGGGGTCTCTGTGCTTGGTCAATTCTCATGTTCTCGTGAACAGCAAATGGCTCCTACAGCTGCTGGGACTTAGCCAGGGAGTGCGCAGGATCCCCAGGGGTCTGCACGTTAAGTTCTGGGGGAATGGCGCAGGCACAGGCAGGGATGCTCCAACCACTTCTCTGTGCATCTGTCCCTCTTGCTGCATTTGTCCTTCATCCTTTCTCATGCAGCCTCTCTCTCCAGATGGAGCAGCAGCTGTTGGGAGGCCCTGTGTGTCTCCCGGCTCTTGATTTAGAGAAGTGGTACCAGGAGGTTATGGCTGGCTTTGAGACCTCCTCTTCCTCTGTCTCTCCTCCTTCTTCCCCTCCTCCACTTCCAGCTAAAGCCCACTCCTCTCACAAGGCTCTCCAGGTAATCCTGGCTCCCTGCTGCCGAGGCTCAGGCTTTGGGGCCGCTGGTTGCGGCAAAAGCGGGGCAATGTGGGGATGTTCCTGTGGACCCTGTACCCTGAGTGCTGCTGGGGCCCTGGCTGCCGCAGCAGGCAAGGGCAGAGCAGATCTGTGGCCTAGGGGAGGCAATGTCTGTCTCCTCTTGCCTGCATCCCTGCCAGGATGGCACCGACACAGAGCAGGATCTGAGGAGGGTCAGCGGGGCTCAGCCCTGCTGACAGACAAGCCATCTGTCCAGGGTGCGGTTCCCCTATGTCCCTCTCACGTCTGTGTCTCTGTGCTCAGGTCTATCGTGCAAAAACAGAGGGTGGTGCTGGTGTCCTCACCCCTCGGATGAAGAGTGGGACCCCCTCGTCCTCGCAGCTCAACCTCTCCGTGCTGGAGCGTAGCCCCTCACCCAAGGTATGGCTGCCAGGGGGACCCAGGCACCCTGGCCATGGCTCGCACATGCCTGGTGCCAGCCCCCATCCCCATCCTTGCAGCTGACCACCCGCTGTCCTGCCCAGGGCCCCCCAAGCCCGGTGGGCAGCCTGTCCCGCAACCTGGTGGCCACGCTGCAGGACATCGAGACCAAGCGCCAGCTGGCCCTGCAGCAGAAGGGTGAGCTCTGGCTCTGCGTCCTGGCTCTGTGGGGTGGCGGGACTTTGGGAGACGCTATCCCCGCTGCCACTTGGGCAATGGAGAAGGGAGCCTGGCTGAGGGTAGCAGCAGCAGCAGCAGTGCTCTGGCAGGATGCAGTGCCTCTCTCACGGTCTCTTGCTTTTCCCCCCTCTCTTTCCTCCCGACCCCTCCACCTGACGGCCCGTCTCCAGCCGAGCTGCTCCCAGCAGAGCCCTTGCAGCCGGGCGATCCACCAGGTAGAGATGTGGGGTGACTTGGACTGCCTAGAGCAGCCCAGAGGCAGCAGCATGGCTGTTTGCTGGCACCTTCTGCCATGTATAAGAGGGGCATGACCAGTCCAGGACCCCAGGTGCATATCGACATCTGCTTAGGGACAACCCTGTGCATCCCTAACCCGCTAATGCTTTGCCCAGCCTGTTCCTACCAGCCTGGCGCATGTGCCCCCCTGCTCCTGCCCAGACAGATTGTTGTGCTTGCCAGAGAGTTGTGACAGCAGCTCCCGCCTCTGCCCCTACCATGCCTTCGTGGCTCCAGCAGTGCCTGTAGTGTCTTCTGCCTGTGCCACCCCGCCTCGCCCACCGTGATGCGGCTCTGAGTGTGGCACATTTAACTTGACGTTGTCACCTTCCCATGGCACAGGTCAGCAGGTGATTGAGGAGCAGAAGCGGCGGCTCGCAGAGCTGAAGCAGAAAGCAGCTGCTGAGGCACAGTCCCAGTGGGAAGCCCTGCATGGGCAGCCCCCCTTCCCCGCTGCCTTCCCCCGGCTCGTGCACCATTCCATCCTCCACCACCACCGTCCCCACGGTGCCGGGCCCCGGGCTGAGGAGCTGGACCACGCATACGACACACTCAGCCTGGAGAGCTCAGACAGCATGGAGACCAGCATCTCCCTCGGCAACAACTCTGCATGCTCACCTGACAACATCTCCAGGTAACCCTGGGGCCAGCTCGTATGGCCAGGGGACAGCCTGCCCTGCTGGCGTGCTGCTGGCTCAAGGTCCTTCCTGCTGGGGCAGCAGCTGTGGCTGTCTTGCAGTGCCAGCGGGATGGAGACAGGGAAGATTGAGGAGATGGAGAAGATGCTGAAGGAGGCACACGAGGAGAAGTCGCGGTTGATGGAGTCCCGGGTGAGTGGGGGCACCGGCACCACGGCTGGACGGCAAGCAGGTCTCCAGACCTTGGGGCTGAATGCCCGTGCGTGCCGGCAGGAGCGGGAAATGGAGCTGCGTCAACAGGCGCTGGAGGACGAGCGCTGGCGCCGGGAGCAGCTGGAACGCCGACTGCAGGATGAGACTGTGCGGCGGAAGAAGCTGGTGGAGAAGGAGGTCAAACTGCGGGAGAAGCACTTCTCACAGGTGTGAGGCGGGCTGCCATCCCCCTCTCTCAGCCTGGACAGTGAGGCACACCCAGCTTGCTACTGATGTCCCAGCTCACGGTGGGGGTACGTGGGTCTTGCCACCATCGGTGGGCTTTGCAGGGCTGTGTTGCTTTTCCAGGCTCGCCCCCTCACACGGTACCTCCCCATCCGCAAGGAGGATTTCAACCTGCGGCTGCACATTGAGTCCTCAGGCCACAACGTTGACACCTGCTACCACATCATCCTGACAGAGAAGATGTGCAAGGGCTACCTGGTCAAGATGGGCGGGAAGATCAAATCTTGGAAGAAGCGTTGGTTTGTCTTTGACCGCATGAAGCGCACCCTCTCGTACTACGTGGGTGAGTCCCTCTGCCACCTCGCGTCCCCTCCCCGCGCCCTTGCCCACGGTCGACAACGGTTCCCTCTCTTGGGCAGATAAACACGAGACGAAGCTGAAGGGTGTTATCTACTTCCAAGCCATTGAAGAGGTTTACTATGACCACCTCCGCAGTGCTGCAAAGGTGAGAGCTGGGCACTGCCACTGCTTTAGCATCTGCCGGGAGCCCCCGTGGGCATCCCCATTCTCCTGCATCATCCTCTGTCACGCAGGTAGGAGGTAGCACGGCAGTGCATGCCAGGGATGATTCTGCAATGGTTCATGGCCCCTGATGGTGCCAGCTTCCCTTCCTGCCAAGGGCAGGACCCCGCTGCTGGGTTTTGTGGGGGGACAAGGAGGGGATTGCTGCTGCTCAGAGGGGGCCAGAATGCTGATTCCATCCTCCCCTCCAGAGCCCCAACCCTGCGCTCACTTTCTGTGTCAAGACCCATGACCGACTCTACTACATGGTGGCACCCTCGGCCGAGGCCATGCGCATCTGGATGGATGTCATTGTCACTGGGGCAGAGGGCTATACCCAGTTCATGAACTGAGGAGGGGTGCTGCGCACCCCAGATCCACCAGCTGGATGGACTTCTGAGCATCCCAAGCAGCAAGGAGCTCCTGAGGGGACCACGGTCCCTGCTGCACCTCATGCCAAGGGCTGTGCACGCCACGGTCGTGGACCTGCATTGGGCCCAGCTGGGTGGTACTGAGCGCTGCCTGTTCAGGCAAGGGAATAAGTTTTTTTATGTTGACTTTTTAAAAACAAACTTTATTGGAACAATATCAAAGTGCTGAAATGTAAAAAGCTGCCAAAGACCCGCTGGGGCCCGAGCTTTCTGCCTTGGGGAGGTGCTAGTTTTGAGGCTGATGCCGATAGTCGCTGCCATAGTGTTCCAGGGAAGGAGACAGGGAGGCCACGCTGTGCTGCCAGCTGGCCCCATGTGGCCAGGACCCCCCACTGTGGTAGACTCAAGACTCCTCTTTGTAAACCTTTTGTAACTTCGGATCGTCGTCCCCCCTGTGCCGGGGCCGGACGGGGGTTGCGGTGCGGACTGCCCAGTCATAAAGCATTTCGTGAACCAGGCTGTCTCTTCTGTGTGGCCTCTGAACTGGCAGCACGTTCCAGACAGACCGGAGTCTGCCCCTGGGCTGGGGGGACGGACGGGGGGCACCGGGCAGGGGCTGGGGCGCCTTGGAGCTCACTGGGAGTGGGCCGAGGGGCACGGCATCGTGCGTGAGCGATTGTGGGGGCCGCAGGAACGTGCA
>VZTA01013744.1:156985-180376 GCA_013398855.1 Mohoua ochrocephala | reverse complement strand
CGGTGCCGAGCATGGCGCGGTTGCCCGGCTGGGCGCTGCCCTGGCTGCTTCTCCTTTGGCTCCTGCCCGCCGCAGGTACGTGCGGGGCGGTGCGGGGAGGCGGCGGCTCCCCGGGCTCTCCCAGCCTGGGCCCCGACGCCGACGGTGCGGGGCCAGCGGGGAGGAGCGGCCGGTGCTTCAGTGCCGCCCCAGCGCCCTGTTCGGGCACGTCCTTGTCTTGGCCGCCCACACCGGGAGCAGGTTCTCACCGAGGGTCTGTTTCCAGAGCCGGTGGCGGTGATGTCGGTGGACGTGGGCAGCGAGTCGATGAAGATCGCCATCGTGAAGCCTGGGGTGCCCATGGAGATCGTCCTGAACAAGTGAGCGGCTGTTCCGAGTGCTGCCGCGGGCGGTGTACCGGGGGGGATCCGGTCTCTCCTGCCGCGGCTGTAGCCCCCCACCAGCGGCGGGAGCGGGCGGGAAAGGAGGGTGGCTGGAACTCGGCCGTCCCTGTTCCTCCGTTGCCAGAGGAAGGCTCCCATCCTCCCACGCAGGGTTGTGACTCACTCTTGCCCCGGGTGGGCAGCTGCGGAGCATCGTCCAGGGCAGTTTGTTAACTCACCTTTGAGGTGTTTGGGTGTGCTTTGGGTGCCTTTCGAGCGAGTGCCGAAAGCCCGCGTGGTTAAGGACACGTTGTGGTGCAAATCCAAAAAGGCACCCAGTTCCCACCTGCCCCCTGATTCTTAGTTCCCCACGAGGGAGCCCAGGGCCGGGTTTGTTTTGCTGCAGCTGTTCAGAGCCCACACCTGTAGTGCAGGCAAATCTCTTCTTGCATTCAGCTGCTGCTGCAGCCCATCCTCAAGCCACTGAGTGAAGAATCTGCAGGTGAGAGAGGGCATGTGATGAGGAACATCCTTGGTTTCTGGGAGTTTGGAGATAACAAGGAGATTTCTCAGTCGCCTCCCTGAAATTTGGCAGTCATAGATAGAACGAGGGAGCTGTCTTGCCTTGCTTATGGGTGGAGGAAAGCAAAAATAAAGTCTTATCAAAGCACTGGAGGGGGTGGGGGGGACTCCTCTGGTAGCCCCTTAGCTGAGAAGGGGCTGGCCCCCCTCTCCACAGCAGGTATCCAAGCACCTTCCCTTAGTCCTTCTGGAATGGGAACAACATCCTTCCTCACTGGAGACTGGAATGTTCACCTGTTTCAGCTGGTTTATTCCTCCCCCTCTCTCCTCAGGGAGTCACGAAGGAAAACACCCGTGGCTGTTTCCTTGAAGGAGAACGAGCGTCTCTTTGGCGATAGCGCGCTGGGGATGGTAAGAGTTGCTGTTCACAGAATACGTGTATCCCACATTGTGATAAATGTCCGAGCCAGTGTTTTATTGTTGTCCTGCGCTTCTCATCTCCTTGACGTGTTACTGGCTCTGTGTAGTGGCTGTGTGCTTCTACTCCCATAACAAGAGTTGTTCCCCACGTAGTCTGGGAGGGGTTGGTTTGAGAGCAGCGTAGCTGAAGGAATGCAAGTGGGTGATGTGGGTTTTTTTTTTCCTGCAGTCCATAAGGACACCCAAGGTGGCATTCCGATACTTCCAGGATCTGCTGGGTAAGCGGATCGATAATCCCCACGTGGCGCTGTACCAGTCCCGATTCCCGGAGCATGAGCTGGTGAAGGATGAGACAAGACAGACTGTTATCTTCAAGTTGTCCCCGTAAGTGGCTGCTTTTAGGTTCTTTGTGGGATGGGCTTTGGCTGCCAGGCTTCTGCAGCTCACTGTTGATGGCATAATTTTCTTTCCCATTGTAGAACGATACAGTATTCTCCTGAGGAGATGCTGGGGATGGTCCTGAACTATTCACGTGGTCTGGCTGAGGAATTTGCAGGTTGGAAGGATTTAGCTTTTTCTTGTCTGTGTGTGTATGTGTTTGTCCATTATAGGATTCGAGAAGAGGGCAAAAGCGTTCAGAAACCCAGGGTTCTTAGAAACAGGATGTTGGTTCTCTACAGCTGTAGCCTGTAAGCAAGACTTAGCAGCTATCCAGTTATCATTTGTTTCTAATATGATGCAGGTTTGGGATCTTAATCCTACTCTTGGGGACAGACACTCCATTTACCACCTAGCCTTGCAATGAAGGAGCCTTACAGGCAGTCTCTGGAGACAAGTGTTTTCTTTCTCACACGTGTGATCAGAGTGGCGGCACACGGGAGGTGGCTGCAGGGGAGGGTGGAAGCGGCTCTGTGAAGGCTGTGCTGTAGCTGTTCTGGATGGAGACTTGTTGCTGGAGCTGAACTAAAAGAGCAAAAATGGCCCTTTGCTTTGAAACTTGCTAACAGAGATGAGGCTGTCATGCATATTTTGTGCAGTGTTGCTAATGAAATACCATAGTAATGAAAACCGGGTAAATTACTAGGAGGCTTTGTCATGTGGTCAGTGACACTACAGCCAGTCCAAAGACTTTTTACTGGAGAGTGAATATGATCCAGTGATAACGTAAGGCTCCATGAAAATAGTATTTGTTGAAATGGAAGGCTACCCAGAGCATCTGAGAGTATCCTGACATGTGAAAGAGAGGTCAGTAGACTTGTGGCTTTGTGTGAATATGCCAGGTCTGCTTGGTTTCAGCAGGATACAGAAATTCGTCCCTAGGGATCCTGGCTGCTGCTGCAGGATTACGTTCTGTGCGAGTCTTCACCTTGGGTCCTCTGGGTTTGCTGCTGTCCCTCCATCTCAACAAGTCTTTGCATGTGGCTGCACTGATGCAGAGTTCCCTGCAACTGTTTCAGAGCAGCCCATCAAAGATGCAGTGATCACGGTTCCTGCCTACTTCAACCAAGCAGAGAGGAGAGCAGTTCTGCACGCTGCCCGCATGGCTGACCTCAAGGTGCTGCAGCTGATCAACGACAACACGGCCGTAGCGTTGAACTACGGGGTTTTTAGGAGGAAAGACATCAACGCCACGGCACAGGTAGGTGCATTTGGGAGATGCGGAGGGTCCTGCCAAGTCGTCTGCGTGCAGGGGAGAAAGTGCTGCAGAAAAAATCCAAAGAACTTTAAGTGGACTCTGCTGGTCAACTAGTCTCCTCTGTTTTCATGTGTTCATCAACAAGACTAAGAAATTAAACCCTGTGTGCATGTGTCGAAGCCTGAAAGCTTCTGGAGTGAGGGCAGGTGCTGGGAGTTCCCATTTTGCAAACCTGTATTTGTTCCTTGCCCATCAACTGGGGGAAATAACAGCAGCAATTACTCGAAGTGTTGGAACACCGACTCAGAAGTACTTGATTTTCCTGAGGCTGAAGAAAGAGCAAAACTTTGAGTTTTGAGCTATGAAATAGATGAGAAGTTTTCTTGTGTCCTTCTGTCAGACGTGACCCTGAACATCTCCTGTGTTTGGTCAAAGTATGACTCCTGCCCTTAGGGTATAAAGTCAGTCCAGGGAGTGTAGTTGTGGCCTGTATCACGCTGAAAGGGTTCTTTCCTTATTCTTGGGGGATATCCAGGTGTTTCTGCTTCACTGTCCCAGCTTTTCTTTTCAGAACATCATGTTTTACGACATGGGAGCAGGGAGCACCGTTTGTACTATTGTTACGTATCAGACAGTGAAAACTAAGGACTCGGGAACCCAACCTCAATTGCAGATCCAGGGCATTGGGTAAGAATTCCACACGAGTTGCACAAACTCCACAGGTCTCAGGAAAGAAACTATTTGTTCCACCATCTCTTCATCATGTAGAATTTTGCAGTGAGGCTTCAGTACAGTAATTTGGATGGTTGAGGGGGAAACATTCAGAGCGAAAAGGCTCCAGTCAGGAATAATTTTGGTGTTGCTGTCTTGTGCAGAAGGTAACTGAGAACTTCCAGGAGCCCAGAAGGGAACCAGTGTACTTAGTTTGCTCTAGGCTTGCTTTTTGATAGCCTCAAGCCATGTAAGCCTGTTCCATTTCATGTAACCTATATAGAGAGTGTCCGTCTGAAAAAGAGGAATATACTTCTAGAGAGGAATGAAAATGCCGTGTACTTAATGCATTGCCAAATCAAGAGGGGGGTGCTGTGCATACCGAGCCCTGCAATTTTAGCTCCAAAGCATTTATATTGCTGTTTACAAGAAAATACCTGGGGACCTGATACCGTCGTCCTTTGGCTTCTCAGCTGTTTGACGTGCTTGGCAGTACGGCATTTACCTCAAATGTAATGAAATTTCCTGTTGAAAGGCTGTTGTGGTGGTGAATCTCTTCTTTCTTTCTTTCGTTCTTTCATTCTAATGTTTTATTTTGAGGACAACCATTGTTCTTTCACAGTCATCACAGCTGATAATGCTGCAGCTACTTTTGACCACTTGCTGCTCTGCATATTTGTGAAATGATACATGAAATTTGTATTTCAATTTGGTTTCGGTTATTACACCTCTGTTCGTTCATCTGCTCAGGTTTGACCGTACTCTTGGAGGTTTAGAGATGGAGCTTCGTCTCCGGGACTACTTGGCAAAACTCTTTAACGAGCAGCACCCTTCAAAAGATGTCCGGAAGAATCCTCGGGCCATGGCCAAGCTGCTGAAGGAGGCCAACCGCCTGAAAACCGTGCTGAGCGCGAATGCCGACCACATGGCGCAGGTCTGACCTTCTGCTGGGGGTTCCTGCTATTTTTGGGCTAAGTGTGGGGTGGGTTGAGGACTGGTGTAAGGGAACGCTGTCCCTCTGCAGCGCAGGTCTGCTGAGGAGCATCGCTCCCGGTGGTCCCCTCTCAGCTTGTGCCCGCTTGGTAGCACCGGTGATTGAGTGGATTGAAGAAGAGTTATTCGTGTCAAGTATGTTAAATAAACTTTCACTGAGAGAAGCTGTCCGTTACACCCATGTTCCATCCTCTCATCACCTTAGCAATGGTAGGGTTCAGAAGAGTGTGGTCAGGTCTGTTGTGTGTTACAAAAGCCAGAACTTTTTGCACACTGGGCAAAGATTTTGCTTGGAGGATGCTCCACAATTAATTTCATTCTGGCTGTTTGTTTTTTTTTTTTTCTGGACAGATTGAGGGACTGCTGGATGACATAGACTTCAAAGCCAAGGTCTCAAGACAAGAATTTGAGGATTTGTGCTCTGACTTGTTCAAGCGCGTCCCGGGACCCGTGCAGCAGGCTCTGAGTAGCGCAGAGATGAACATGGTGTGTTTAAGAAAATGCATTACCAAGCCTGAAGCTTCTGTGTGTGGAGCTGCTGTCCCATCATGATTGAGGCATCAGTGGTTATGTTATCAGGACTGTTGGGAGGTAGATGCCTGCTATTGTGATAGTGATGTTGATGCTACAGAGAGTTTGCCTGCTGCAGTGTCAAGCAGGAATGTGTCGCACTTCCCCTGCACTATCCACCAGAAATTAAGGACTCGGAGGAGGGGCTTCTTTCTCTTAAAACACTTTACTCTTGTGCTGTAGGTTTGGAATAATGATCTTTCCTCTTTTTGTCTTGGATACTGGTTCTGGTCTCACTCCTGAAGTTTTAACTGAATGAGTCCGAAAACAGAATTATTGGTGTTTGGGCTTCTCCTTTGCACGCTCCCTAAAGGGAGCCCTGTTGTGGGCTGCAGTTGGACCAAACCTGAAGCAGTCCTTTGGAGGGAGTCGCTGTGGGGTTAAATGCTCACTTTCCAGGGTGCCACGACTCTCTTGAGCCGCTTTGGGCTCTGATATTCAATGCAAGACACTGAGTTACCTCTTAGAGTCTGGATTTCTGTCTGTTCTGGTCCAACTGGCTCTTGGGGTCACTGTCTCCTCTGGCACTGAGCTATAGTTTGTCTAATTTTGAATCAAGCCCCATGTTTCAGGTGGCTTGAAGCCACGGCCACATTGTCACTGTTTGGCAGACTCGACCCCAGGTGCCTCGTTGTTGGCACGGCTGATGTCCGCCTGAGATCTGTTGGGCGCTGGCCTGCACGGGGACAGCAGGGTGTAGTGTGGGTGTTCTCAGAGCACCATGTCAGCATGTGGTGACCGGGGAAGGAGCATAAGGAAGCCCTGGACTTAGCTTTCCAAAATTGCTTTCTTAAGACAAGGTGACTGTTTCCAATCCCTAGGATGGAATTGACCAGGTGATTCTAGTTGGCGGTGCCACACGGGTCCCCAAAGTGCAGGAGGTTTTGCTGAAAGCTGTGGGCAAGTGAGTATGTGAGGCCCCCTTCTAGTCTGTCTCCCGTTGAGAAGCTGCTGTTTATGGAGAGGCTGCAAACTTCATGTCTGTTGCTTTTCCCTTCGTAGAGAAGAGCTGGGCAAGAATATCAATGCCGATGAGGCTGCTGCTATGGGTGCAGTCTACCAGGCAGCTGCTCTGAGCAAAGCCTTTAAGGTGAAGCCCTTCATTGTTCGGGATGCTGCTGTGTTTCCTATCCAGGTAACCTTTGGCTTTCCTTCTCTTGTGCAAGGTACGGGGCTCTGCTGGGAGAAACGATCCAGGTTGGAACCTGTCGGGCTTCCTTTGAGTAAGGAAGCTCTGGAGATCTTTCTGCCAATCTAATAAAGACAGCAGAAGGAAGTCTTCTGTATAACAGAAATGCAGTATCCAAGGAGTCAGGCATATGCAAATATCAGTTGAGGAATATTTGCCTGCCCCCTAACTTTTGCACGAGGCAGAGCAGCCAAACGCTGCTGATGTAAGATGCCACCGTTTGCAGTTGCTGAGTCTTATTTTCTGTTTGTGATGCAGGTGGAGTTTACTCGCGAAGTGGAGGAGGATGATAAATCCAGGAGTTTAAAGCACAACAAGAGGATTTTGTTCCAGCGCATGGCGCCCTATCCCCAGCGCAAAGTAATCACTTTCAACCGCTACACAGATGACTTTGAGTTCTATGTCAACTATGGAGATCTGACGTTCCTGAACCAGGATGACCTGCGGTGAGTTGAGCCCAGCAGCCGAGCCGGCAGCTCTGTGGCAATGCAGCTTGCCTGGCTGGAAATGTGTTGCCAGTGTGTCTGACTGGCACTGGCGCGTCTGTTCTCCGAGCTGCGTGTCCTTTAGCAAACCGAGCCCTGCCAGTTCCTGCTTTTTGCAGTTGCCCATCGCCACCAGCACGAGCGGGGATTGGCTGTTCTGCAGCGCTGTTATTCTGAGTTCTCTCTCTGCTTTTGTCTCTGTGTCATCAGAGTTTTTGGTTCTCTCAATCTCACTACTGTGAGGCTAAAGGGAGTTGGGGACAGTTTCAAGAAGCACTCGGACTATGAATCCAAAGGCATCAAAGCACACTTCAACATGGATGACAGCGGTGTACTGAGTCTTGACCGGGTAAGCACCACCTATCGGGATGGTTGTCAGCTGATGTGTTTTTCAGTTCTGTCCCTCTCTCTGGTCCTTGCTTAAAACTAATCCTGAGCTTCTATTTCCAAGGTGGAATCTGTATTTGAGACTTTGGTGGAAGACAAGCTGGAGGAGGAGTCAACTCTGACAAGTAAATGCTGAACTTTGAACTTTTTCATACGGACTGTTTTGTTACCTATAGCGGCTGAGACAACTACAAGCGTCGTGTTTCTTTGGGTTTGGGGTGTGGAAGTTATGCAGTCTGGCTGTATGTGTGGCTGGCTGTGCACACAAGGACGTGGAGGGAGGTTGGAGAAGGATGAGTTTGGAGTGTGTGAAGCTCACCTACACCACCGAGGGAGGCCCTTGGTGGTTGTGAGGGGAAGGACTGAGAGCTGAAGATGACTTTCTTCCTCTGGACATGTAACATTCTGAATTTTTTGTCTCCCATCAACAGAACTTGGAAACACCATCTCAAGCCTGTTTGGGGGTGGTGGCCCTACACCAGAGACTGGAGAGAACCTGACAGACTCAGTTCAGGTGAGCCCCAGGGTGGCTGCTACACAAAGGAAGCCCTTTTGTCTCGCTGTGGCAATTACATAGAATTACCTGTTCTGTGAAACATTGCATGGAATTTCTGCATTTAAAACACTGTTTTGATTTTCCCTTTACTTGCTTATGATGACCAGGAAGAGGAAGAGAGCCTAGCAGAAACAGGTAAAGAAGAGCAGGGGGAGAAACAAGACCAGAAAAGCAGTACTGTAGATGCCGGTGAAGAGCAGGGACAAGAGAAACAGCAGTCTTCAGGTCAAGCAGAAAGTGCCTCTCCGAAAGTAGAGTCACAGAGAAAGGAAGAAGGCGAGAAATTAGAGCCTCAGGTGAGCATCAGATTGAAGGAATGGGGCTGGTTTTAGTACCTAAGAAATGGCATTTCCTCAGTGAAATTCTCCCTTCTCTGAAGTGCCCTGCCTTTAAAAAAAGTTGCAGAATCTGACGATCTGTTCCCTTGCTTGAGAACGCACTTTGTGTTACAGGGTCCCAAAGAAAACAGAGAAACTGCAAAAGAGGAAGAACCGTCCAAAAGTTCCAGCGACAGCACAGCTACCAAAACAGAGGAAGAGAAGATCAAAGCACCCAAGAAGCAGAAGCTTGTCCATGAGATCACCATGGAGCTGGATGTAAACGATGTGCCTGACCTGATGGAAGATGAACTGAAGAGCTCGATGAAAAAGTAGGTTTGAAATGGCTCTGCTAAGTTAGAACTCTAGATAAAGGAAGCGAATTGCTTTGGAATGGCAATGGCTCACATAGAGCACTGCTGACCTCAGAAGCTGGTGTGTGTGATGTGCTGCTCAACCAAAGGCACTTGCTACCTTTCATTTCTGTTCTCTTTGCATGTTAGACTCCAAGACTTGACGATCAGAGATCTAGAGAAACAGGAAAGAGAAAAATCGGCCAACAGCTTGGAGTCATTCATCTTTGAGACCCAGGTAAGAGAGGGATATAAAGAAATGAGAATTCTAGGAGAGCAGTAGAAGTGTTTTGCACAGCTTTTGGCTGATCTGAGTGCAGGGGAGTTGTTTGAGCTGGGGGAAGCTGATTTGAAGAGCCCAGGTTTTGTCTTTCAGTCACTTTTTCTAAGGCTGTTAGGCTTCCCAGGCCCATGTTTCCTCAATACAAAATGAGCCTTCCCTTCAGCATGTCCAACACATTGAACAATTCCCCCCAGACTGTAAAGAAGCTGCAGCTTCTCAGGAACTGTTGTGCAGAGGCAGCAACTAGTGTTAAGTGTGTGTGGAATAACGACTCTTGCAGCGTTGCCATCATGGGATGTGGGTGTATCCATACCTGGTGTATTACCATTATGCTCCTGGCAATGCTAGGAGCAGAGCTCAGATTTGGGAGGGTGCAGGCCAGCCCAGTTGCAAGTGAGTGCTCTGGTTGTTTTATGCTTCCAGGCTCAGTGGTGTTTGACCAGAGTGCTCGCTCTGTTTTTTTAGGACAAGCTTTACCAAGAGGAGTATCAGTTTGTCTCAACAGAGGAGCAGAGAGAAGAAATTTCCAAAAAGCTTAGTGAGGCTTCCAGTTGGATGGAGGAGGAGGGCTACGCAGCTGCAACAAAGGTATTGCCGCGTGCAGTCGGGATACCAGTCAGCTGTCACTGACACAGAAATGACCACGAGAGGCTGACAGAACCTTTGTAACCTGGTTCTTGAGAGTTTCTTGGTTCCTCAGTGCATTATGCACAGAACAAAATAAGAAGTTGTTCGAGCCATGGATGTTTCTACAAGAGCTTCAGCAGGAACCCGTTGATTCCACTGAACGCTTAGTGATGTGGCTCTTTTTACTGCACTGGAATGGTGTGTTTGAGTGAACAACAAATGCAGTTATAACTTCTGAAGTTGCCAATGTTAGACAGTGGTCAAACTAACTGCCTCCTTTCTCCTCTCCCCCTTTTTCAGGAGCTGAAAGACAAGCTTTCGGAGCTGAAAAAGCTTTGTAGGAACCTTTTCTTCCGTGTTGAGGAAAGGAGAAAGTGGCCAGAACGCCTGGCTGCTCTGGAAAGTCTGCTCAATCACTCCACCATCTTCCTCAGGTAAGGGCAGGCTTTTGGGAAGGAATGTCATGCAACTGATCATGTAGGAGCTGCCAGCAGAGCGAGACCAGAGGTCTGAAAGTCAGTGGCACTTCCTGAGAAAAGGCGAGCAGAACCCTGCTCCCCGGTGTCCTGTTCTGCAGTACCTGTGAACAGGCACACATGAGCTCTGTCCAAAATGGGGGGCAGGAGGGGTCCAGCGTGGTGGTTGTGATGGTTTTGTATTACTGGAGCTGTAACCACAGAGTTGCCAAGGGTGCAGTCTGCTTGGCTTAACAAAAATAAGTTTTCTTATCTACAAGGGGAGCCCGAATGATTCCAGAGTCTGACCAGATATTCACAGAAGTGGAACTGAGTACACTGGAAAAAGCCATCAATGAAACAACGGTACTAAAGGATGGAGTGATGCTGGGGGAGGGTGGGGTGGCAGTTTGGGTTACGTTTCCTGCCCTGTACTTTCACTCAAGGTCATGGAGTAGATTGATTTGCATGTTTTGTTTTCGTGCTGCCAGCAAACCTTTTGTGTGTTTCAGTGTTTCCTAATGCCTGGCCTGGCCCCATCGCGTGTGGGGGGAGTAGTGGTTCCTGTGTTGCACGGGGACTTGTCTCCGGGGTGGGGGTGGAGCCCAGTGATCTGACTGCGCTCGGTTTTTAAAGGCAGGCGCTGGGTTTTGTTTCTCTTTGTCCTGTGTCTGGGTAACTGAGAGGCTGGTGGAAATGTAGCACGGAGGAGAGCTGTCCTGAGTAAAGCAGAATAGCCAGGGGCAGTGACTTTGAGATACTGTGATATACAGCAGTTCCTGGAACCCAGAAGCATTCCAAAAGCACCTCTTCCCTCGCGTCCCACAGATTTGGAAAAATGAGACGCTGGCTGAACAGAACAAGCTCACTCCTACTGAGAAACCTGTGCTGCTCGCTAAAGATATAGAGTTCAAGATAGCAGCCCTGGACAGGGAAGTGCAGTATCTCCTGAATAAAGCCAAGTTTGCAAAACCCAAACCCAAAAGGGAGAAGAACGCCACAAAAACGGATTCAGGCAAGAATACTACAGCAGCCCCTGAGACTGAGAATACTATCCCTCCCACGGAGGGGAAACAAGAAGGTAAGTAGCAGGCTGGGAGCATGTGCGTAACTCCCTATTATAAAATTACCACATGTAACACATGGTGTTTCCCTTGATTGAAAGGGAGCTAAGGGAGGGAGGACAATAGTTAACTGTGAGATTGAGTTTGCTCTTAATTTTCAAAGACAGCTGGGAAAATCTATGTCTTGCAGTGTCCTTTTCCCCCCACCATTTGTTTGGGTTTTTTGTAAAGAAACGGAAATTATTTATAAATTTCCCAGGATAGTCAGTAGCGATCTTGCTGGCTGGTTGACTTCTAGGAAAGATAAGCCATTGACTGCACTTCAGTGTGCAGAGCCAAATACTCAAGGTCCTGTCCTAGATCAATTGTTGTCCTAGATGAATTGTTGATTAGAAACATTTGTGGCCTAGATGGACCCCAAGGAAAAAAAAAATCTCTTGGGGCACTAGGACTTACAGTTTTTTTCACTTTCTAAGATCCTCAGGTCCCAAGTGCCCTGGTCCTTTTAAATGTGGAGTGCTGTTTGTCAGCATTCCTGCCGGTTCCTCTGGTCTGAGCAAGGGATCCTGCTCATAGTCACAGCTCCAAAGGTCACCTGCCTGTGCAACCAGTCAGTCTCCAGGGCTTCTGGGGACATAAAGCCTGGCACTCAGACGGGAATAGGGAGCAGTTTTGTGGTGCTTCTCTGAGTGTTGTAGAGTGATCCGCTGCGAGAGTGAACTATTACAGTCCTGCTGAGGCACCACAGCTGGCTGGTTTAACCTCACTTTTACTCACCTCATCTCTTTGCACCTTGTCTCCTGTATGTTCTCCCTTGACTTTTGTTTCTTTCTGCTTTAAACATAGACAAACCAGAGGATATTGATCCAGCCAAGGAACCTCCTACAGCTGAGAAAGCAGCAATAGATGATAAGCCTGGATCAGACTCTGGTGGGTAAACGTTTTGCTAACAATCTGGAACTTGGGAGCTGCAAGTGCAAGGTGTCTGGGGCTCCTTTGCAGATTTTTAGCTGTAAGAGGTGGTAGGATGGTAGAGCCCCTGAATTTTTTCAAACCCCAAATAATTCTGGTTTGCAGAATTAACTATGCTGATCCATAGTTAATTCTGCAAACAGGAGGACAAATTTTGGTTCCTTGCTGTTCCTATGTTTTTTGTTGTTCAGAGTGCAATTCTTATGCACCACTGCTGCTTTGTGCCCCTGTCCCTGCAGTTTGCAGCCTGTCCCATGGCTGTGAGACTGGCTCTGCTTGAGAGCTGCTGTGCCCCTCCTGCTGCTCGGGCAGCACTGTTAACAGGGGCAGAGAGTTCATGTCTTCAGCTCCATGGAGCTGAGTATCAACCCCCAAAACCTCTGTACCATGGACTGCAAGTTTTGTGGCAAATTTTGCGAATGTCAGAGACTGTCAGTGCTGCTTTGCACACTGTGAAAACCACTGCAGTGTGAAACTGAGTTTGTTTCATTACACAGGGTCCAAAAAAGAGAAGGCAGAAGCTGGAGGAGAAAGCAGGAAAAACGATGAATTGTAACACCCTGAAATCCCACGAGTGTCAGCATCTATTTATTTCATAGTTACTTTCTTGTTTTTCTTACGGACCTGGTTAGTCGTGATGTAAATGGAACACAACAAGAGTCTGACAACACAATGGGATAGAGATGTAAATTTTTTTTTTTTTTGTTCTTTCTGCGGATTTTGCCTCTACTAACTTAGTGAATTGGTTTTTGTTTTTCTTTTATTACGTGTGGCAGAGTGCCCACCAAGAATGGTCTCTGTTTCAGTACAGAAGTCACCAGAGTGACTTTCCTGTGGGGAGAAAGCAGTAAAGAAACATCTTAAGGCTTAGGAAATAACTTGGAACATAAACTCTGTGCCCCACCTCTTGTGAAGATGATTGCAGAAGGATACAGACCTGAAGTGCTGTCGTCTTTGCATATGAGGCCCTGACTTAGAGCAAATGTGCGATTTCAGCTGGTGGGAGGTGTATTAATATTTGGATTCATGGGAAGGCGGAACTGAATTGGGAAGGCAGATGGTCTGTGCTTTGAGATGTGGCTGTGTCTGTTTTCCACAGGCTGCTTGCTAAAACTATCTGTCTGTGCTCTGTAGCAGAGTCCAAAAACCACGAAGTGAGACTTGACAAAAAGATTCTGTTTATAGTTTTAAACGTTCAGGAAAGGCAACATTGAATGCAGAGGAGAGGGAAAGATGGGCCGTGTTGGCACATCCTGCAGTCAGTCCCAAGGACAGTGATACGGATCAAACAACCGAACCTGGAAAGTCTAATGGCAACTGCCCTCCTTCCTCTATGTTTTGTGCACTCGGACCGACTTAATCGTGTGACCTTCCCCGTCCCTGGCCGTGACCTCCTGCCTCCTCGGACCGTCCCTGCTGCTGCCACACACATGAGTGGGGTCCGACGGCTGCGAATGTGCATCTGACATTGTTCTCCATTCTGGCCTCTTCAACCAAAAATAAACATTACACTTCCTGACAGGCTGTGCGAAGCGGTGCCGTGTGTGCCGGGAGCTGCGGGCGGTGCCGGGGCGGCGGGGGCGGTGCCGGGGCGGGACTTCCGCGGGCCGGGGCGGGGCCGGGTCCGGTCCGTGCTCGGTCCGTGCCCGTCCGTCCGGTGCGGTCCGGACTGGTGCGGCCCCGCGGGGAGCGCGGCGCGATGGCGGCCGGCGGGTACGGGCGGTACCGGGCTGTGATCTTCGCGGCCATGTTCGTGGGGTACACGCTGTATTACTTCAACCGTAAAACCTTCTCGTTCGTCATGCCCGCCGTCATGGCCGAGGTGCCGCTGGGGAAGGACGACCTGGGTGAGTGTCGGTCCCGGGCCCCGCCGCCCCGCCGGCCCGGAGGTGGCCGTGCCGCGGGCTGAGGCACCCCCGGGCTCTGCCCGCCGCAGGTCTTATCACCAGCAGCCAGTCTGCAGCCTACGCCATCAGCAAGTTCGTCAGCGGCGTCCTCTCGGACCAGATGAGCGCCCGCTGGCTCTTCTCCTCCGGCCTGCTCATGGTGGGCTTGGTCAACGTGGTCTTCTCCTGGAGCTCCACCGTCATGGCCTTCGCCGGGCTCTGGTTCCTCAACGGCCTGGCCCAGGGGCTGGGCTGGCCGCCCTGCGGGAAGATCCTGCGGAAGGTGAGTGCTGGGAAAGGTGGGGGAACTTGCCACTGCTCTCTTGACCTGTCCCGGCATCGGGGCTGTGCAGACCGTGCTTGCTCAGAATCCAGAGAGATTTGCAGCTTTTCCCACTCCCTTCCAGCCGAGGAGGTCTAGAGCACTATCTGCATTCTGCTGCCTGTGGGGCAAGTTTCTGTGCACGGGTATCTGCTTATTCTAGCAAAGATTCAGTCTGTAACCCTTGTCCCTTGTGTGCCTTGAGTCTAGCTCAGTTCGGTGAGTGACATCTCCTGGTAGCAGAGTTCTGCCCCGTAGAGACTTTGTTGAAATTAAGTATTTTAGGCATGGACACACAGGACTGTTTGTCTCTGCTGCTGCAAGTCAGGGTTTGCTGTGGGTCAGGGGGCAGCGAGCACAGTTCCATCTGCACGCTTGGGCAACTTGGGAATTCCAAGTCACAGGTGGTTCAGGTAGAAAACTGGGTAAGATGGAGGAACAGCGTGAAATGAGTCTCTGAGCTGTGTGTACTTGGGGTTTGTGACAATCTAAAAGGAACAGATTGATTTCTCCCTAGGACAGAAGGAAAGGAGGTTGGTTAGCTTCATGCTGATCCCTCATGGAAGATGTAAAATCCAGGAATGAATGTACTGCATGTACTTGTGGGGCGGGGTGGGGAAGAGATAAACAACTTCATTGCCCTCCTGCGAGGCACCTAGCCTCCCCTAACTGACGCCGAGAGGGCTGTCCAGGACGGTTGAATGCGCAGAAAAGAAGGGCCCAAATAACAGAAATATCAGCCGTGGTGTTTTCTGAAGATGTTTGTGAATGTAGTAGATCTCGGGCATTTTCCTGCTGACAAGAACCAGCCGAGTGGTTCTGGCTCCGAATGCTCATTGCAATGCAGAGCCCATCATGTCTGATACTTAATGCAACAGCGAGTCCTAAAGTTACCCTGTGACTCTGCGTATCCATCCAAGTTCCTGAGCCAGCAGACCTCTCCAGGAGGACGCTGTCCCTAGCAAGTGAGTACACAGAACCATGTGCTCTTAAACTTGCCTCTCCTGCCCCACGTCTCAGTTTCATGGTCTGTAAATGGAAATAACTTTGAGCTGGCTCACGGTGTGAGCACCTGTTGAGCTCTTATGGCTGACACTTGAGTAACATTTGGAGTTCCCTACATGACTAAAGTAGTGAAGTGGGGGTGTTCCCTCTACCTGCTTTTGGAGTTCTGTGTCCGAATTGCCCCAACCCCACATCGTGGGCCTCAAGGGAGGGTTTTCAGGTGTGCTGTAACTCTCTTACACCTCACGCTGTTTGTCTTGTTGTTGCACAGTGGTTTGAGCCTTCCCAGTTTGGGACTTGGTGGGCAATCCTGTCTACAAGCATGAACTTGGCTGGAGGCTTAGGCCCCATTGCCGCTGCTCTCGTGTCTATGAGCTACGATTGGCGCAAGACTTTGTCCTTCTCTGGCTTCACCTGCGTGGTTGTCTCTTTTGTTTGCCTTGTCCTGATTAAAAACGAGCCATCGGATGTTGGGCTGCCCAACATCGAACAAGGAGCCAAGAAGGGGAAGAAAGGTGAGCACGTGACTTCGATGCAAGCAGGCAGCCGCAGGAGAAGGTGCAGTGCCTTCTGTCTGTGTTCTGGTAGAGGTGTGTCGCTCTCTGCATACCGACACCCCCATCCTCCCCAGTTTCTGAAATCACAGCTTGGCAGGCATGTGGTAAGGGGTTGATTGATTTTGGCAGCTTTGTTCTGGTAATTGAAGGTAGAAATGGTATAAACCAAGGCCCACTGTGATCTTGTGGGAAGGGGCTGATGTAGGCATTGCTGAGACTGTGACAGAGCAGGGGAAAAGCCTGCTGTTAGCCCTCTGATAGGCTTGCTCCTTAGCCTGCCAGCAGCCACCTCTGTGTTGCTGAGATGCGCGCGGCTGGCTCTCCCCATATACGTCGTGTCTTCCCGCTACCAGCATCCCTGTTTTCCTGGAGCCTTGTGTACTCAGATTGTGAATGCAGTTTTGGTGGGGTGGTGGAGAGAGAAAAGCTCCAACAGCAGGGAATGCTTCCTTAAGCCTGACCTTCTGCTCCTCCGCTTTGGCAGCAGACAGGCAGTTCTCCCCTCACCCCACCTTAGGCTCTCTTGACCCCTGGCTCACGATGGACTCTGCTCAGCGTTTCTGTCCTAACCTAGGACATCTAGTTAGTAAATGTTTGTTCAGACCACTGAGTGTGGTGCTTCTCTGAAAGCAGAACATGTAGATGAGAATTGCAACACAGGTTTTCAGTAGAATTTTAAAGGCCAGTGGAAACTCAGCCTATGTTCCATGCTGTATCATGCTGCCTGTGCTGCCAGACTCGACCTCTTTGCATAAGGAAAGAATATTGTTTCCCCAGAGCATTCTCTGGGGAGAGCGAGTCTGTTGGTGTTCCCGGGAGACTGATGCAAAAGTCAAGGCAGAATCTGAAAATCAGCATCTTTGTTTGGGTCTGTGCAGTGGCTTTCACAGGCACAGCTTAAAAACGCTCCCAAAGAATCTGGAGGTAATTTTTCTAACAAGCTGTGTGAAGGATTTATTGGCAACTGCAATACAGAAAATTACTGGGAGTAGTGTTTTGATTATTCTTTTCAAATCTTTAATGAATGTGGGATAAAATGACAGAAGAGATTCTGAAATCACCAGAACAAGGGGGAGGTAGAGCCATTCACTACCATTCAGCAGCCGCGAATACCTCCCTGTGTGGGGATGTTGTCATGCTTGGATCCTGCCTGCAGATCTGTCTGCTGGGCTGCTGGTTGGTGTGGTTTGGGCTGTGGTAACGCTCCTCCCGACCTTCCTGCAGGTTCCTCCAGCGACAACAGCACCTTGACAGAGCTGCTGCTCTCGCCATACCTTTGGGTGCTCTCGACGGGCTACCTGGTTGTTTTTGGAGTGAAAACGTGCTGTACTGACTGGGGACAGCTCTTCCTGATCCAGGAGAGGGGACAGTCCATGCTTGTGGGTAAGATGCAGAACTGCATTGTTAAGCTCTGGGGCTGCAGTCTGGGAGATGTTGCCCAGAGTTCGCCTGGGTAGAGGCCCTTCCACTCGAGGGACTTGTTTGCCCACCTCCTAGTTGTCCGCTTAGATACACATAGGTTTTGAAACAAGTCAGTAGCGGAGTTGCTGCATGCATCAAGCACCCCAGTGCCAGGACCTTCCTGGGACTGGCAGACAGGCATTCCTGAACAGGGATGAGCCTGAGGGTTGCGTCCAGCAGAGCTGCTCGAGTGCTCTGTGAGCTTACAGCAGTGGGGCTGGTCTGGAGCCCACAGCAGCTTTTCTGTTTTGACCAAATCTGCTGGGCCATTCTTTGTTTCATCTGTGTTCTAGGCAGTTCCTACATGAGTGCCTTGGAGATTGGCGGCCTGGTGGGAAGCATTGCTGCTGGATACCTTTCTGATAGAGCAGTAGCAAAAGTAAGTCGTGTGCACCCTCAGGCACGCTGGGCAGGTAACACAGCGGCAATCTGAGCTGCTTCGCTAAGGTGCTCAGGCAGGGTGCTGTCCCTGTGAGCACAGCAGAGAAACCAGCCCATCCTCAGTTCTGCCATGTGCATGGGCACAGCTGCCAAACATTCCAGAAGGTGCTGGGGAATAGGCGTGCTGATGTTAGGGATTGCAATATGCCTGTCACGTTCGAGGCATTTAAACTGTTTAATTTGTTTGCTTTACTGTGGTCTCCAGATTTTCGTGTTGAAGAACTGTTTGCTGATAGTTGTCTTCTGGCTGGGAAAAAAAGCCCACATTAAAATCCAGCGGTGGGATCTAGAGCCAAATTCAGGGTGGAAGTGGTTGATAACCGAAGTATCGTTCATCACTAAGAGCTTTTGTTTAGCACAGTTTGACTGTGGGCAGCCCTCAAACCACACTAACAAGGTGTGCCAGCAGACGTGCTGTTGATGTGCCATCCACGTTTCTGACTGGGCTGTGGATGGCGTTAGTCACTACAAGTATAAAAGGAAGTTCCTCCAGTTTCTGACTCTCAGCTTTCCTTCCTTGTGTCTCAGGTGGGTCTCTCAAGCTATGGGAATCCTCGGCACGCGCTGCTGCTGTCCATGATGGCTGGGATGTGTGTGTCCATGTTTCTCTTTCGGGTCACAGTCACGGGTGATTCTCCCAAGGTAATTCACATGCAGCAGCAGCTGGCCATCAGTTATAAGGGTAGCTCTGGAACGGGGAGGTTTGATGGCAAGGGAAGCATGATGGTTTTCTTCACCATTCCCAAGGGTTTCTTTGTTTGCACTTAGGAGAAGCACTGACTTATCCTGGCTTTGGGGTGCTCCTGCTGTCCTGTTGTTGCAGGCAGCCTGCCTTCTCAGCTTTGCATTAGATGTGACTTGCATCTGCCCTCATGATTGCTAAATAAATAAAACTTCTTTTCGCCTTTCATTTTTTTCTTCTTCTTCAGGAAAACCACTTCTGGACTGTAGCCTTGCAACCTCTAGCTGATCTTACAGGCCTAAAAGAACATGAGGTTTCTGCTTGCATTTTTTCTCCCTCTGCCTGTTTCTTCTTTCCCTGGTCTGCCTTACTCCTATCCTGAGAGGTTGGTTAGCACCTCAGAACTTAGAACCAGGGCATTGAGAAGAGATTACTGTAAGTTTGGGAAAAGAAACATTTTCTTATAATAATTTGAGTATGCTGACTTCAGAAAGTCTAACTATGTAACTTTTAAGTTTTATACAGAAGGTTCTGAGGACTTCTGTTCATCAGGTAAAATACAGCCACCTAAGGGGTCTTGTGGGTGAGATCAGAAAGAATGATTCTGCTCTGGCAGATGCATTCTTACTTAGTTTCTGGCAAGTGTTTTCCTAACTCATTTCTGTTTCACATCTGGAAAATAAGATGGCACTTACTTCCTCCTGGGCTTTTTGAAATGGTGTTTGCAGTTCTAAAAGCATGCTGTAATGTGGAGGTGTTACTTATCCTTTGTTGTGCAAACAAGAGACTGATAATTTTGGGCCAGATGGATTTCTTAGAGCATAAGCTAACACTGAAGTTCAGACTGTTGGGTTTTTTTGTGGGGTTTTTTTGTTGTTGTTGTTGGTTTGGGGTTTTTTTTTTTTGTTTTTTTTGTTTCTCAGTTTAGTGGCATAGAGGTTGTCTCATGAATAAACATGCTCTGATCAGTCCCGTGCATCTAAACTGAGAAAAGCTTTTCAGTTGGTAGCTCCAGGATTGTTTATGAAAGCAACCTGACTCAAGAGTTCTTTCCTGTCATTTCACGGCTTCATTGCCTTTCTCTCTTTGATGTTCTGTTTCTTGCAAATCAGCACAGGATGTGTTACGTGGTGTGGGGGGCAGAACTGTGGGAGGGAGGAGAGCTTGCACTGGCCAGCAAGACGGAGTGGTGGAGATGCAGCTGGGCTTCATGGATGTGGGGTCTCTACAGGCTTGAGCTCTTCTGGCTGCAGGCCAGGGAGCTGGTGTCAGCCTGAAAATGTCGGAACTCCCTGGTCCTGTGTATAGAATCTGAGAATTGTCAACAGTTGCTAACTGACAGTGGTTTCTGATTTTAACTTACTTTGACAGCTGTGGATTCTGACTCTGGGAGCTGTGTTTGGGTTCTCCTCGTACGGGCCGATTGCCCTGTTTGGGGTCATAGCCAACGAAAGTGCCCCTGCCAACCTGTGCGGCACCTCCCATGCCATAGTGGCCCTCATGGCCAACGGTAAGTAATACCCATTTCCCCAACGAACAAACAAAACCCACGCACGTTCTTGATGAAGCACGGTCTAGCCCCTGGGTGCCAAGTTACTGATCATGGGAAGCCACCTAAGGAGAGAGATAATGGAGCTGGAAGCCTCAGGGATGCTTCCTGCTGTGCCCGACAGGTTTTGCGTGGTGCTTTAAGTTCAAACCAGGCCTGAGGAATGTTTATATGTGCAAAACCAGGTATTGGTAGATAATATGGGAGCGCACAAGTGGCGTTAGCTTTCTGTTTGCTTTTCGTTACAGTTGGGGGCTTCCTGGCTGGACTGCCTTTCAGTACAATTGCCAAGCACTACAGCTGGGCTACAGCCTTCTGGGTAGCTGAAGTCACCTGTATCGCTGGCACGGTGGCTTTCTTCTTCCTACGAAACATCCGCACCAAGATGGGCCGGATCTCCAAGAAGGCTGACTGAGGATAAGCTGCTTGGCGGAAAGGATGTTCCCACGCTGACACGAATGATGCTCGTTTTTGTTTAACTGGCCTAGGAGTGAGTTTACCTATTGCTGCAACCTAGATAAAAATGTCTCAACTTCTCATCCAGTGTCAGGTTCCAGAGGGCACAAGGTTCCTGCTACTGATCACTTTTTCCCTCAAGATGTGATAATTCACCTAGTTTACATTTGCAATGATTTTACTGTACCTCTTCCTCACAGCACTGTTAGTGAAGCAAGCAGGCTCTGCAGCCTGAGCTTCCCCACTACAAGTGGTCTGAAATGACTGGCTTCAGGTGCACTTACCTCTAGTTTTGTCATTATTGTTTGTCTCAGCCATTAACTGAGACATTAATCAGTTCAGCTTCGCTGCTCAGGGGCCCCGAACCGAGCCTTTGCTGCCTGCGTCCGTCCCATCCGGCTGCCATAAGCACAGCTGTCCCAGGTCACTTCAGCACGAGCTCCGTGTGTGCTCAGCCGCACGACAGCGGCAGAGCAGGGAACGGTGACATCTGGCCTGCTCTGGCAGCAGCGAGGCTCTAGCCGTACCTGGGGTTAGTTGCTAGGAGCGAGGGAGTGTGTTGCTGTGGACAAGTGAACAGCGGGGCTCTCTGCAGCATTTAGAAATAGGCATGTTCCCTGGGAATTCATGGCGTTCAGAGAAGCTCCTTCTAGTGAACTGATCCCGCGTGGCGCAATGTCTGTGTGCAGCGTTAATGATTTGCAAGGGAGGCAGCTGCTGCCAAGGCAGCTCGTAGCCAGTGCTCTGCAAATCAGCCAGAAAAACTATCCCAGCAGAAGGAATTGCAACAGCAGCCACCACCAACCCACAATTTCTGCAGCTGGGTTTCGTGATAACCCACATTTCTAGCATTGGCTTGTATTTTTTCAGTACAAGGTGTGAAGACTGGGGTGGTTTTGGTCAAGAGTTGGGTCTCTCATGGCTGCAGGCAGGGGCTTGGGCTGCCTCTGAGTCAGCCTTAGCGGAGCCATCGCTGACAGCCTTGGCTGTCAGGCCTAGCACCCCGCAATAAGTACACTCAGGTTTTTAATCAGGATTTTGTTGAATATTCTTGTTTTTTCCCAAAAGGATTTACTGCTTTAGGGTCCTGAAAGAGGCAAGTTCAACTCGTAAAGAACCTGCATGCAGGTACTTTGCTGAGTACCTTGGTTGCAAGAGTAGTTAGCTAGCCTTAATTAAAAAAAATGGAAGTGAATTACATTTTGTACTTAATTACATGATCCTCTTCTGTATGTGAAATAAAAATGGAGCAGTGTCACAAGGGCCCTGGTTGTCTTATGGAGAGTGGTGCAAGCAAAACCACCCAAACCCACTTATCCTCTTGAGGCGCCACTGGCACAAAATGTCCCTGACAACAGAAAGCAAACAGCCACTTGCTTCATTAATAAACACTTGTTACTTCTATATAGAAACCCTCTGCAAGACCATAAGTTAGAGCTATACAGGAAAAATACGTATGTACATTTATGACAGGAAAGAAAAGCACTGACTGTGGTAAGGCCACAGACCTGCACCTTCTTCACCCAAGTGCAGCGGAGCTGCAACAGGAAAATAAGGCCCTGTGGCCCAATGTAAACAGTGCTAAGGAAGCTGTTTAAGGTAAGCTTCGCAACAAAGGGAATAAACCGGTATTTTGGGAGATGCTGAAGCATGTTTTGGGGATGTGCAGTCTCTGCTGTGGAGAGGGGAGCTTTGTGAGAGGCCAGCCAGGGAAGAGAGATCTTCAGATGAATGAATCTGTGCAACAGGCGAGGCTTTCTCTATGATCCAGGTCCGAAGGGTCCGGCTTTCTCTGCCACCTCCAGAGCAAGCTTCAAGTTCTGATCAAACAACTCGCACCTGAAACAGAAAAGCAAAAGGGATGACTTTTACCTACAGAAGCGAGTTAACAAAGGATCTCCACATCCTTTGGCTCTGCATCCTTCAGGGGAGAGATTCAGGAAGTTATGACACAGCAACGTGACTGCTGTCGAGGTCTGACTTGGTCCTTAATGAAGATTAAAGCTGCTTCTATGGATCTGGATAGACGGTAGGACAGCAGGGTTTGTGCCAAGGAAGTGCACCTCCCACTTCCCCAGCAGAGCCAGCACTGGTGTGTCCTCTCTCTGCAGCAGTGTGCTGCGGCTTGCTTCCCCTTCCCTCAGCCAGTTTTGCTACTTAAGGACTGTCTGCATTTGCTACTGTGTAGGCAGAAAGCAATGAGAGGTTGCAGCCAGGTTACTAAAAGTGGGCTTCTTACCTTATTGGCATCTCCAGGGAGTAGAAAGGATTCTTCAGAGCGAAGTCTGAGTAAATCTCATAGATTTTGCGGAGAAGAGCGTCTATCCCTGTCTGCCTTGGGTCAGCAAGAACCATGAATTTGATCCCTGGAGCCATAATGCCAGGAGCATAAGGAAGGCCGAGCACAGAGACAGCCCTGGCAAAGCAGAGCGGTGCTGGGTGCCTAGGGCCCGACGGTACCTGTCAGTGTCTGGAAGCAGTGCAACTTGAAGGTGTCGGTCTCCAGCATCTCGATCCCGGAGCTCCCAACTTCAGGTGACAGCTGTGACCCGATGGCGAACAGCCTGTGGGAACAGGCCCCTCAGCGCCCCTCACCACCCCTGCCCGTGCCACCCCCGTCTCGTCACGGCCCCCCCCGACTCACGAGTGGAACATGGAGGCCAGCATAAGCTTCTCGTTGGAGGAGAGCCGGTGGCGGCCAAAGCGGATGGACACCGGGGAGTTGGCGGGGTTACTCAGGTACTCCAGCACGTCCTTCCCGTCCGCCGTGAAGCGACCGTTGACCTCGGCGCCGTTGATGGCGAGCACGGCGTGACCCACTGCGGGGACAGCGCGGCGGCGTCAGTCACTCAGTCACTCAGTCAGTAAGCCCGGGCTCGCCCGGCCCGGCCTGACCCGCCCGGCCCTTCCCACCCGCCGCACCGCGGATGCCGTCCCGCTGCCCGAAGGCGACGACGACGCGCTCGTCGTGCGGGCGCAGGACGAGATCAAGCGGAAAGCTGAACGTCTTCTCGGTGTCGGCGCGGGGCGCGTAATGGTCCAGCTGGTAGATGAGGCCGCCCGCCTTGTTGACCACGTAGACGCTGAAGATCGCCATAGCGCAGCGCCCCGGCAGAAGCCCCGCCCGCCC
>VZTA01013744.1:137586-151631 GCA_013398855.1 Mohoua ochrocephala | reverse complement strand
TGCCCCGCGCTGTACAGGTGCCGGCGGCCCGTGAAGGCGCTGCGGCGGCACAGCCCGCAGTAGTGCACGGCCATGGCGCCCGGGCCGCGGAGCGCAGGCGCGGCGCCGAGACCCGGCCCCTCCGAGCTGAGCTTCCCGGGCGTCTCAGTGCTGCCACCCGGTGTAGCCGAGCCCCGCAAACTGGCGCGCTCGGACTGACCGATTCCCTGCGCGGTCAGGTGTGGGACTGACAGCCGTCTGTATCTCTCTGTGACATGTGTCTCATATCCAGAGAAGGCAACGAAGCTGGTGAAGGGTCTGGAGCGTGTGTCCTGCGAGGAGCGGCTGAGGGAGCCGGGATTGTTTAGCCTGGAGAAGAGGAGGCTCAGGGGTTGGCTTATCACTCTCTACAACTACCTGAAAGGAGGGAGGTTGGAGCCAGGTGGGGGTCGGTCTCTTCTCCCAGGCAGTCAGGGATAAGACAAGAAGACATAGTCTTAAGGTGCACCAGGGGAGGTTTAGGTTGGACATTAGGAAGAATTTATTCAGAAAAAGGGTGACTAGATACTGGAATGGGCTGCCCAGCAAGGTGGTGGAGTCCATCCCTGGAGGTGTTCAAGGAAAGACTGGACATGGCACTTAGTGCCATGGTCTACTCAACATGGTAGTCTTTGGTCCTAGGTTGGACTCGATGATCTCAGAGGTCTTCTCCAACCTAATTGATTCTATGACTGCTACAGTGACTCAGGTGATATTAACTACACAGACCTGCCCTGCACGGTAGTTTGTCAGGAAAGCTACCATCCTAGTGTGTGCGCTCAGACGTGGTCACATCACTCTTAACGTTCTGTTCTTCTGTGCTCTCCTGGGCTTGCGGGTGACAGTAGCTGTCTCAGCCCAGTCATGTGGATCCTTGCCCACTGGTTTTACGGCTGGGCATGTAAAAGCTGTATTTCACGGCTTTGAATAGCACTTGTGTGGTAAGGGCTCCTCTCACTCAAACAGCTAATGTGTTCCTCTGCTCAACCTCTAACCTGTGGGCTGAGACCCTTTGTCAGGGAACAGATGAACCTGCAGCTTAATCCTCTGCACTGCAGGAGCATTGCAAGAAGCAAAGCCTGTGTGGAGGACTTTGTGTTAAAGTTGTAGCAGATGCCACATGTCAAAATACTTCTGCAACTTGAGATGTGTGCAGCTGGACAAAAACTTGCCTTACTGAAGGAAATTAGATTGTTCGTCTTTCTCCTCACCCCTTCTAAATCTGAGTCCTTACATAATTATGCTCATAATTTCCACATCCAGTTCTTAGAACGCTGCCTGTGGCAGCACCTGAGAAAACAGGCTTGGTTTGTGTTATGAATGGATGTTTGCGATAGATATTCGTCCTATTTGCCCACTCGCCATCACTCTTCTGCTCACGTGCAGGGGAGATAGGCGACGGGGATGGAAACAGAGCAGCTACAAACCAAAATCCAAGCCTTGGCTTAGTACCAGCAGGAATTAGATTTCAGACTCTGCATATGTTGAGCATTTTGTAGGAGAATGCAGGTTATGCTCGTAGCGGAGGAGTACATCAGGGAGTTGTTGCTCGTCTGAGCAAGGAGATGAACAGAAAGAGGCTGCTTTTGGCAACTGCTGGAAAAGATTGCACTATAATGTTAGTGCCATGGTGTTGGGAGAATCTCAGCTTAAAAGTGAATTCTTTGACCCTTGCATCAAAGGTTTGGCTTCGAGTTATTTGGGTTTTTTCCTGTGTGATGAAAGAAAAGGAGAAGGTGCTTTCTCCCACAGCAGGTTTGCTCTGCCAGACTTGGGGCCAAATGTTCCTGCACTTTTTGCTGTCGCTATTCTCACCCTTTGCGTCTTTTGAGATGAGATGTTGAAAAATAAGTCGAACACCAGACCAATCTTTTCTTGAAAAGAAAACCTTCTTCCCAGAGGATCTGAGATGCTCAGTTTTGCCTCTTCAATAATGTAGTAGTTTGTACTGTATCAAGGTTTGCTTAGTTCTTGTTTGGCAATCCACAAATATCAATCGGTATTATTTTGCTTTTGCTACATGCAAAAGACTACAGTCACACGTTTTTTCCACCTCGTGTGACAAAGTTCAGTCATTAGCGGAAACGACGTCGTCCCTGTTACGGTCCTCAGGTACAAGCAAGACCTATTCGGTTGGCTGCTTTCCTCAAAAACTCTGTGCATGCCCCAATCAAAGCCCTTTTCCCTTCCTGAGGCTGGAGTTTGGTATTTAACTTGGGATGTGTTGCAAACAACCTGGCTAGCACAGTTTAATAATTTACCACATATCACTTGACCTGTCGCGCCACAAAGTTGCTTTTCCCTTCCTGCCTGGAGTCAAACTCTCACACAGTGGTGTATGCATCAGCTGAGGCATGGTAACCCACTAAGCCTATGATTATCTATGTGCACCTTCACATGGACACTTCACCTACCCACATAACTTTGGTACTTCAGAAATAAACTCACTCAAGAGTGCTAGACTGAATGCAGTCATGTTAATAATCTCAGAACAATGTGAGTATTTTGTGGGGATAAAAGAAGTCCTGCAATAGCTAGACCTTGCTTGCGGATGAAGTCTCTTGGCTTGCTTGTTTTTCAGCCAGGCATGGCTTTTGAAAGATGTGTGGGGCAACGTGTGAGGAGGCACCAGTGTGAATAAAAGACAGAAGAACATTTGGATGATGGACTTGTCCACGGGAAGACACGGTGCTGCTTCCCAGGAGCTGCCCTGAGAAGAGCAACCTGGCAGTGCTGGAGGAGGATAACCGGAGCCTGTGGCTTGGCCACCAGAGGCCGTGTGAGCTGGCATTTTGCAGGGAGTGACTGAATTCACCTGTAGCTTGTTTGGAATCGGTGCACTTGGAGTTCGGTGGATGCTCTCCAGCTAAAGCTAATTACAGAGCAATAAAGGAGGTGAGAAGCAGATGCAGAACGTTTAGGGCTGGTAGCAGAAACAGGCTGCAGGTGACCGGGTTTCTTTCTCCCATCTTTCCCCAGGTTTCTGTGTCCTCAGAGAAGGCTGTACTGGTGTTTGGAAGTGGTAAGTAACACTAGGGAAGGGGAGGGATGAGATAGAACATAATATGGTACAGTGCTCCACCTAGAGAAGCCCTGAACAGTTGTACTTAGACCATCCTCAAAAAAGAAGTGTGAAAAGAGCTTGCTAATATTTCCTGCCTCCGCTGCAGCAATGGAAAGCATTCCCCCATTTGATGATGTTTACTTCTTACTGGTAGAGATTTGAGGTGCTGCCATAACACGCACAGGTAAAGAAGGAAATGAATCCTGTGGTCTGTCTGGTCTGTTCAATGAAGCTAGCAAGACTGGAAACAGAAATGTTGGTTTTCACCTTAAATGTTTAAAATATATATGTTTGTAACCACAAACCTTTCCCTGAAGTACAGGAAAAGGCTAAAAGTCCTTAATTTTGCCTTTGGCTATTCAGTTGCTGAATCCTAATCCTGTTGGTTTGTATGCCGTGCATTCTGCATGGAAGCATGTAACCCCTGAGCTCTGCCTTGCCGCCCTTGCGTTCCCAGGGAGAGAGATCTTGATCAGACTGATAGAGCCCATTTGGGGCAAATTGAATGTAAATCTGCCAATCTGCCAGTTCCTTATGGTTTATCCAGGAGCTCATGCTTGTATCCTAAAGCCATGCCACTTTTTGGCCCCCCTCTAGCTCCAGAAGGTGGAATAGAAGATAGAAGAGAACTTGCTGTCACATGTAGAAGGCCAAAGTACCCAGCATTTCTGTCTGCGTAATGAAGGAAGCTGAAAGCATAGAGAGGTGACAAGCTGGAGGTGCCTTGGCTCAGGACATCTGGATTCTTCAAAGCTCGCTCTTTTCAGGTGAGTGTTACCTGCACAGAAGCCAATTGATGGGATAGTTTAACCGAAAGCAGGTCTCGCCTACTCCCGCACACTTGTAACCAGTTACTACAGGGAAGTTTTGTAAGGCTGTAGGTTGGGATCAAGTGCAGTTCTTGTTCTTTGCGGATTCCCATCTCCTGGCGCTTCAGATTAAAACTTGTTTGCAAATCATGAGAAAAAACATTTCAGATTTGAGACTTAACTTGGAGTGTGCTCAGTTGCTTCTCAGGGTGTCTTGACTTTTGTGTGTGCACGTAAGGTGTAGGTATATGCCTTCAGCCAGGCTTGTGGCTTCATGCGAATGTGCTCTTTGGGGTCTTCTCAGCAAGCCAGAGACACTGTATTTGCTCCTGTTTTTGAAAAATGTTAGGTGCAAGCTCCCCTGAAGATAGGGCAGCTCTATAACTTGGCTTCCAATTCAGAGTTGTTACTCGAGTCTGGCTTGATGGCTCTGGCATTCCTCAGCCCCTGAAAGCTTTGAATTTGTACAGAGTGACATCTGCTTGTCTGTGGCAGCACAAGACTATCAAGGGTATCATCTCTTTTTTGGGCTTTGCCCAGCCAATGGCATCTGTTTGGAAGCAAGCTCAGTGGATTTGGTGGGGACCCTTGAGGACGCTGGTCATGCCAAGCAACTGTGGGTTTTATATTTTTTTTCCCTCTGTAGTAGAACAGAGATTAATTTCCATTTAAGTGAGTGGACCTTTTTCCCCTCTTCCTTTTTCCCCTCTTCCTAGTACAGGGTGTACAGTAGATGCCTCGCTTATCGTCACACCAGGCCACTTCTGCTCTGGTGGCATTGCTTCAGTTCCTTGTGCTGCAGTAAATAGCTGATGCTGTGTAATACAGACAGAGCTCCCAGGATTTGCGTGGGCTGGGGTTAGAAACAATCCTTTCTGTTAAAGAGAGGCAGCAGGGAAAGTACGGGCAGTCTCGACGATAGGGAACACGAGACAGAGATAAGGCTGTGGCTGGTGAGAGATGCTTGCTCCATTGGCACAGGATCCGGGGCTGTGTCAGGGTGCCCAGTTATTCCTGCGAATGCCTAACATGTCTTTGATGGTACCATAGGTAGATGCTGCTGTCGTTGTAGCCGTTCATAGCCTCCTCAGGATGTGAGCACACCACAGATGTATTTGATGAGCATTGCAGCCTGTTTTATTAGCTGTGTTCTCTTCTCTCTGAATGGATACACTGTTTTTCTGGTGGGGGAAAGGTGGCCTCTTACCCCCCACGTCCTCAAATTCTGTGAAGTTGCAGTAAAAGAGCTGAACTCATATCTGCCCCTCCTCCCTGATTTTTAAAACCACTTCAAAGGTGAGCTAGCAGACGACTGAAGCGACCGGTTCCGCCAGGCTCGTTTCTGCTCACCTTTCCTGCCGCTCCCCCGTGGAACAAAGCACAGCATTTCCCTTTGATTTCCCGCTTTGAAAGCCTTAGGGGACAGAGTCTGAAATGGCCCACAACTTTTTTGGTGTCTCTTCTCTGGTACCTTCCTGAAGCGCTGGGTGGATCAGGACAGGACTCCAGGAAGGAGACCTGGCTTGTGGCTAAATTGGCCATCTGAGCAGGTTGGCCAATGGGATGCTACATCCCTCCTGGGTGTTGCAACCGGCATCCCCCAGGTTTGTGGGTAGGGTGAGGTAACACTGCAGCGACAGGGGGAAGGAGCCACAGTGTCTGGGACTCGGTGGCTTTGACTAACACACGCAGGGGTTCCAGAGTCCAGCCTGGCTGCCCGTCACCAGCAGTATATGCTACCTTCTGGCACAGCTACTGCCCCAGGGAGGGAGGGAGGGAGGAGGGAGCCCCAGTGCCCAAGGCACAGGCTGCTTGCCCTCTCTGAAAGGGGTCATGTCACAAGTGTGAGGCTGGATGGAGAGGCGAGGAAAGCAGGGCTTGTTTTTGCGACGTGAGTTTCTTGACTTCCTTCTGCGCCATCAGGACTTGAGGGTTTGCAAAGCTTTAACACATAGGGCTGTCATTTGCAAGCAGGCAGTGATACAGCCCATCCCTGGCCTGGTGCAGAGTACATAATACTGAATCTACAACCCCATCTCAGTGTCCCAGAGCTCTCTTAGCAAAATACAAGCAGAGCTTGCCTGTGCTCAGCTTACAAGATGACGGGATCGTGCCTTGCAGCAGTGCAGCTGCACAGCACATGCATGGTATTTAGTGCAGGTGCTGCAGGTCGTGGCTGTGATTCTCAGAAACGCTGGTATGCTGACTCAGTGCAGGGAACAGTAGGATAATAAAGCAGTAGGAATTGGTCATGTTGAAGGAAGTACCAGATGATAGTCTTGAGTAAAGGTTAATTAATCTGATCTCTATTCTGGTGAAACTCTCTATGCTTTATAGTCACTTTTGCATGTATTGTGAAGCTGCAAAATCAAGAGGAAACCTCCTTTGCCTGCTGGTTCAGGGCCAGGCTGGATGCCTGTATAAGGCTGCTTATGTGACAGTGTTGAAAACGCAAATACATTTGTTGTGTTTGTGTGTTTCCATGTGTTTCCCTCTCAGATCCCAGGTGCAAGAATTGATGCTGGAGTCATACTCAGCTGCTTACGACAGGATGACCCGTGTGTTGGGGCTTAAACCTCTGTGTAAGACCACTGTCTGTGATTCAGCCCTGCTCATCCTGCTAGTTGAGAGTCACTGAGAGTAAGAGGACCATATCAGTGAAGGTTTAGTCTGATAAAAACCATTCTCTTAACACTGCTGCTTGGAATAGGGATATTGTATCTTTAAGGCACCCCCTTCTCATTCCCCTAATACCTCTAGGCCTCTGAATGATTCTGGAGGAGAGGATCAGTGCAGGAGTTTAAGGCATCTTTCCCTGCCCTGCTGCACTGCTCACTTGCTGCTCCAAAGGCTGTGCTTTGCTGTTTCTATGGAAACCATTAGTTGCTAAGCAACTGGAGCATCATCTGTGCTGAGCCCTCGCATCTAATTATCCCATCACAGTGGCTGAGAGGGGCTGGGGGGGGGGGATTAACTCCTCTACCATGGCAGATCCATTGACAACACTTTAGTCACATTTAAAGGGACATTGTCTCCCTTCTACCACACTTAGGAGGAGGAATAGGGTTTTCCGCAAGCAAGCAGCGGACAGGCACACTGTCTGTGCTCATGGCATGCTTGGAGCTTCCATGCCCTTGCATGGAGCTCTGCAGGAAGCTCTTCTTTCTGTTCAAGTTATGCACTATGCACGTAGCTGTACATTTGGATCGTGCAGTCTTTGCCTTGTGGACTGTGTCTGGGCCATACTTATAGTCGTTCGTGTATTCTTATTGTGTTCTGGTCACCTCGATGCTGCCCTTACTGTCTCTGTCCCAAGAGCCTGACGTCATGTCTGCTCTGTGAGATATTGCCAATTCTTCAGAACTTGGCAATGGAAGAGGTGGGCAGCTCTCTGTCTTCTGTCTGTCCGCGAACATCGCATAGCTTGGTATTCAGTTCTGTATTACCTTACTGTTTGCTTCTGGGAGGGGTAGAGATCGTCATCAAGGAGCACTGAAAGCCTGAGGGGGCAAGTAACAACTATGGAAAACCTCATTTTCCATAGTTGGATCATTTTCCAGATCTCTGTAAGTGGACAAAGCCACCAGCAGCCCAGTGAATTTTGCACATTCGGATAAAATAGTCAGTCTGAGAGCTGATTCTGATTTTGAGTTTGCAAACACAAGTTTGATGTAGTGTAGGACTCAGTCTCCCCCACTGTGACAGATTGCATCTGAATGAGGTTCCCAGATTTGTGAGGAGAGTGGTAGTGGTTTGAGTTACCTTCTGACAAATGCCTGAGTTTAGTGAAAACCTGACTTCATCAAGTCCGTGCTTGAGTACGTTGTATCTGCTTCTTGCCTGCTGCCATCCAGATGGATAGGGACTGATTCCTCCTCAGTTTTCACTTTCTGCCAGAAAATGGAAGCTTTGTGATTTACTAAGGTGATTGCTTTTCTAGTGGCTGAATCAGTGAGAGTGGGGAGGTCTGTTAGGAAGTTTTCCTGTTTTTTTTACTGCCTAGATCTGTGGGCCAGCTGACAGTTACTGCACAGCTCCCTAGCAGTGTTTACTGTGCTTTGTATAGACAGGGAGAATATAGCTTCAGCAGGTGGGTGGCCCATTCTTACTTCTGGAAAACAAGAGAATCCCTAATACCTCCCCAAACTGACTTTGTTTCTGTGTCCACCTTTGAATTGTAATGTCTTTCTTTCACTGCAGCCAAAGCCTTCAGGCACTATCCAGCCCTGGCAATATGTCGTGCCAACATGTTAGCACTGCTTCCGCCCCTCCCCATTGGCACAGGACCAGAGCCTGTGGGTCTCCGAGGACTGAGTGACCCGGGGCTAGGTGGGATAGGGTAACTTGGGAAGATGGAGCAGGTGCCCCCCTGCCTCGCTCTCAGAGTAGACAGATGATGGTGATTATTATTGAGAGTTCTCGTAATGATCTCAGGGAGGGGCAAGTGGAGGAGGGAGACATATTTTGTCGTGAAAATGGGAAATGTAATTAAAGTCCACATGTTAATTAAGAGCTGAAGGGGAGAAATAGAAGGATTTCTTCGTGAAGTCTCATTGGCATTGGCAGTTGGGCACTCTGCACAATGCTAATCAACAAGGAAGAAAGGCTTTGGAGGAGAGGCGTGAAGGAGAGAAGTTTTTCACAGAGGCTCCCATGGCTTTGAATGGAGCACATAGTGTCAAGGAAAAGTTTTCTTTTGCCCAGCCAAGGCCGGGAAACTGACAAGAGGAACAGTATCCACAACCTTTTGCATTTGGTTCCTTGGTGTAAATTGGCACTGTCGAGAAGAGGTGGTCCAGGCCTGATCACCCATGTGCGTTTCTCTCTGGCCTGCCTAGGTACCTCCCTCAGACAAGAAATGTATGTGAGGGAGTTCCCGAGCTCCTGCTGCCCCGTCAGCAGTGGGCATTCCGGCCAAGCACAAATCTAGTGCACCTCCTGGGACAGCAAATGAGGATATCCCACAGCTCCATGCAGACCAGGGCAGCCGAAACCTACTCATCTGCCCCTCTGGAAACATGTGAGATGGCTAACCAGGTGCGGGTCCCTGGTGGTTTCAGATGCTCTAATATGGAATTTTATGCTTGCTTTTCTCTCACCGGTCAGAAACCTATGAAATTACAGCTCTGCTTCTCTGACAGGGCAGGTACAGTGGGAGGACCTCACAGGTTTGGGTCTTTGACTCTTCTGCCACATGGGAGAGATCTGCAGAAACACATTTGGAAATATATTCCCTCTTTGTAGCTTGACACGAGTGTATTTAACAGGGGGATCCTCTGCTCCTTCAGCTGTGCCAGAACCCCATTACCACAGTCTGGGGAAAGGGGCTGACTTCTACACGTGCCTTGTGGGAAGCTCAAGGCTTCCTGAACTGTATGGGAAGCAGGGTGGGAATGAGTATAGGGGCTGTGAGTGTAGGGGAGTATGATGTACCTGCTTATGAGAGGGTACTGCAGAATTTGAATGCATCTGTGAGGAAAGAGTGTAGTGGTCCGTGCGTGTATGATGCTATTTAAGGGAGTAGAGGATAATTCTGCTTCTTTGCAAAAGTAAGAAGAAGGTTGTCTGCATGCAGAACTTTAGGGGAACTGTTCAAAATGTAGTTTGCCATGTGCTGGGGACTCACAGGGATCAGGGGAAGCAAGTATGCAAGCCTCTGACTCACACATGATGTCCTAGAGTCAGGAAGGAGTAGTCTAAAAGCTGCTTGAGCCATGTGCTGCATCTTAATGAGGGAGGCAGCACTCACAAAAATGCTGCAGCCCAGCTCCTGCTGCCCAGCTTTGCTACCAGTGCGTCTATTACCCTGCAAAGACCAAAAGGGCTTGTGCTGTCAGATTGTGCCTGAGGACTTGTGCAGTTAGTGTGCCTCCTGATGCCATCCAAAGCTAGGTGGAGCGCTCCCTTTGCACCCATGGGTGGAGAGCAGCAGCACCCCTCTATTCGAGCAGAGACAGCTCTATTCGAGCAGAGCACGGCATCAGGCAGAATCAGGGCAAAATTTGAGAAAGTGCCAAGCACGACGAACTTGATTTGTAAAATTGCCCATGCCTCTCCTGGTGGATGAACCCTCTGCTGGAGCAGCACATGTAACTACACAGTGCCATTGCACAGTAGTTGGGACAAAAAAATTAAAGTGAGGCAGGGAAATTTGGAAGATAGAAAGTCACTGTTAAAGTTGGATCTTGGACAGAACACTGAGTTGAGCAGCGAGACTTCTGGAAAATGCTGAGGGATTTGTAATCACTTGTTTGAGATACGGTGCTTGAAGTACTGAAGTTCCTTCCAGGTGGCTGGCTGAGTGGAATGTTTCCCAGCTATCGGATGGCCAGCAGTGTTTGTAGTTTGCTCCCTGATCTAGAAGTGAAACTGGGTGATGTCTCGCTCTGTCTGCCGGGCTATACTGCATCCTAGTTCTTCCTTTTCACTCTTGTGCCCTCTCTTTTGCTTTTCATTTCCTTTCGGCATCTTGGGGCTTAAAGCATTTCCAAGAAGAATTGACGTTAGGAGAGCAGCCGCTGAGGAAGCTTGCCAAATGCTCTACATTGGCTGACAGCTTTTCTCAAAACCAGATGGTTACTAATTAAAGGGAGTCAAGTGGGGAGGCTGCATTGGCCTTTCTATTTCTTTTTCCTTCCTTTGATTAACAGAGTTTGTGACCTTGGAGGAAGATCGTATTCCTGTCTTTCCAGGGAAGTCCTCTTCTAGTGCTTGTAGTCTGTGGCAATCCCAGTGCTATCTGCTTGGTGCAGGATCTTTCTGAGGAAGCAGGCCGACCGTGTGCTCTACGCGCAAGGTAGCTGCCATGGGTGGTAGGACAAAAATGCAGTTGTAAAAAGAAAACACAAAGTGGGAGAGGAAAATGAAATACTGGGAAGAGCTCTTCTTGGAGATCTTCTGTGGGACTTTTACTTGAAGCCTTATACTGTCAGTAGAAGAAAGACTGATGTCATCCTCAGGGAACTTCTTGTTCCTCAGCCTACTGCACCTTTCACACAGAGGAGCCCTTTACATGGCCAGTCTTGGGCCATCTGTGTGCACGTGGGCTGCTCCATGTGGCTTTTCTCCATGGTACCGGGAGCTGAATGGCTGGGAAGAGGAAGGGCAAGCACATGCCTCTTTTATTTTCAAGAACATTTGGTTTCTAGAGCCAATCGTAACAGATGCACTGTCAACGCTTAACGATTCAACCTTGTGTGGAAGAACTGGATATGAAGAAAACTGCACTGGCAGTAACAAACACCTCCCACTCCAATTCATGTCCAAGAAAAGCGTAGCAGTTTTGTCTTGATTATATTCCAGAGCTGTAGTCCTCCACAGGTTCCCCTGCTGAAATCTTGCTCCTCCCCTCTGTCACTGTCCTTTCCTCCTTCAAATGCAACCTCTTGCCCAATTTAAGTAAATATGCTGTACTGGAAAACACCAGAGCACAATTACTTGAGGAGCAAAGATGTGAACAAATGACAATTCATTAAAATATGTCATTGTAATTGTTTGCAACTTTCTGTGCGTGCTCTTAATCTGCGAGGCCAAAGCACAAATTTTCTGAACAAAACAAAAGACAGGAAGAAGGTGACAGTCAAGAGCCTGGAGCAGCATCTCCTGCCTGCCTCTCAACCACACAGCAGTCACCACACCAGCTTTCCTGCAGAAACAGGCAGGCAATCTCTCAGCTACAGGGAAAAGCCAGCCAGGCCACCAGAGATGAAGCGAGACACCCTTGAGGCAGACAAACTCATGGACTTGCCATGTCGAGGACTCCTTTTCATAGGTGCGGGATGAAGAAAAGACCAAGCTCATGTGGTCACATGAGCAGAATTATTTCATCTAGTACCTAACAGTCTTGCCGTATTTCCCCATTTCCCCCCCTCTAATCACTGCCTTTATCCCAGTTATCAGAAGCCTTGCAAGCTTCCCCATGCTCTGACAGCCACAGCTCCATGTGTCTAAGATGGAAAAGGGGAAAGAGACAAGGGGGAAAAAGGAAAAAGGAGTTTTTCCAGAAGCCAATGAATAACAACTATGAACATAGTTCCCATGGTAACAGCAGGATCCAGGGGAAGAAAAGGGAATGTAAATCGGATTATCAGGGGGATGAACAGGAAGGGATGAACGAACCAGTTGCATCCGCCAACCCAGCCAGGCTGCTCAAACACCACCTGCACTGTGTGCCTGAGTGCTGAATCCAATTCTCACCTTAACACCTGTCCTGTGCTGCATTTCACTCTGCTCCAGAACCACCCAAGGAGATGAGGTCCCCACAACACAACAGAGCTCATGCTGGTCACTGAGGGAGTCCTATCTCCTCACACTCACAGCCCAGAAACTTTCCCTAGAGTAGAGCAGTCTCCCTATAATTGATGCAATATATTACTTTCACTGTCTGACATCATAAATGAGGAGGAGGCTCAAAAATTCCCTGAACATAAAAGAAAAAATAAAAAAATCCCAGAGAAGTAACTCGCAAGACCCAAGATCTATGCTCCTCCACCCACAGGGGAGAGTGAGTACTCCTTCGTGACGCTCTAGCAAGGACCTACACTCTGTGGAGTGAATACGGTGAAATCAAGGTGGCTTTCAATAACGTCAGGAGAAGCACAACCATTCCAGCATCAGATTGACTTAAACCAGCACATCCAACAGCAGCAGAGCCTGTTTGAAGCAAGGCTCCCAGGCTCGGGAACAATCTTCTCAACCTGAGAAAGGACTCCAGCATTTGGGGTGCTCTCTAGACCCGTCTCTCCTGCACTGCCTAGGCTGCTTGCTGCAGACTATCTGCCAGTGCTTTCCAGCCTGGAAAGGGTTAAATCTCAAAAGCACCTCCTGGGGTTTTGCTACTTCTTTTCATCTCTCTTTTATTTCCTCAAAGACAGAGATCAGCTGTCTGGATCTGGCTTGACCTCACAGCAAAGCCCATGGCCACACTCTGCAGCACAGATTGCCTGTCTGCAGAGGAACACACAAATTTGCTGTGCTGAAGCCCTTTTGGAGGTGGGCATGAATATTTCATTACAGGGAGAGGATGCTTCAGCAGCATGATGCAGATGTGGATTTGCAATGTGCTGTAAGGGACAAAGGAGAACAGACCCCAGGTCAGCATCTCTAGCTCCCAGGAGGTCCACTGAGAAGAGAAGGCTCCCAAGGGTAAAGGGACCTCCTGAGCCCACCCACCTTTTTTCTGCAAGGCCAATGGTACAACAAGCCACAGGTGGTGCCAGCAGCTCCCGTGCACACCTGCCATCCTTTACCTGGATGCAATATCCCAGCAGAGAAAACTGCAGGTTGGCTTGACCTGGTGGGGGATGGCAGGGCAGCCCTATCAGTCCCCAGGACATTCCCAGTACCTAAGACCCTGTCAGAATGCTGCACCAGCTCCAAAATACAGGAAGTAACTAAATGGTCATTCTTAACTGGAGCCCAGGTTTCTAAAGAGGTTTAGGTTGGACATTAGGAAGAATTTCTTCAGAGAGAGGGTGATTAGACTTCCCAGGGAGAATGGACTGCCCAGGGAGGTGGTGAAGTCACCATCCCTGGAGGTGTTTAAGAAAAAACTGACCATGGCACTTAGTGCCACGTGGTGGTGTTTGGTCATAGGTTGGACTCAATGATCTCAGAGGTCTTTTCCAACCCGATTGATTCTGTGATTGAAGTGCCAGATGTACACTGCTGTTGCTGCTGGTGGGGATGGAGGGTTTGTTTAGCTCCTCATGTAGCGCAGAGACAAGGACAGTATTGCATGCTGTGGAAATCCATTTCCTTGCTTCTACACCTGGGTGTTAAAGCCCCATTCGGCATTTGTCACTGGAGCCATGGTTTCTCCTTTTCCTGTTAATTAAGACATCCCCTTCTGCTGTGCACACGCTGCTCTTCTAACGTGCGCAGCCTCGGAGATGGCTGCATGTCCTTTGCATCATCAGAGGGAGAAAGCGGGGGAAATACAATAAGGCAACGTGTTTTCTGGTGCTTCTTGTCCCAGCTCTAGTGCTGCCTCTCGGCATCAGGAGTACGGAGGGACAATCTGGGTGCGGTGAGAGCCGCCCCGCCATCCCAGCGCAGGCCCGCGGAAGGGCCGGAACGTGTCCGCCCTGCCTCGCCCGCCGGGGGAGCCCACGGGGCGCTGCCCGCGGCTCCCGGCAGCGGCGGTCCCGCTCGCG
>VZTA01013744.1:72310-127414 GCA_013398855.1 Mohoua ochrocephala | reverse complement strand
GAGACTTGTGCTGTGTTTGGCTACTTTTGGCATTTTTAACAGGAAACATGGTATGTAGATGCATGGATAGATAATATAATGCAGTCTAGAGATATCATAGTGATAGGATGTACAGATGCAGCAATATTTTGTCAGTGTTATTTAAGCTGTATCAGCGAAGTGCAAGGAGGATTGCCAGCACGACTCTTCTGGAAAATCAGAATCGAATGCAGGTCAGGACTTGGTGTCAGTCAGCTCTCCTTTCCTCTCAGGAAGATGTTGACTGGCAAATGCATTTTCTGGTGATCTCACGTGTGGTCCTGTGTTTCCAGAGGGTGGTGGGAGTTGTGGATTCTGACTTTATGTAGTTGATCTCCATGAGATTTAGCTACCCTATGAGGTTTCTCATAGTGCTGAAGCTGTGGAAAAATACACCCGTCTTGGAGCGAGGGGCCTAGGAAGTGTTGTGGCGGCTTTGCTTCTCAGTTGTGCATCTTCAGCAGCTCTGTGTGGTGCAGATTGTGAGGATGGCCACAGTGATACTCCTCGGTTCTTCTTGACTTCTGTTTTGAAGTTGTATGCTGATTTCCAATGGGCCGGTCTTTGCTGCTTTGGTTTGGCTTCCTTTCTTCACTGCCCCGTGGCAGCCCTGAGTGGAAGGTACCCAGGAACTGTTACTGGAGATTGGTGGGCATGGTTTCTGTTGCTGTATTTTGCACTTCATTAGCCTCTCCTGGGGAGGCAGCACCAGTCAAACCACATGGCATGGATGAGAGGCACCCTTCCTTCTTCCGTGGTGCCTGTTATAGGTCGTCTACTTAGCACCAGACCCTTCCTGGGAACTGGTTTTGTTTTCTTCCTACCTGATCTTCTATGAAACTCAGAGGTGGAGAGGGTGACGGATTTTGTTCTAACTGGGACCAGTTCATGATGGCATTTGCAGTTGCCACAGGGTTATACTCAGCAGGAGCTAGTGTAGAGGAAGCAGTTAGTTCTAACTGGCACCTGCTTCTGAGAAAGAGAAGAAAGAAAAAGAAAAATTTAAGAGAAAGCTATGCTATGGAGGGGCAGCTTGTCAGGAGTCCTGCTCGCTCCCTGCATCCTTGGCCAGCAGATCAGTGCTTGTTGGTCCCCAGGGCAGCCTGGGCCATGGTGTGGCAGGAAGACGGAGCATGGGTCATCTTGGCATGGCTATCTGAAGCCTGTACCGAGCCTTGGAAATGGGTGTGCTCGCTGCTGCTGAGCATCCTGACTGGCTCCAAGTCCTGCTTGCTTGAGCCTGGACCTGATGCTCCTGCTGCTCCTCTTCCAAAGCGTGGGATGGGCCATCTCAGACGATACGACTCCAAAATGGACAGGGTTGCCTTGAAGCCAGCTACAACCCTGCACTGGAGAAAGCAGTGTTGAGAATGATGGGCTGCAGTGCCCTGAAGAGAGAAGCGGGAACCTGTTCTGCTCTCGCCGTGTGTGCGTCCATGCCGGGCACAGTCAGTGCGATGAAGCCTGCTTCCCACTTGCTCAGCCCTTTATGAAGAGGTGGTCTGGTTCTTTGACAGCTGCTGGTGTCTGGGCACAAGTGGCTTCCCTGTATCCCGATATCCTTGCTGAATTGTCAGATGGGTGCATCGGGCAGTTGTTTCCAGCCCCTTTTCCACTGCCTGTTGATGGGAGGACAGTGCCTTCACCTGGCATCATCCTGCTGCATCCTTCTGGGCAGCTCCAGGCGGAGGAACATGCAAGCTATGCCTGGGCATATTTGGGAGACAGGACTTCCCAATGCTGGCAGCTTATCTGGCAGCTTCAGCTGGAGCCACTAGAGAAAACAGCACTTTGATGCTGGGTTCTTCTTCCTCCAAAGAGCTGCAGCTATGTTTGGGTGTTGGGTCTTTCAGCTGCGACTCAGGATGCCTGGAACCCCAGCTGGGGGATAATGGGGAGCTTCTTCTGATGCTGGGGTAATAGCCTCAAGATGGCTTTAGGACTGCGCTATGCAGTGTGCCCAGAGGTGGGGCGTCACCCTGTTTGGTGATGAGCGCTGCTGGAGCCAAGTCCTGGGCCAGAAGCCAGGTTTGTGATCCGTGCCAGAGAGGGCGAGACTTGGAAAGCGAAGCAGAGCTCCTCCTAAGTGGGAGATGGACTGAAATACTGAGCAAAACCACAGAGTGCTCCTTGTTCCTGCCTATGCCTACTCGTCTTCTTTCTTCCCAAAGTATGTGGGAGGCCACAGGATGGATCTGCTAGGGAGCAGAGGAAGGCTGTGCTCCTCAGGCCCGTCTGCATCATTGTGCCTCTTCAGGGTGCTGGGTGGGTTGGTTTCTCGCAGTTTTATTTTGTTGTGGTTTTTTTTCCTTTTAACCCTGCCTCTGGTATTCCTGGATCTTGCCCATCCTTGCTGTTACTGGTTTGACAGCCGCCTTCTTGCAAGGTGTGCTGTCCACAGCAATGCTGTGTTCAGTTGCACTGCTCTTTCTGTCATAGGTCAGCTGAGCAGCTTTCCTTTTCCTTGCTCAGCTCCTGCTCCTGTGGCCGAGAAGAGGAACGGGCCAGGATATGCTTCGTGTAGAAGATGCTCTGTGGCACTGCCTGTTTACAGACTCTGTGCTTCTCAAAATGTAAGCACAGGAAATGCCAGGCTCCGCTGGGGTTTGTCCGAGCAGCGTGGCTCCTGCACGCTGGGTGTCTTGCAGCCTCTGGCCGCAGCAATCTTCTGCCCTGTCACAGAACAGAAGAGCTTTTAAGCACTCTGCAGAAGCACGGGCTGGCTTTTTTTTAACCTCCAAAATAAAGGCGGGGAGGAAAAGTGAAAGGAAGTGACTTAACTGAATACAGGAAGGGAATATGTGGCAGAGCTAGGGACAGAAGCCAGGATTCCCAATTCCTGCTCATCACTCCTACTCTGCTGCCTCTCTGGGTCTCAGCCTCCTATTCAAGGCATAAGCAGGGTTTTCTACTCCTCTGAGAAGCTGGAGGGAGCTCAGGAGCTCCTCTCTTGAAGTATCTTCGATGCTTGGTGCATGTTTGAGTTTTCCAGCAGGATTTGCCCAGCTGAAGTTAGAAAGCTATGACTCGCGTGATTACGGCAGAGTTGCAAACTGTGTCCTTGGCTACCGAGTCAAGCTTCTGATACTCCAAGGAGCACCGTGGTCCTTGTCCAGTGTTCACCCTGCAAAGAAACGCTGCTCTCCAAGAATGCTGTGCCTTTGTTTGGGAGGGCCATACCCAACTTTCTCTTAAGGGTTTCCATTAGGAGTCCTGCTTCGCTTTGCTTGCAGTGTATCCCCTGCTGAACTTTGCTTCGCGAATGGTCTTCCTTGACTTGCCACCGAGGGCATGGTACCTGTCTGATCAGGTCTGCATCAGTAGCCTGGTTCTGGCAGGCAGGGACTCTGGAGCGTTGCAGTCTTCCTAATAGAAAATAAAATCATAATACACTTTTTGGAAGAAAGATCCTGCTAAATATCTGTGTATCAATGAATAGCTGTACTCCCCTTCAGATGGGCAGGGGCTCCAGCAGTGGGTGCAATGACTGTTGCTTCATTCTGTTGCCATGCTGGGCTTCAGGCCTCAGGAAAGGCTGCAGCTGGGAGAGAATGCCGGTTTATAAAAAGGTGGCTTATAAAAGGCAGGGGTCCCAACAACCCACACTGTAGGTCTCCCTGCTCGGGGTGGGGAGGAACTGGATGGGGAGCTCTGAAGGGTAGTAACTGAGCAGAAGGGCTGCATCTCTGGTCAACTCTTCTCAACAAGCTGGCCAAGGCTGTGGAAACCCCTGCAGCACTGGAGCTTTCACCACTTCCTCGGCAGGATTTGTTCCAGCACTGATCTGTAGCAGAGGATCGGGCCAGACAGGGCCTGAACGGAGCAGGTCCGGCCACAGGCAAGCCTCAAGCATGGCAGTTAGGCTGGGCTGAAAGCTGCCTGTGTCCTGCCTCTGTGCAGCCTTGTTTGAACTTTCCTCTGGCAAAGAGCAAAAGGAATCGGGGAGACCTAGGGCTGGTCCAAGCAAGTTTTCCTCTGTTTTGTCCGCCCCCAGATGCAACGGGGGGTGGGGGTGGGGGTGATAGCAGTAGCTCCAGACTGTCCTCCCAGAGCAGAGTGGTTTTGGGGGGGCTTTGGTCATGACAGCTTTTGAGCAAATGTTTCTTTGCCTCTGGTGTTCCCTGCCTCTTGGGCAGGGAGGGGGAAGTGAAACTGTGGTTCAGACCGAGTCCTCTGGATGGCAAGAAAATTGCTGAGTAGCCGGTTTCCAGGTTGCCGAGGTTCTAGCCAGGGCCCGGTGTGGCTGCCAGAAGCAACAGGCTTGGAATTTCCTCCGCCTGGTGCCAGCTCCACTTGGGCTGGCCGCAGCACCTCTGCTGGGGCCGTGGCTCCGCTTGAGCTCTGCAGATGGGGCGCTCCCAGAGCAGGGGTTACACTGGAGCTGGAGCTGCCCCCCTCATTCTCACAGCCTGGTTTCTATTTTCTTTTCCAGGGTCCAAGATGTTTTGAATTATGCAGCCTGCGCCTCCCGCGGGGCTCCTTGAGCAGCCGCCTAACGAGCTGAGCTCCTGACAAACTTTGCTCTGGCTTTGGCTATGCTTGGAAAATTTTACAGCCTTTTCAGAAAAAGGAAATGCCAGGAAAGGCCTGTCTCTTCTTACTTTTATGAGGGGGTCCCAGTTGAGAGAGGCTGAGATGAGTTTGGAAAAGAAGACAGGAAGGATTTCGTGTATGGCAGGTATATCCACTTTCTAGTGATCAGGGTGAGTGGACTCGGTGCATCTTCCCGTAGTGGGCACAGTGGGGGCGAGACCTGCAGGGCACTTGGCAGATGCACCATGGACACAGGAAGCAGTGACTCCTTTGCTGCAGGGAGGTGGTGGTCTGTGTCTTCCCTCCAGCTGCCAGCATAGCCACTGGCTGTTTAATCTTTGCTAATTATGCTTTTTCTGAATGGCGGTGGTTTTATTTCTACTGTGGTCACAGGCCACGTGGACGTGCTGCATGTCGGTCCCCAAGGCTCGGGGGAAGGATTGCCACCGGCTGCTGTGCTGGTGGTTTCCTTATCAGGGGATAGCACAGTGCCCAGGCAGAGAGTTGTGGGCATAGGGGTGTACGAATGCAGGTGCTGCCAGCACAGTGTTTTACCCAAAAGGGATAGTCTTGTGTAATTTCCCCCTTTGGATGAGAAACCATGTTACAGAAAGAGAAACTGGGACCCAAAATAAATGGCGACTTGCCTGCCTTCTCTTTGTAAGATGGTGCTGAGAAGGGAGCAAGGAGCCCTCTGTTTTGGATAAACTCCCCCTTGGTGAGATGCTGAAAGTCTGCCCTTGCATTTGTCTGGTTTCCTTCAGGAGAGCCCACCAGTGATGTCATGGATCTCTCAACAAGTACTTCTGTCTCGAGAGGCACTGAGGGTACAGGCTGGTCCTTGCCATCCTCCTTGCATATCCTCCCAGTGTCCCAGATCCCTTTCCAATGGTGAAAACGCATCTGTGGAGACTGGGATGGGGTTCTGGGTTGGAGCCTGTAAAAACGCAGCAGCCTGGGGAGTTGTGGAACTTCTCCAGTGGGAAGGATCGAGGTTTCTGTGCGATCCATAGGCATCAGCTGCTGCCAGTCGTTGTGGATGAGCATCAGACATGGGCAGTGATTGCTCTGGGTGGAAGGAGCCTCGCGCTGGTCCTGCTTTGAGGGCTTTGCCTGTTACACTTGTCAGGAGTGTGGCTCTGGATAGCTATTTGATTTGGCAGCCTGTGCAGGCCTGGTAGCCCTAAGAGTGGGATGCGGGCACTAGAATTGTGCCCTACTCTCCCTTTTTTCATCACTCTACCCATCCCCTGCTTTCTGCTATTTTGGACAGGAGAAAAAATACCTCCTCATGGCTGTGTCCCCTCCTCCACCTGAGAAATGAGTGATAGATCCCCTTTCCTTTCTCGGGGCTCATGCACAGAAGCTGAGATTACATTTGACAGTGGGCCAAGCACCTTCACTCTGCTGCTGGGAATTATGAGAGTGGCCCTCCCGTTGGCTTCTTGCAGTGATGAGCTTCTCCGTCCCAGCTCGTTCTCAGAGCCCAAAACGTGTGGGAAGCTGCTGGGGACACTATTGAAAAAATAGTTAAATACTTGATTGTTATTTATTTCTGTGATGCCATCTGCATATATATGGTTTAGAATGGCTGAAGTGGATGGTTTTTGTACTCTTTAATTAGTTTCCTGATTTTCAGTGGGGAATCCTGTTTCGTGTGAACTTGACACTGCGAAAGAAAAGACCAAGCCCTGCTTCCCCTCTTTGCCGTCAGAACAGTGCAAACCCAAAGGAAGCACAGATCAGTGCAGGGGCATGGCTGTGCTTCAGTCTGCGGCACCTCTCCTTCCAAAACATTTCCACAGGTCAGAGGTTCAGTAATGACCTGCCTAGACTGCACACCTCCTTTGGAGAATTCAGTGTGAGTTTTTGCTCCTCATTCTCTTAAAAAAAAACCAAACCAAACCCACCAAAAAAACCCACCAAAGCAAATAAAAGCCGCTCCAAAACCCAAACCCGTTTTTGCTCTTTAAAAGTCAGTTTCATGAGTTGAAATTGTAAACATCTTGTTGATAAAAGAAGAGTTGCTTTGCCTAAAGCAGAGCTTCAGCAAAGAAGTGTCCAGCCATTTGCAAATATTTTGATATAATTTTAGCCCTGATGTGTTATTTTAGTGAGAAGAGTGATTTTTCCACCTGCTTGTGTGGTCAGGACCTTACCTGTAAGCAGTTGCTTCTCACCCCACCTCGTGATTTCAGAATATTCGGTGACTCGGCTACTGGTGGCAAATGTTTATAATTTAGTTTATTATGCTTTTTAATCGAAAGCAATTTCACAAAGTCCTAGTCTGCTTAAAATGTATTCCTTATATTAGTAGGGTTTAGTCTTCCTTTTCTTTCCACCATAGTATGAGAGCCCCAGGCATTTTTCTGATGCTGTTGCAATAATAGGCTACTGTTGAGAAGTCCTTTCCCCAGAACTCCCAGTAGCAGCTCACAGGCCCTTGGAGGGGCCCATGGAGGTCCACGGTGGGTTGGTTTAACACCAGTGAAGCAAACTAGCCACCCTGGCATTTCTGTTTCTGAGGCTGATGCTGGCAGTGCCATGTTCTGAGCTCTTTCACTGGAAAGGGACGACGTTGACATCGCTCAGGGCCGCTGATTCCTGTCTGGGTGATGACATTTATATTCATCTCACTGCAACCAGATGGAGAAGTTAATTGCTTTGCCCAGCCTCGGGTTGAAACAAGACTGCAGAAGAGGGTAACTGTGGCTGGTGGTTAGTTAGTTGGAAGGGGAGAAGAGGTGAGCATATCAAAGAGTAATGCAATGTTTTGGCATTGTCCTTCCTCCAAGACCTGGTCCTGAGCATATTGGGTGGCTGCTCTTTCACTGTTTGATCTGTGGCTGTTTCTGTCTGTGTGTGGTCCAGTGGCTGGGGCTGTGGTGGCTGTTTGCAGTGTTTTCAGAAAAGCTACCAGGGGTATGCAAAGAATTGATCTTTCTTGGAAACTGGTAGAAGAATCCCAATAGCAAGCACTCCAGGAAGTCAGGCTCCTACTTCTCTTGCTACCTTCTTGCCTCCCCAATGGGCACAGATATCGATGTGCCCGTACTTCACCTCAGATCGTGTGCAAGTGGCTCAGCGTGAGGTGAGAGCCCAGCAGTGCTTCTGCCAGACATGACATGCTGATGGTCAGGGAGGGGATGAGGCAAAGCTGGGACCTGGCTCAAGAAGAACACGTGCCATCCAGGCTCTCTTTTGCACACAAGGTGTGCATCTGTGGGGTCCTCCCTGCTCTGGTGAGCCAGGGCTAATGGCTGACCCTGAGCTCGGAAAGGAGGAGGGGTGTGGGGGAGTTGGGATTGTAGCATTGAAACAGTGAGGAATCTGTGCATCGCCCTTGGCCAGTAGACTAGTCTAATGCCTTGTCTGATTTGCATATCAATTAATTTTTATTTTAAGAGGACTCAAGTGGACCCCAAGTGCCAGACTGCATCTCAGTATGCTGTAGGAAGAACCCAGGAACTGCTTGATTTGATCTGAACAAGCCTGTGGATGGTATCGCTTAATGAGCCAAAGATACCCCTCTCGGTCCGAAACGGGCAAATGCCAGTTTTTCTGGGGGTCTTCAGGTCCCATTGAACAGTCCGGGCAGTGATTGAGTGAGAGTCTTGTAGTCACTGGTGATTGTCAGGATCCTCTCTGATGGTAGGATGGCTTGCCTGGGACCTGCCACTGCCTTCGGGGGTCCCAGTGCCAAGGGACCAATTTTCTAAGGTGCTGCTTCCCATCACTGTATGACTTGTCAGACCCAATGCTGCTTGGCTGACCACATCTTGGGCTCAGGACAAAATCATGGGAGTTGCAAGGTAGCTGCTGGTTGTAGAGCTCCTCTGGTCAGCCTCACTGCTGTGGGATGGGGAGAAAGCCAACCTCCCCTGCCCAGAGGCAGGAAATGAGAACCACGTGGGCTGACTTGGAGCCTCACTGGCAACTCATGCTTGCAACAAAAGCAGCGTGGCTGGGATTGGGCTCACTGGCTGACTGCCATGGTGCTGGTGGCCTTGTTCGGTGTCCTCCATTTGCAAAGAGAGGGAGGGCAAAAGGAGTGTCCCCGTTTGGCTCCAGTGCTCAAAGGGGGAGGCTGCAGCCAGAGCTGGTCTCTCTTCCTCTTTCTGCTGTGCATCCACCCTTAGGCACTTGTCTGGGCTCTCACTGTGAGTGTCCAGCTGTTGCGTATGCCGGGAATAAAGGCGGCTCATGGGCTGTGGCACGCTGCCTTCGCCCAGGCCCCTGTCGACAGACTCGGCCCCAGCACAACAGCTGTGCTGGGGTTTGCAGCTGCCTCTGCTTCCAGGGCAAGAAGGGTCTTGCAGTTTTCATGACAGGGATTTTTCCTCCTGCATTTGAGGTCTCTCAGCAGTCATCCTGAAGTCTTTCTTCAACCCCAGCTGAAGTGCCAGGACTCCCACCTCCCATCGCTGAAGTAGTGGTTATCAGAGGGAAAAGCAACATAAGCTTTCTTGGTGGACCCTGTCGTGTTTGTCCTGTTCCATTACAGTGCAGCAGCAGTGGCACCAGCCGCTGCCTTCCTCCCCTTAGTGGGCTGGAGCGCTGCAGGCTCTCGGCAAATGCTGTCTGCGGACATCTGCTGCCTCCTCCCCCACTGCCTCCTGGCAAGCAGCAGCAGCTTCCCAGCAAACAGCCTGCTCTTTGCATCACCCCCCGCACACCCGACCAAAGCTCCCTTCTGCTCTTACAGGCACCTTCGCAGGACCTTGAAATGGTGGTTTCCCTCGTGCTGGCTTGGCTCCAAGCAGCCTTCTGCTTCACAAGACCATAGCCGAAAAAATTCAGGGTGCCTGATGGAGGAGAAAGGCTTATTAAAGGTGATGCTTACCGGGTTCTGGCTCATGATTCAAACAGGCAGCCCTCTCTTTGGCAGGGCTCCAGCCAGCGCCTGGGGCCTGAGGCAGGCACAGAGTCTGGGGCAAAAAGCTTGGAGCCGTTTGACTGGAGCAGATGTGGCAAGGTCAGCTGTGAACTGCAGCCCTGGTGCCAGAGCTGGATGCTTCGCTCCGGTGTCTGGCTTGAGTATGTCATGTGCAGCTAAGGGAGGCAAAGTTCACTACTGCAGGTATTCATGTGGCCCCTTCCAGGAGACAGGAGCTTTGTTTCTTTCCGCTCTGGCCAAGTAGTGGGATTATGTGCTCCTTGGTTGTAGACAGCCACAGGGCCGTGGGTTTCTGTCTCCTGAGAGTAACCTCCAGGCTTGATAGTCCTGCCATCTTGGCAGTAGGAAGCACCCGGCAAAGTGGCATTTCTGTGGGTTCAGTCTCTCAGTGCTGCTGCACCAGGTTCCCATCTGTGGGTATTAGCGTTTGGCACCAGAAGGTGTGGCAGTAACCTAAGAGATCTTTACTCCAAGCCCAGGCAGTCCCCTAAGCCACAGTTGCCAAGGTGCCCTGGCTGCATCTCGTGTGCTTCTAGCCTGGGGACTTCTCTGGAGAGCAGAGGAGCTGGGAGGGATGGAGCGGAAGGATTTAATGAAGTGGGCACGAGAAGCGTAGCAAACTCCTTTCTCCTGAAACCAGTGAAGCAGCAGCTGGGAGCATGAAGGCAATGCCTGCCTGTGATCTCAGGGAATGCCCAGAAGGAGGGCTGAGGTATGTGGATTAGTCAGAAGAGATGGTAGAGGATGAAAGAGGATTCAGCAGCTCTGACTGCAAAGGCAGTTTTGGAAGAAGGAGCTGGAGGGATTGCAGGTGGGACACGTAAACAGGAGCTTGGAAAGATGGGATTAACAAAGCCAGTAGGGAATTTTGCCATTTTGTACCTGGATCAGAAAGATGTGAGCACAATTTGAAGTGATTTAGACAAGAAGGCACAACTCCGTGTTTGGAGGGAGAAGGGATCATCATCTTCACTGTGACCATCTTTGCGGTGGAGGAGTGCAGAGGCACAGCCAGATCCCCCCAGGCAGCTTGGAGGAAGCTTGATGTTATGTGGAGAAGTATTGCTTGGCACACAGTTGACAGTAGGTTCTGGCCCCCCTGTTTAGTTAGTAAGGCTGTGGTCCGTGACCGTGCCTGGTGTCAGAAGAAGCGGTAGTGGGAGAGCTGTGTGGATGCCACGTAAATGCTGCTGGAGGAGCCTGCGAAATCATCTGAATGCCTGTGATGGATGTGGCATAGAGTTGGGAGCTGTGGGACAGGGTGTCTGGCTGACAGCGAGCAGTGAGGCCAGGGGCTGCATGGCAAGCAGGGCCGAGGCTCTGTGGTGTCACCAGCAAAGGGCCCTGGTGCACCTGTCGGCACACTTCTGGGTGCCGGTCTGCGGCAACTGGGCCCAGTGCTGCTGCACGGAGGGAAAGAGCCTGGAGCGGATCCAGCAGCCAGACCCAAGTCGAGTGCTTGGGTGTGCTGCCTGCCTGGGCAGTAGCCGCAGGCCCCTTCTTCTTGTTGGAGTGGCGCTGAGCACGAAGGAGTTGAAGCAAGGGAAGGATGAGGCATGTGTTTGAGAGGGAGATGAGAGATGCCACTGAGAAACAGAACTGAGCTCTCTTCTTCTTTTTGTGCTGTCACATACGCATGGGATGGTGGCAGAGGGGCTGGGCTGCAGGCCAGAAACACTCGCACACATCCCGGAGAGGGGAAGCTGAAATGCTCTTGCCATGCTCTTGCCTGCACAGGTGATCCAGAGCTGCTGCAAGTCAGGGGTGACACAGCAAAGCCATGCCTCCCCCAGCCATGTAGACCCTGTCCCAGAGCCTAGGAGGAGACGGCTAAGGAGGTAAGAGGGCTCTGGCAGGCAGCCTTTAAAGCCCCCTCTGGGGAATAGGGGTGTCACCATTAGCTGGAGGCAAGGACTGGTAGGTTCTGGTGTTTACCCGATGCTGAGGAGAAGCAGAAGGTGCCATTAGAGGCCAGTTGTTGCCCCCCCCACCCCGGGAGATCAGTGCGGGAGTACACGGGAGGCAGCTGGGCACGATGTTATCCTGAGAAGAAAGCACTGATAATTGGAGGCAGAGGGAGCACCAAGGCCCAGGAGATTGCTAGGGAGGACATCCTTCCTTTGAGCAGGGAAGGGGTGCCAAGGGGCCAGCAGGACCCTGGCCACAGGAGCGCTCTCTCCTGTGAGTGCCTCTGTTAGTGCCTCTGGTTGTGACTTTGTGCCCAAAGGCTTCCCGGAGGGAAGTGGCATGGCAGGTGCAGGTGTGTGGACTGCAGGGATTGGTGCTGGGCTCAAGGAGAGCGGTACCTGGCTCTTCTCCCTTCTCTGGTGGTGCTGGGTGCATTCCTATGAGTTACCGTTCCCTCCGTGCCAAGGCTGGTACAAGATTTTACCCCAAGTGCTCGGCTGTCACTCTTCTGGGCTCTTATTTTCCTCTGCAAGGAGTCCAACTCCTGGGCTGGACCCGCAAGCAGGACTCTGTCACTAGTGGGTCAGGAGCAGGCTGAGCCAGCGCATGGGGAGCTAAGCACAGGCCCCAGGCAACACCGAAGCACCAGCTGGCCCTTTTGGGAGGCCAGTGGCCTCCCTAGCCCAGACTCGTGTGGGGTGGTCCCAGTGGGCCTGCAGCAGCTGTCTTCCCTGCACTGGAAGGATGGAGCCAGGAGAGGGGGAAGGGAGAAATCAGCCTGCAAAGGGTTAATAGTGGCTCCAGCCTGCTGCTCAAAGCCCAGGCCCTGCTGCAGGAGTGGTGTTGAGCAGCCTGCTCCAGTTGGCGTCTGTCCCAGAATGCTTTGGAAAAGCACTGGCCTCTGACCCCCAGTACAAACTGAGCCCAGCACGTGGGAGGGAGAAATTACTCCCAGACCTTCAGGCTCCAGGGTTTACAAGCTGCCTGCAATAAAGCAGCCATTTTTTCCGACAGTTATTAAATCTCCCCTTTTAGCTCGCTGCAAACCTCTGCCTGTCGTTCCCCTACCCTGTCCCCAGCCCCACGTTGTGCTTCTTGTGCTCAAGCCCATAACACCTCTAAAAGGTGAGGCAGGCCTTTTTGGGGAAGGCTGAAGGCTGGGGAGAGCTCCAGCCACGGGTTCATGAGCAGTGCCCCTCACCCTGCAGCGGCGGGTCCCATCCGGCTTGGCTGCTGTACTTGCGTCTATCTGCCTGCTTCCTGCGTGAGCCAGTGCAGGCAGCAGCAGCCTCCCCGAGTGCCGTGCTGCAGCAATCCCTGGGGAAATCCTGCACCTGCTTCCCCCACTTGCGGGGTGCACATCTGCACCCCTCTTTTGAGCCCCCATGGGGCCAGTGGGGCTCTGCCGATGGACCACATTTCAGTGTTGTCTTAGTGTCCGTGCTGGGGACTGGGAACCAAAGGGCAAAGGTTTTCTTCTTGGCCTTGCTGATGGCTGGGGCAGCTATGGACAGGGCCTTGGTTTTTCTTTGCCTCAGTTCTGCTATCTTGAAATGGGAATAGGAGCAGGGGTTGCGCTTACCTGTCGTCAGCTCCTTAGGTAACTTATTCTGTCTGCACTCCCTGCAGTGAGCGACGGATTAATTGCCAGGGAGGCTGGCCAGTTTCTATGGGAGATCACTGTGTGGGAGGCTCACGAGGCTTCCTTCACCAGCTAGTGTTTGTAATGACTGCTGCAGCTGCAAAGTGCCAAGAACTGCTTATTCACATAGGATTTTGTGACCATCCAGTTGTATGGAAGTGCCGAGTTGGCGTGGAGCAGTGAGCACTGCCTGTCTGGTGCTGCGCTGAACATGCCAGCATGTTGAGTTGCTGCAAAGGGTGTGGGGAGCACGTGTTTTTGTTTGTACAGTACTTTGGGAACAGAACACTCGTTACAAGTGGCTACCATGCCATGGGCACTGTGGGATCCAGATAAATAAAATGGGAGCTGGTATTTCAAAACAACCTCTTCCCTGCTCCTCCCACTGCCTGTGCACATTCCTCTGGCGAGGAGCAGGCGAAGGTGAGGAGGTGCCCACAGAATGCAGCCGTAGCCCATGGCCCGAGAGCAGCTGCAGCAGCAGGCAGTCTAGACTCCACAGCTCTCTTCCCAGCAGATGCAGGACACATTGAATGGAGCAGGTCACCTTAGCCTTGGCTGTGCCACCCATCAGGCAGGTGGCACGTGCCTGGGGTCCCAGACCGCAGTCCCTAGCCCTTGAGGTAGCTGGAGGAAACCAGCTCTGAGGGTAGCCCTGGAGCCTTAGGCTTTCACTGCACTTCTTTTTCAGACACAGTGGTTTGCCAGGAGCAAAGTGCCTTAGCGGGAGCCTCACGCTGCACTGGCACTGGCACCGGCAGACCTGCGCTGTGCCTTGCTCTGTGCTGCACCTCTGGGCACAATGAGGCAGGGAAGTCATTTTCCTAAACATGTCTTGGGCCGGTCTAGGATTTACTCGACACACAAGAAAAAAGCACATTCATCTGAATCCCCTTCTCTCCTCTCTCTGAGGCTTCGTTTTGTTTTTAAATCTATATGGCAAGCAACCAAACTGGCTGAGTCAGTCAGCTGGCTGGCCACCAGAAGTAAAAATGCGGTTTTGTCCCCTCCCTTGTTCCAGCCCCCATCCCCCTGGATTTTTTTTCTCCTTCACTTAGCGACAGTTTCATGTATTTACAACAAACCTCTTTCTGCCTCCTTCTCTCTTGGGGCTGGGACAAGTGGAAGCTGGTTTTTATTTTCAGAATCAGCCTAGGGAGAGAAGGTGCAGGAGGGCAGCCTGGCTTTGCCTTCTTGCTTCTGCTCACAGTGATGCTTGCCTGGGAGGAGGGGGAGCTCCCTGCTGTGTTCAGGCCTTTGCAGGCTGATGGCAGCATCTGCTGTCCTACAGGCAATTAGATAGAGAGGTGAAGTGCCTTGCCCAAGGCCATGCAGGCCGGGCCTGGGAGGATGGGAACTGACAGTCAAGTCTCCTTTGGATGCTGACACCCAGAAGCCATGCTGGCCATGGGCTGGCTTTCAGTGGGCAGGAGGCTACGTGAGGTTCCTGAGTGTTTACCGATGCTCCTGGCTGCTGTGGTGTAGGGATGCTCTGGTTGAAATGTGCCCTGAAGTTGTCTCTTCCACTGGGAAGGTGGGAGCCAACAGCACTCCTGTGTGAATAGCCAACATCTTGTAGAGGGGCAAGATGCTCTTTTGTCAAGGGGGAACCAGGGGTGTTCGGCCGCTCTGCTGGCAGTCTGCATGGGCAGCTGGCCAGGTTTCAGGCACCTCGTGCTGTTGGGTTGCTCGCAATGCCTGTATCCTGAGGACGGGAGCACATGGGATGGTTTTCTTGCTGTGGCCTGTGATTTGGCCATCAACGTCGTTAATTCCTAGGCATCCAAATTCTGTAGCCCCATCTGTGTTCCCAGGGTGGAGAGGAGATAGCGCAGGGGGTGAAGCAGGTGTGATCCAAGTACTCACTCTGCTTCTTTCCTCCTTCCTTGTGGCAAGCCTGTGTTCCAGCCTGAACTGTGTGACAGAGCATGACAAGTCATGGGATCTCAATGTGTGTCCCAGCTCCCAGCGGGTCACTGGGTGCCGGAGCATGTGGCACCCCACAGAAGTAAAACTTACTGAGCTGTAAATAAAGGAGGCTCCTCCAGCGAGAAGTTTTCAGATGCAAATTGGCCAGTTGGCTTCAGAGACAGATTTTCTTAATTTCTATGTTGATTTTTGCTATTTCAAATGCATACAATGCAGCAAATTCTCCAGTCTGACTCTGGCTTCCATGTACTTCAGCAAGGGGGCTACATGAGGGTGAGCAGCTGGCTGCCTGCTGTGAGCCACGGAGTAGCTGAGGATACCCACATTGGTCTGAACTAGTTTGCTGCTTCCTCTGTCATATATCACAACTTAATTGCGGGACATACTTCCAAGGCAGCAAAAGTGGGGAAGGGGAGAAACTGATTTAATGTTTTTTATTTTAGCAAGGATGTGATGGGCTAAGAAATGTTAAAAGGCAAAATAAATCCTTCACAATATTGTGCTCTGTTGAAATGAAGGGAACTGAAAGATGGACAAAGAGGCTTGAGAACGCAGCGGGGAAAGGTACCCACAAGTTGTTGTTAAGGCTGAGCCTCATTGCCACATGTCACACGGGGAATGCAGACATGAGGGGAACAATAGCTATATTATTCCCCAAGAGGTATGTCTCTGCACATGTAGTTGTGCCCCCACCTCTTCTCTGATAGCTGGTGGCCATCTTTGGTGGTCAGCTAGATGGTAAAGCTGGAGGGAGCTGTGAAAGTGCTGCAGTGTGCAGACATCTGCAGTTCATACAGAAATTGTGGCAGCAAGACAGAAGAGGTGAGGAAGAGTGAGAAGCAATGCTGGGGTCTGGCGTTGGCAGAGATTTCTGGGACTGGAAATTAGTAGAGGGTAATGGATGCTGCACACTTGCTGGGTGGTAAGGGGAGCTTTGAGGTCAGGAGGTGCTGGGGACGTATCTCCTGCCTAGTGCCTAGTCCTCGGCCAGCGCCTAGTCCTCAGCCTGTCATCACTTCTCTTTCCTTTCCCATCTCTTAAGAGCTTATGCCCGTGGGCTTGAGGAGGTGTGGGAAGAGGAGAGCTCTATAGCGGTACCTGAGTGTCCCTTTTTCCTTAAACTTATTTGTGGTCATTCACTCAGCAACCATCCAAGACAGAAGAAGAGGAGGAATGGTTTGGAAAGGAATATAGTGGCCTGCAGTTTGCACGTACTGGTTCCGGCCACGTACTGAAGTACCATTGTTTTCCACCAAACATGGAGCACACTGGGGACCTGACCCGGTACAGGAACTTTTTGTGTGCAGTGCTTTTGGAAATTGTCTGTGTTAGTGGATGTGTACTTGATCCTGGTACTTGACCTGTTTGCTTTTGGTTTTGCCGGAGAGAAGGAAACAAGACTTGTCAGTTCAGTTTTGTCCTAGTCGGTGTCATTTTTCAATCCTCGCCTAGTTGGATTGCAAACCTGTGGGGATCTCGAAATCCCATTGCTCTTTCTGACAGATAGGGGTGGGGGAAATAATCCTGAGATTGATCTGCTGTTTAAATCCTTTCCATCTCATGATCTGAAACCTCTGATGAACTGCCTGGCCTTCAGCCCCCCTGTTTACATCCTAGCTGGACTCCTCAAAATGCTGGTGCTGCCTTACAGCTGTTTGTGGTGTTCCTCCACCCAACAACAAGGTTTTTAAAGTTGAGGGAGTGGAGGAGGGAAGCATCCCTGAGGGACTACTTAACTTCCAGACTTGCTTGCATTCTGCTCCCCAGGCAGGTGACTGGAGTTTGGCACAGTCTGTTTCTAACCTCATCACCGGGAAAGATGCTTGTAACAAGGTCTGACCCATGGGCAAACTTCTAAACAAACACAAACTCCTCCAGCAAATCAATACCTGGATCAATGGGGTTTTTTTCCTCTCTCAGAAATAGAGTACAGCTGTGTTGACTCAGTCTGCTGAGGCTGTTTCCTAGGTCATCTCCCTGCCAAAGCCTGAAATGAAGAGCTGGAGTTTCAAGCCCTTTTCCATTTCCGTTGTCACCTGAGTTGAAGGAGTACCTGCATTTTAGGCTTCACTGAGAGTTTTGCTTATAGTTCTTGGAGTTAGTTGGCTATCTCCAGTACATCAGAGGGGTGAAAGGCACCGGGCAGCTTGGCAAACCCTGAGCAAAACGGTGGTGGTATGTACTTTTTGCCTTCTGCCCTTCCTACTTGTCAGGTGTCCTTTTGAATGCACTCCGGAAAAAGGCGAATGTCACTTCAGTGGGCTCAGTCCCTTCCACTGGCCCACACCTAGAGGGACAGTTTTGAGGGAGCCCCCCCCACCCAGTGTTTCCCACCAGCGGGCTGTGTGTGTGTGTGTCTGTGTGTGCGCGCGCGTGCCTGTGCTGGACGAGGAGGCTTACCACCGCATGTGCTGTGCTGTGGCAGGTGTTCGCCATTGCATCACCATGGGGGTTAGGGACTGGCAGAAATGGAGCAATCTGAAACAGCCCCATCCTGCACAGCCAGGCACTTTGTGTTTGGAGCTTTGTCTGTAGTTTTACTTGATCTGGAAGGGAAAATCACTCTTGTGGAAGTAGTTAGAGATGAAAATGTAGCTGCTGTCTGATCCTCGGGCTGTTGTCACTATGTGGAGGATGGACACGGCATGTTTCCTCCCTGGGGCCGTGCGTGCACATCATCCTATGATATGGTGTCAGCAGGGCCAGCAGCCAGGGCTGAGCTTCTTTGTGATGGTCTCCAGTGAATAATGGGTGTTTGAGTATGAGCTGTGTTTGGCACAGAGCAGGTGGACAGCACTGTGTCCTGAGGACGCTCCGGAGGATGGTCTGTCTGCTCCTGGACAATATGTCCGGATTTGGACAGCTCATTTCCTCTTTTGCATTTGACCATGAAGATGATTGTTGTCCCGTGTGGAGTGAGGCTAATGGGCTTGGCAGTCAGACGGGTGAACCCACTCGTGTCTGTGATGTTTGGAAGAACTATGAGAGACTTGGAGCCCACTCTGCTCCAAAGCTGTTGTATCTACAACCTTGCGCGGGCTCTCTCTGTGGAGTGTTTGAGAAAATCCCGCAAGCCGCAGCTGGATGCGAGTAGGGTGGTGTGTCCTGGGCCTCACGCGTATCAGGCTTTACTTGCCTTCGCAGCGAGGTTCTGGTGCCCAGAGGTGGGACTGCTGAATTTGCTGAGCCAAGCATTGAACAAGAGAACTGGTGTCCTCCGTTCCCTGCTGTGCTGTAGGGTAGGCTCCCTGTCTGTACTGGAGTGCCAGGACCTGGGTACAGCAGGACTTCTCGTGCTGAGGCCAAGCAGGGCCGGGTTGCAGGAGGAGAGGTGCCTGGCTGTGTCCTGCAGCACTGCTGTCCCACCGAGGAAGAAGGCACGGCAGGACTTCATCACATCCACCAGCAGAGAGGCTTCCACCTTCTCTCTCACCCACGCACTGGTACAGACACGCACACGTGTACAGATACAGGTTCATACCGGCGTGAACATGCTCGTGCGGATTCACATGAATTTGCAGTTAAGCAGGCACACCCACGCCAGCACGGATGCAAACAGACCCATGCTGGTGCAGGCCTGCTCGCTGTCATAGAGGCAGACGTGTTCATATTTGCACGACTCCAGGCTTGTGCTGGCACAGGCGCAGGCATACATGCTCCTGTGCTCACAGACACTGGCGACGGAGCTAAGCCATGGCACTGGTCTATTTTTGGGAGCACTCCTAAGAATTGTGAGCGTGTTTCAGATGTTAGAGTCTTAGATGGGGGAAAGCTAGAACAGATGGCTGGAGGGTTCAGAGCAGCAGCCCTGCTGAGAACAGATATTTATAGGCAGATTTAACCCTTGTGTGGTCTCTGGAGCCACGTTTAAAGAGACGGCATCTGGAGCGAATGTGGTAGAGCCGAGCGATGACCTCTGAGGGTGTGCTGTCCTATCTCGTTTCTGTGAGCCGATTATCAGTGTAGTCTGGAAATCCCGTCTATGCTCTACCTCTTTCTCAGGGGACGCAGCTTTCCCTAGACCATGGAGCCTGGTTTCTATAAGCCTCGGTGAAAATGGGCTGGTTGTGGTTATTATTTGCTGACCAAGCTGGGGCAGCGGGTACTGCGGCTGCCCTGTGCTTGCGTGACCAGCAAAATGAGGACAAAGATTGTTTTGTCCCTCTTGCCCTGATTTTTTTTCTTTTCTTTTTTTTTTTTTTTTCTTTTCTCTTTTAGCAAAAGGTTACCCAGATTCTTCCTTTTCCTTGCTGGAAGCAGATACTGTTTTCTTTCAGGCACGCCATCTTGTAAAGAGATACAGATTAAACCCTGCTCTGTCAGATCCATCAGATGTTTTTACCTGCCCTCATCTTGGACTCTTGTGCTTGAGCATTTAGGGAAGCGCAAAACCCAACTGGGGGTTCTGCTGCTTTGTTGAACAGAGTTGGCTGCAAAGTGAGGAGCATGGCAGGTTTGCAGTGACAGCTCTATTTGCAGTCCTTTCTTCGAGACCATCTAGCCTGCCTTTTGGGGTCTGGGGTAGTGTTGTGTTTAACTTGTCTGGCATGTCTTGAAGTGGCCTTCACAGAGCTGAGTATCAGACACAGGAGAAAGTGATCTGGGGGGAAGGAAGAAAGCCATGCCCTCAGGTGGGACATGTAAAGAACTGACAGAGTAGTTATCTGAGAGTTGCAGGGAAGAAGGCACTGGCTCTGAAAGCATGAACTGGGGTGCAGACCTGGGGAGCTGTGTGAGTCTGTTTGGGCTGCTTTTCAGTCTGGCTCTGGCAAAACTAGGGGGCAGTGGCACTCCTGGAGCTAGTGCAGGGCACTGAGAGACTGGATAAAAAAGAAACGGAGGCGGGTGCTACTGGCAGAGTTGGTGCTGCCAGGTCAGAGAACGATGGCCTGTATTTGTGCTCCTAAAAGATTGACTCTGGTTGTGAGATGGGGGAAGCAGCTGCAGCATCGAGTGGAAAAAGACATTCCTCCCTCACAGATAGGCAGTTGGCCCCGTAGGGTTTGAGCTGCGGTGGTTGTGCACAGTGGCACACACGGCATGCACCTGGGCTGCGCCTTTCCTCTGTTGGGACTTCAGCTAATCCAGATATTTGGAGCTGCTCTCTTCCTGCCAGCTTGTGCCTAGCATGGGGATCCCAGGGAGGCAGTGCTGAGTCTTATAGGGCTGTTTTCCACTTGTCTTTGCGTTGCTATGCTCCGGTGGACCAGCCAGAGGTGCTTCCGATGTCAGAGGTGGCATGCAGCAGCCCTAAGTCAGGCTATTTGTCCAGAGTCAGGTTCTTGGCCAAAGGTTTCATGCAGATGCTCATTGTATGCCTCAATGAGCTGGGTTTGTTGTTGTATAGCCTGATTCCATACCCGAGGGGGTATGAAGCTCTGCCAGAAAGTCTGGGACTGTGACATAGAGTGCTGGTGTTGCCTTGGGGATCATCAGCTCTGTGCTTTGAGGGTGTGAATTCAGAGCATCCCGTAGTTTTCTGTACACTGATGTGCTGGGCATGGGAGATGCAAATCTGTAGAGAGTGGGAGTATGTTGGAGCTGCTTGCTTCCTTGCTTATTCATTCCGCTTTCAGACTGTGGAGGCTTGGAAAGCAGTCACCGTAGTCCCCCCACGCACAGTTGTGTTCTCACTGCTCGCCTGTGTGTGTCACATGGAGGAGTTCTCAGGTTTCCCAGAAGCTCTTGGTCCCAGGTCAGCACTTGCACCCACAATCGAAATGTGACTTTACGGTGAGAAAAACTGGTTTCGGCTCCTGCAGCACCCCCCCGCATATCCCGAAAGCACAGCTGATCCTGCTGGATACCCAGGTGTGAAGCTGGCAGTGCTGGCAGCGCTCAACCAGCTCACAGTCTGGTCTGCTGCATGGTGGTGTCATCTGGCAGCTTTGTGTCCGTGGCTGTCTGACTGCATTTTGTAGCCAGACAAATCGGTAGGAGCGAGGTTGCTCGGCAGGGCCACCAGGCACGCTGACGTGGTGTTCCTGTGGCCGGGCTGGCCAGTGTTCTTCCAGGGCCCACAGGAAGGGCCGGCAGCCACCCGCTCTCCTCCTACCTGAGGAGGCAGAGAGAGAACCTGGCAGGAACAACGCGCCCAGCTGGGTAACTGCCAGTCCTGGGATCTGCCCACACTTGCCTGGCCTCCCACAATGGCCCCATTGTTCCTGAGAGGGCAAGGAGGAGGCTTCCTGCAGCTCCCTGGGCATCATTAACCCTCTGCCTGCCAGGAGCAGGCTGCAAGATAGGCATACATGGGGCAGGAGGTCCTATGGGCAGGTGGAGGAACTCCCACTGCCCTTGAGTGCAAGGAGGGGAGCTGCTGGGGAGCACCAGCCTGTCTCTGCCAGCTGCCTCTAAAATCGCCCCTTGCTGCTGTTCTGAGGACAGCTAGCACGTGCTAAAGACATACACCGGAGAGGCAGGGCCGCGCTGAGCCTTGATTTCCTCTGACAAGGCATAGGGAGGCTCTCTGCCTTCTTCTAGGCTGCTTTCTGCCATGACCTTTCCTTGGGAGCAGCCGCCAGCGGCTGGGTTACTCCGGCCCCGATGTGCGTGCCAGAGCAGGACATGTCTTTAGGAATGGGACATTTAGGGTGTTGGGGGGCTAATTCCAGTGGCTGAGATATCGGTGTGGAACCTGTTTGAAGCAATTCCAGACTGATCAAAGTGCCTTCTTCCTTCCTGTCCTGTAACGTGATCTCGGGCCAATGAGCTGCTCGGGGTCTGCTGTGGCTTCTGGTTCCTGTTGTTGTGGAGACAGAGCCTTGGAGGGCACAGGCGTGCCTCACTGCGGGTGCAGGCTCGAAGCCAGAGCACAATATCCGTGTGCCGAAGAGGACAACAAGTACCCTGTCGCTGGCCAAAGGAGCTGGACGATCGTGTCCTGCTCTGCTTGCTGGCTCTGCACTGTCCGTCTTTGGATAGCAGTTGTGCTTCCCTACATCTTTCTGCTATGTGCGTTTCCTGATCAGCTGATTCCGGGGGTTATAGGGCTGCCTTAGCACCCCTGCTCTGTCACAAACTTCCTCTCCAGAATCCATGTGACGAGGAGAGGAAGAGGCATTTGACTAGCATGCCAAGACTCTGTACGGGAAACTTTCTGGATGTCAGTCTTCAGAGATGTTGACTCCGATGTATCTCATGCTGGCTCAGAGACCGGAGAATTGGCTCGGTAATCCAAACAGCCTTTGGAGGACTTCGAAACCTAATAGATACCTTGTGAAAGTCACCAACTAGTTCTTCTGCAAACCCCGATGCTAACTTGCTTATATCATTACTTAAACAGCCATCCTGCTTCCAAAAGATCTCTTATTTCCTCCCACTCAGTAGCCTTTGCACTCTTCTCCCCTCCTTTGTACCCTGGTCTTTGTTGTTGCAATAACTTTTCTTTTTAATATGCTCTGCTTCTTAAATAAGGGCATAACTAGAGTTAACTGTGGAGGGCCAAGGGCTGAGCTGGGAGCGCTTGATGACGCCAGCTACTGTACCTAGTGCAAACAATGCTGCTTCAGAGCTTGATCTGGCCGAGTCTGGGCACCTGGCCTCTGGCCACAAGGACCACTGCAAACCCCAAAGCCTCCTGCAAACCTCAGAGCTGGAGGAATGTCAGAAGCCCTTGCCCACTTGGCCAGTCATAAGTTAACAAGACCTCTCTCTCTTGGTGGGGAAGAGGGACTCTGGGGGGAGCCCCAGGACAGGCTGCCTCTGGGCCCTTCTCTTCATCTGTGGCCGTACATCTGCTGCTACACAGAGGTCTCATTGCCTCCCCAGAGGGCTGCAGTTAGTGAGATGGGGCAATTCCTAGCTCATTCTGCCTGTTTCCTTTTGGGTGGTTGGAGGCCTGGCCACGGTTAGAACGCTGTGTCTCTGGAGGAGCTCTGTGAGTTGCGTGAGTGTCTGCATAAGGGCAGAGTAGCCCCTGAGACCTGAGACCAGCTCTGTGGGGAAGGCCGTTTTGCACCCGTTGAGTGGCAGAAGCTGGGGAGTTTCAGCTTTACGTATGGGGGAGGCTTCTGGGGGTAAAGGTGAAGCATGGTGAGGAGGTCGAGCAGCTGCTGTCTTGGGGTGTGCGGTGGGGAAGCCTCTCTCCAGATCGATGCTAGCCCAGACTCTGATGGTAAGGTCAGATGGGGAGCAGTGGCTCTCCTCTCCTCGAGGTCTCTCCCTCCCTTTCCAGCCCAACGCCGGAGTCCCAGTACTGCCTGCAGGTAGCTGCCACCACTCAGCTGCAGGATCTCTGCTGCCTGTGCTGATCCTCTCTGCACTGGGGAAGGTGAAAGGTTTCCCAGGGTGGAATTTCCTGCGAGGTAGTTGCATAGCTGCTTCCCCTATGACCTTACACCCCGATGTGCCTTAGTCATGATGGCATGCAAATACGAGGCAACGGGGTGGGGGCTGGAGGGAGCTGCTGGGAAAAGGAAGTGACCTCAGCCGTGGTTTAAATATAGAGCCCAGCGTTTGCTGCTGCTGGCCCTGGTATTTATAATCTTGGAGGAGTGCTCAGCAGCTCTTTGCATCTCTTCTACAGTCCGGGCTGGCAGAGGGCAGTGTGGGGGGCAAGATGTTGGGGCAGCCACCCTGCTTCTCCCTCTTTCCTGCATTTCTCTGTCAGCTCCCTCTTCCCAGGTGTGCTGGGGTACATACGTGTGTGTGCCCAGTTGCACAGACAAGGTGCTGCAATCCAGGCAATTTGCAGGCCTGCAGGTGTTCCAACCTCTTCCTTTTGTGCAGGTGTGTCCTTTGCATGTTGCATTTAGTGCCAGGATTTAGTGCCAGGATTGGGCACAGGAGGAGTCCAACTCTTCCCCAACTCTCTGCCATGAGCCTCCTCAAAGGCAAACAAACTTGTTGCACTGCTGGTCGTACTGCAGGGTGCAGCTGGGGTACACGGTGCTGAGAGAGGTGGTAGGGGTGTCCCTGCCACAAGGGTTTCCCGCTGGGACCCTGTCTACAAAGACTCTGCTGTTCTTCAGGCTGGAAAGTGATGTGAGCTTGCTCAAAGAGAGAGCTAGTGTTTTGGGGAGATTTTCTGCAAGGTGCTATGGGATGTCTAGCCCTCTCTTGCAGTGTGCAACAGGCATCTCCGTGCTGCTTTTATCTGAAAGAGTGTTGTAAACGTCTGCTGCAGGGATGTGGTGCATGGCTCTGCTCCCCAGCACAACCCCCCGCACGCTGCGGAGGCCCTGTTATGAGGGCTGAGTTGCCAAGGAAGCCTGGGGTCCGAGTTCACACACCGTGCCCCAGCCCAGGCGCTGCCGCACTGGCAGGAGGTGCGGCGAGTTGGCCCGTGCTCAGCCCTGGCCAGGCTGTGGATGCCCTGGGTGACGGTGACACCTAGTGGCTTCGTCCCATAGGCTCCACCTCGGGCCCAGAGGTGGGGCACCCGGAAAGTCTGATGCTTCTGGACAGCTGGCACGAAGCTGGACCGGCCATAGGCAACAGACCTTGCAGTGCTCAGGAGCCCTTGTGTCTCTGGCTTGGAGACAGGGGGCAGGGAAGGCACCCAGTGTGATGGCCCTGCTGACGATGGCTAGTCTGTCACAGAGTCTTGCAAAGGGACTTTCTTCTAAAAAGAAGAGCAGAAACTGTTGTGTTAAAGCTTGGAAGCTCCTCGTTGCTGGGTTCTAATCCTGAACACTGCTGGCATTGCAGACTTTTGTTATTGCCAAAGGATCCTAAAGCGGTTTCTGAGTCCTAGATGCAGCTGAAGGACTGTCCTCATAGGCTCAGCTACATCAGCTGTTTACCTGACATGTGTGGCCCTAGGCAAGGCTTGTCTCCCTTGCGATTTTTGTGGAAAAGTTGGGGTTTTAAGGTCTCAGGCGTGAGCCCTGCTGCTCAAGAGAGCTGGTGTAGCAGAGGCAGTGTGAGGCACAGCTCACTAGCTAGGCTTTTCAGCATCACTTGCCCAGTCCCGGTAACTCCAGTACACAAACACAGTGGAAATGGCCTGAGGAAGTCTCTTCACCCCATGTAGCAACTGTCCAGGGAGGTCTGTGTTGTGGCCTTGCATTGCAGCCTGTGGTGTTATCTGCCAGCAGGGTTTTCTCAGGGAAACCGCCCCATTCATGTACAGATGAGCTTGTCTTTGTGCATCCCAGCACAGCCAAAGGCTGCGTGGGGGTGCCCAGCTGTCACAGCAGCCTATGTTCCTGGCCAGATTTCGTATACTGCAGGATGAGATCCTGCCTCAGAGGAAACTGAAGCTCCCTGAGCAGCAGCAGCACCTTTGGAAGAGATTTCTGGCTTTGCTTCCGACCTATTAGATGCTGTTACTCGACTGCAGTCTGCCAAGCTGCAGCGCACAGGTGGCTGTAGTGCCCGGCATGTGGGGCACCCGCAGCTTCCCGCAGGTCTCTCGCTGACCCATCCCCAGCAAGTCGCACTAGCCAGTGTATGAAGCGGTTCCTTGTTATCATCCCAAGGGAGCCACGTGTGACTGTCGAGTAATGTCTGGCACATGCAGGGTTTCTGTAGGGAACACACCAGTTGGACTGGTCGTCGCGGCTCTGTTATCCTGGCTTCCTCTCTTGCGCCTTCTTCCAAGAGCGATAGCACAGCAGCAATGCCAGCCAGCTCCCAGATGTGGAAGCTGCAAGGCTGGCGGCAGGCGTGGGCTCCGCATTCTTTGCAGCAGTGTTGGGAATCCGTGTTATCGTCCTTTGGAGAGAGCGGGAGCATGATTCACCAGAAAGTCCTCTGGGAACGCAGCGGGGTTTCAGGTTTCTTCAACTATCAGCTAGCAATTCCCGGATTGCAAATATGTCAGCCCAGTCCCTCCTGCCCAGAGCTTACTCCTTCTCTCCCTCTGCTGCTGTTCAGACTGTCCTGGAGGAGGCTTACTGAAAGCAGTTTTTGTTGTTTTGTTTCAAGATTTCTTGTCTGCTAAGGTCCCAGCCGTAGATTTAAAGCTGTGGCTTTTCAGATGTACCGGGTGCAAACACTCTCTACATTTGGATGTAGTCCTTTGTTCAACAGATACTTCTTGTGCCTTGAAAGCCTCCCTCCCTGCGTGAGGTTGGCTGGGTCCTCCCCCTGTGTAATGATGGGGGAATCAAGGCACCCAAAACCCAGGCATCTTGCTTAGGGGTCACAAGTGGAATTGGTGGTAGCCGGGAGCAGAAGCCAGGAATCTCGTCTCCTTGCTTTAACCATTGGGAATTAAGTTTGCTATTGTCTTTAAAATTAACAGGCTGGAGTGGGCGTGTTGCTAAATTGCAGAGAAAGACAGATTTCTGTGCAGTCTTCTTTTTGTCATGTTCTTTTCAAGATGTTTTGAATTGTTTGTCTCCTGGTGTCAGTGTATCTACTTTCTAATTAATTATCTTCCGTGGCCCAGATGTATGGCATGCCTGCTGAAATCCAGTTTGAATCTCAGGGTACGTGGAAGGAGCTTACAGCAGTCGAGATGCCTATTGTCATGCTGCAGCCAGACAGATGAGAGGCCAAGGCGGATCCCTGCTATCCATCTGCAACAGAATCCAGCTGTTGCTACTCCTGAAAGCAGAGCAGAATCTTCAGGCAGCTGCTTCTGGCATTTGTCCCGTTAGGAATTGTGAGGCAAGTGGTATCCCTTTGAGTGGACACTAGGAGAGGAAAGCTTTCCAAAGTTTAGCCAGGTCCCTCTGTCAGCCCAGGGTAGCTTTCCATCCTGCCTCAGGCAAGGTTCTGAATGACCTCCCTGGAGCACCAGCCTAGTCCAAAATAAAGAAAGAAGGTAGGTGCCCCCCAAATGTTCGATTTTGGAGGAACTTCACAGCTGGTGAGGCTCATCCACACCGCAGGCAGTGCCTGAAGGTTTTGTCATGGTGACTGCCAGGTCCTTTGGGATTGAGGTGTGTGCTCCATGCAGTCTCATCTGAGAACCAGAGAGACAGGAGGTGCATCTTTGGACTCTGCAGGCGTGGGCTTTTCAGGGTCCCGGGCTTCTTCCTCCGTCGCTGAGGTATTCACCGTACTGGGCTGTACTAGGGTTGTGCTGCAGTGCTGCTGAGAATTCACATTTTCAGTGAAGCATTTTGGGATCTGTTTCAAGCATGATATCATGCCCGTGCAGATGTGCCACAGGCAGACCTGGATCTCCCAGCCTACCGTTTAAATGGAAGCACCTCCTCAGCGGGTGTAGCCACACAATGGCATCAGTGGGTTTGTGACCCTCAGGACTATGACGCAGCATGTCGNGGGGGGGCTGGGGAGGGAGGCCTCTGGGCCACCAGCAGCAGGAGCTGCTGCAGGGCTTGCTTTCTGGAATGCTGTCTGGCAGCAACCTCTTCCAGTGGGGCTGAAGGCTCCGTGTGGCTGGCCAGCCAGCGGCTGCAGGCAGCATGTGTGCTTAATGCTGCAGCTTGTGCCATATGGACCTTCTCCTCCTCCCTGCTTGCCCTCTCCGTGTCTCCTTCCCCGCTCGGCTCCCCTCCCCCTGCAAGCAGTTTGACAGAGCAATTGGGCAGGCACTGGGACAGCAGCTCTGACATAAATCTCTCCTGGTGTGGAATGAGGGGTATAAATATCCAGAGAGTGATGTGATCTTTCCAGCTGCTATTAATAGGTCTCTGGAGAACAAGAGCAAGCAAGCGAGACTGGCTGACACTTAAAGGGCTAGCAACTCCCTTATGTGCTGTGAAAATTAATCAGCGCTGTGGCTCACCATCTTCCTCCAGGCTAGAGCAGAGCCCTCACTGAGGTGCGTGGGGCGGAGATGGAGGAGGAGGGAGCAACTAACAACTCCTAGTTAGGAAGCAATGATAGGCCAAGCTGTGCGGGAAGGATCCCACTAACTAAGGAAGAATGCTTGGGCGGGCCGTGCCACAGCACTGTTTGCGTAGCATGCCAGCAGCCCCCGGCTCAGCTTGCAGGGAGGCAGGTGCCGAGAAGACCCTTTTGCAGAGAAGACCCTTTCTGCAGGCACAGAACTCGCTCGCGGTGCATGACAAGCTGCAGCCTGCGCCTTATGGCGATCACAATCTTTTGGGGATTATGGGTCTGCCAAATGTGCTTCACTCTGCTTTCTTTGCAAGGGTGCAGTGGTTTGCCCTGGCAGAGCGAGCGCTTGGCTTTTGCTGGTGGTGTCTCCAGGCTCGCCTTCAGCAAGCCAGGAGCAGCATGCGTAGCGCTGCTGAGCTCTTGCGGTGCTATTTAGACACATGGGGTTTGGTCTGGAGCCGGTGCTTCCTGTCCCTGGGTGGCAGAAGAAATCTGTGCGCAGCATCTGGCCTGCGTGGTCCAAATGGGAGGAGCAGACCACAGTAACCTCCTCCTTGTGTGCTGGGAAATTTCTCTGCCTGCGCGCAGGAAAGCTTGTCGGGTGCATTGTGGGGGTGTCACGCAAAGCATATAGCGGATGTGAGCAAACAGAGTAATACCTCAGCCTCCGTGTACGTGTAGTTTACTCTCCTTCCCTCCTGCTTCCCCAAGAAGTAAAAACGACTGTGACAGGGTTAAGATTAGGGTGTAGTTACCAGGGTTGTCTGTTGGACCAAGGGTTTGTGGTGGCCTTGAGGAATACACAATGTGATATGGAGCTGCATCCCGGTCGTCTCTAATGCCTGTGCAGCGCTCCAAGGGGAATATTCCCAGTGTGAGCATGAGACTCTGCCAAGGAAACTAGATCCTGCAAGGAGGGCTGCTGCAGCATTGCTTAGCTGCATGCATGTCCCTCAGCCCAGAAACCTCTGTGTTCTGCTCTAACCTCCTCTTCTCTGCCAGGCTCTGCCTCAGCCTGCGGGGCTATTCAGAATGCTGAGCTGGGTTTGGAGCAGGAGAGCGTCACCCTGCTATCCCAGCAGGCCTGTGGCACATTGCATCACCCTGCTGGGCTGGAGCTCCCTCTAAAGTGGACACCCCCTCACCCAGAGCCTTAAAGCAGGAGCCGGAACTGTCCCTCAGGCCCCTGGGAGAGATAGAGCTTGTCTGATGAGTGCCTGCACTTCCCAGCTCTGCCCTTGCCTTGCAACCCACTGCCTCCTTCTCAGTTGCCTCAACCTTTGTCCCCTGCTCTGTCCCAGTTTTCTCTTTATAGGCTTGTGTCAAGACTGTCTGCTCAGTTGTCTTCTGTGTGTTTGGCAGGGAAACTTACTTAGCAGCAAAAGGGGTCCCTGAAAACAGTAGGGCACCAGATTTCTCTCTGGGATCACAAAGTTGTCTAGGCTCTGGGAACACCTGCAAAATAGCTCTGAGGATCCTTCTGCTCACCAAAGGGCCAGGCTGGCATGGAGCACCCATTTCTAGTCATAGCCTTGGAAATGAGGGCTCTCGTGTCTGTGGCTGTTCTTTGAAGTACTGGCAAGTCTGCCATGCCTGGGTGAGAGTTTACAGCTTGTCAGCATGTGAGTGAGTAACTGCAGAGCAGGATTTTTTGGTCAAAGGGCCCAAGGCTAATTCCCAGTATGAGCAGCTCTGGGTTGTGCCTTGCCATGGGCTTTGTCTGGCCCTGTGACCAAGTAGCAGCCCCAGTGCACTGGCCCTGGGCTGTGTCCCCAGCAGCGGCGCCCGTGTGAGGGGCACCGTGCTGACTTGCTGCTCTTTTCTCTTGCAGGTTTCTGATCGAAGGGCCTGGGAGCTCCCTCCACTGGCACTGTGGGAAGCTTTAGCCAAGCCAATGCACCCTGACAACAAACTGCCCAGCCATGGCAAGGCAGGCAGCAGCAGTGCCCTGGCCCAGCACCACAATGTGAGCCAAGCACCCACCTGTAACTTGGGCTCAAAGGGTGTGGGGGCAGGCAGCCATGGCAGCAAGGCCACTCAGATCTCCCCTGGCAACTCTGGACTGAAAAACAGCCAGAACACTGTCCCAAACTTCAGCTCCTTGAAGGGCAAGGTGAAGCGGGAACGAAGCATCTCGGTGGACTCTGGAGAACAGCGAGAAGCCAGCACCCCATCACAGGACACAGAATCAAAAGGTAATGCTCTCCTAGACCTTGCCTCAGCATGTCCTCCTCTCAGTTGCTACAAACATCCTGGCTGGATTTGGGATGGGAGCATCTTCGGTTTCTGTGCTGTGTCTTCTGTCCAGGCTTGTCCTGGCTGCCTGCGTGACTTTGCATCACTGCTTGTCACATCTGCAGTTTTTGGACCAGAGTGGCTGGGTTCTCATTTGCTTTGCATTTCATTCCCTAAACCATTTGTTACACCCAGAATCTGGCTACCGAGGCCGTCTAAGCAACAGCATGGTTCACTGAAACTACACCAAATGCCCCTGCATGTGCAATGTGCAAACTTTCAACTTGGGACTGAGTTGTTTTCTATCTCCTTGCTGTTGGTAGAGAGCCGCTTTGTGGCGTTCTTGCAGCTGCCCAACGACTCAGTCATGGTTAGGAAGGAGGTGCTGCGAGGGTCACTGTCTGAACAGTTCTGTGGTTTCATCAGCAATGGATAACTCTTGTGTTACAGCATGTGGCTTCTGGAAAAGGGCTGAGTCAGTGCTTCTAAACCTCCTTAGTGGCCTTCCCTGTAGCCTCTTGCATTGCATCAAGCTCTGTGCTCAGTGGCTGTGTGGGATACTTGAACATCTCACGGACGGTTGTAGGAGGAGAAATTCCAGTGGTGCCCTTGGTTCCAACCAAGACTCACACCCGGTCTGCAGACGCAGAGCTGCTGTTCTGGCTTGTGCCCCTAAGGATTTGTTTTCACAGTCAAAGCCATGTTGCCCGACTGTCTTAGGCCAGAGCTGTGCCGTGGAAGAACAGGTAGAATGTACCTGAACAGACTTCCTGCCCCCAGGAAGGCTTTCTCCTCATAGCGTTACAGAGGTAACTGCGCACCACTGATCATAAGCATTTGCAGGTTTATCCCAGAACTGTCCTGTAACCACGCTTCCACAGGAAAATTATTAAAATGGCACAATCAGAAATGCACGAATCTCCTATGTTCCTAATATACTGACAGATCGTGTGAGTATGGTCATGATGTAAAAAAGATGATGTAAAAAAGTAAGGCCAGACAATGTTTCATTAGTTAAAGCACAGGACTGGAAGTTATTCATCCTGTGTCTGATTGCTCTCCCCGAGTCCCTAAGTGCCTTTAGGCAAGCCACTTCCTCTCTGAGCTGCATCAGTCCCATCTGAGGGGGGGGGGGACACGTGGAGGGAGCATACGAGTTTATAGAGAGCATGAAGGCCCCTGCCTGATTGATGTCGACAAAGGGCAGAGTCTGTCTCTTGTTCCTAACAAAGGATGTGAATGCACCCTCCCATTCTATATTCAAAATTTAATTGCTGAATCACAGACCCTTTAAATTTACGGTTAATGCCCAAAGCTCTCTAGTTTGGAACTGCAGGTAGACATGTCCCGTGTTCATAGGCTCCTTTCAGACAGTAAGAAATACATCTCATTCTGAAACTCTGGCTCTCACAGGGGAGTCTCACTAGATCTGGCTGCTAAGACAAGGAGCCCAGACTGAGCAGATGCTTCAGGTTCTTAACCAGTGCTGGGCAGATGTTAGCATAAGGCTTAATTGCCCAGTGCATCCTGGTTGGGTTGGCACTGCCAGCATGCAGCACCCAGCTGTGCAGGACCCCATCCTTTCAGCCCCTTACAGATCTACCCAGCGCCTCTGATGGCTCTGTCCCTTTGCAGGTGAGGTGGCTCCTCGTAGTAAGCGACGGTGTGTGCTGGAAAGGAAGCAGCCATACAGCGGCGATGAATGGTGCTCTGGGCCGGACAGCGAGGAAGACGACAAACCCATCAGCAGTGCGCACAGTGAGTGACTGCCTCCTTACCAGCTCTGAAGCTTGAATAAAGCCAGGTCCTTCCTGCGGCTGAGGAGGGCTGATGGCACCTCTAGCTTTGCCTGTGTGTGCTCACTTAGCCGAGTGTGTGGGGGGCCATTGCAGTTGGTGGTCATTGTGCCGTGAGAACATTTGCCATGCAGTGAGGTCTGGGACCTGGTTTGTGGAGATGCTACTGAGATGCTGGAGGAAAAGGTGTTGAGGTTGAATGTCCCTGCTGTATGTTGCTCTGGCCACACTACCCTGGTCACAATGGCAGCCAGAGTGCGACGTGCATTGCTCTTGTCGCAGCAGCTAAGTCCGTGCCAGGCCACTCACCCTTCTCTCTGCAGTTGTCTTGTAAAGACAGCTGAGTCTAAAGAGGCTCTTGGTCTGGACGGTGGTTCAGGCAGAGCTGAGCTGGCCCAAGGTGTGCACGTTTTGGGGCGAGGAACAGTAGGTCTCTTCTGGTTTCTAAAAGCATCAGCATTCTTTGACATTGTGTATCCACAATTCACTTCGCTTTCAAACTGTAACGCGGAGAATATCTGAGAGATGGAGCAAGGTCCTGTGAGGCCCAAGGAGATGCCCATGTTGTCTGATGGAGAACATGAACGCGTAGAAGAGCAAGGAGAGGGCGGCCTTTGTGCCTGTCGGTGCATTGTCGCCATTGTCTCCAGAACATCCACTTGCGCTTCTCAGCACAGTCCACAGCCTGTGCAGCCTGTGTGGGAAGGGATAGTGCCGCTTCCCTTGTCACAGCCTGCTCCCAGATCTGCCTGGCGGGAATGGGTCACGGTGGGGCTGCCCAGGGGCAGGGGCTGGCAACGAGGCAGCGCCCGCGTCCCCGCACCGGGTTCCCAGCGATGTCTCTCTCTCCTGTGTAAATGCTGCGGTGACGGGGTCGGGCTGCAGGAGCTGCTGCGATGGGGAGAGGCAGCTGGAGGGGAGCAGGGAGCCAGCTGAGTTAAGGGGCGAGGGTAGAGGAAGGCAGGGCATGCCTCTGGTAGTTGCAGTGCTTATTAATATTAATTATGGATCTTACTTAATAACGGCTGACGATTGACAGTCACCTCTGCCGTGCGCGGCGGCCCCGGGCCGGGCGGCGGGGCCGGGCTGGAGCCTCCCGCTGGAGCCTCCCGCAGGCCGGGTGAGCGGCTGCCGCGCCCGGGAACCGAGGGAGGAACCGAGGGAGGGACCGAGGGAGGGAGGGANCGCGGGCTCCGACCCGGCAGCAGCGCCCTCCCGGCAGCTCGTCTCCTCTGCTCCCGCAGGCTGTAATGTAGCAGATCCTGCGATGTCCACGGCCCCACAACTTGGCCCAGGGTCCAACCCGCTGCCGAACCTGAGCGAGAGCAGTGCTTCCGGCGTGCCCCATGGTGCTGCCCCTGGCTTGCGGTCAGAGGCTGCAGGAGGCGGAGGTGGCGGAACAGGGAAGCAGCCTTCACAGTTTGTTTACGTCTTTACAACGCACCTTGCTAACACGTAAGCGGTAAACCCCATACCTCCCCCACTGGTATTGGCTGGCCTTGTCACACCTGGTCCGCCTTGTCACACCTGCCTGCTGCATGCAGTGGTTGAGCACAAGAGAGCTGGAGAAACCTGTGTCTCTCTGGCTGCACAGAGTGGGAAACCCCTGGGGTTCATGAGGTATGCTGGTAGCCACTGCAGGTGGGCAAACTTGGACTTAAATGCCCACTTCCTCTCAGTGAGGCCTGGCTCTGCGCTCTGTGTCACCCACTGTAGAGCCCATCTAGTCGGCATTCAACAAAATGATTCACCCAAAGCAGTGTGGGTTGCTGGTCTGATTCAAAAGTATGTAAGGGGTGGGTGTCACAGGGAGTGTAATGTAACACATGGTATTATTCTCCACACAATTCCTCTCTTCTGTCCTGCGTTGTCTCAGCCGTAGAGTCTTAGGAGTTAGTTTAGTCTGTTTAGCCTAGTCTGTTTAGTTTTAGAGCTCTGCTGTACCACAGGCTCAGTGTGGGAGATCCCAGAGCATCTCGGTGACAACCACCTCAAGGCAGCGGGCACAAAGCAAGGCCTGTCACAGGACATGGGAAGAGGGAAATTGAATGGCAAGTGATCATCAGATGGAGATATCCTCACTGGGCGCTGTGCAGAACAGATGGCAGGACTCTGAGAACATGCCCCCTTCTTGGTTACCTCCAGAGATTTCCTTCTTCCTGCAGGACTGAAGAATGGAGGTGGCAACTGGGGCCTTGGATGGGTAGGATGGGGCACAGTGCCTCTTCTCAAGTGATTTGTGCTCTCTCCCCAGAGCCGCGGAAGCTGTCCTGCAGGGCCGAGCTGACTCCATTCTGGCCTACCATCAACAGAATGTCCCGCGGGCAAAGCTAGACCAGGTATACCACTTGTGAACCAATTGCTCCTGTTGGCACATGCTGCCGACCATTACCCTTCCTTTCTGATGTAGCCATTCTCCTCCTGAGCCCCTGGCCCAGCTGTGAAAGAAGGGGTTGCCGGGATGCCCTTTCAGTGGGGTGGGAAGCTGCTTTGCTGCGAAATCTCTTTGGCACAAGTCCTTGCTGTTGTAAGCTGTGAAAAGTTTGGGATGGGGCATGGCACGTTCCCCGGCAGCCATGTGTGCAGAGTACCTGCTTGTGCGTTCCTAGATCATGTATTAGGGCCTACATCTTTCCTGTAAGGAATGAAGGTGAACTGCCCTGAAGGCTTCATTTTGAGACAGAGAGGTCTCCTGCAGGGTGCAGGGAAGAATACCTTCCTAGGATCTTTCCCTGCTCACGTTTCTTCCTCTTTTTCTCTGCCAGGCACCACCTGCTCCTAAAGTGCTGGGCGTTGCTGAGCCACTTCCAATTAACCCTCCTACTGCCAACACTCCACAGTCCCAGCCACTGGCCCCTCAAGCAAGTCAACCACAGCCGCAGCCTCCCCCACCACAGCCTCCAGCCCCGCCACCTCAGGCCATCAGTCAAACACCTTTGCCTGTGCCCAGCAGCCTGCCCCAGGAAGGGACAAGTGAAGATGGCCGGAGAGATCTGACTCCCAACTCTTTGGGGAACAATAGCAGCAATAACCAGCCTGGAAGTAACCATCCAAATACGCCCACTGCGTCTGCCAGCACCATGCAGCCTGGGCAAGTGGACTCCTCTGCCACGCCCAGCTCCAACCTCCTTGGAGAGGGCCCAGGCCCAGGGATGCCAGGGAATGGGCAGGCAGGCCTGGGCCCCAGGAACACCATGAACTCGGAAGGGCTCTCAAAGGAGCAGCTGGAGCACCGAGAGCGCTCTCTGCAGACCCTGAGAGACATTGAGCGTCTGCTGCTACGCAGTGGGGAGGCTGAGCCCTTCCTGAAGTCCAGCCAAAATGCGGGTGAGGGTGGGACTGCCCCTCAGCCACAGGCTGCCCCTGCCCAGCCCCCCGCACCCCCTGCCAGCATGAAGAAGTATGAAGAGCCTCTGCAGTCCATGATCTCCCAGACCCAGAGCCTTGGTGGGCCTGGCCTGGAACACGAGGTGCCCCACCACCCTAGCACTGACATGGGACAGCAGATGAACATGATGATGCAGCGGCTGAACCAGGACAGCCTGACACCAGAGCAAGTGGCCTGGAGGAAGTTGCAGGAAGAGTACTACGAGGAAAAGCGACGGAAAGAGGAGCAGATCAGCATCCACGGCCGGCCCATGCAGGAGATCATGATCCCGCAGTCAATGGGGAGCATGATGATGCGTGGGCCTCCACCACCCTACCACAGCAAGCCTGGAGAGCAGTGGCCACCGGGGATGGGCAGCCAGCTGCGGGGACCCATAGATGTGCAGGACCCTATGCAGCTGCGGGGAGGGCCACCCTTCCCTGGGCCACGGTTCCCTGGGAATCAAATGCAGAGAGTCTCTGGCTTTGGAGGGATGCAGAACATGCCCTTGGATGCTCTCGGGCCCATGAATGCCATGCAGAGGCCAGTCAGGCCCGGCATGGGATGGAGCGACGATATGTCTCCTATGGGAGGCCCTGGGAACTTTCCACAAGGCACCTTGCCCTACCCACCAGGGCAAGGGGACCCAGAAAGGTTTATGAATCCCCGTGCCAGAGAGGAGATCTTGCGGCATCAGCTCATGGAGAAACGCCCAGTGGCAATGCAGAGGCCCATGGGGATATCCAGCAACTCCATGAGCCAGGGCATGGAAATGGAGAGGATGATGCAGGCTCACAGGCAGATGGATCCGTCCATGTTTGCTGGGCAGATAACGGGTGAGAGCCTGAGCAGTGCCCCAATTGGAATGGATTTTGCAGGCCCTCGGGGGATGCTGAGCCCCCCTATGAGTCAGTCGGGCCTTCGGGACATGGACACGCCCATGGGCCCTGGCAACCTCAACATGAACATGAATGTCAATATGAACATGAACATGAACCTCAATGTCCAGATGACCCCACAGCAGCAGATGATGATGTCGCAGAAGATGAGGGGCCCCGAAATGATGGCCCACCAGGGCATGAACCCTGAGGAGCTGGCCAGGGTGAGGGCTCAGAATGGCAATGGCAGTGCAATGCTAACGGGACCCCAGAAAATGATGATTCCCTCCCAGTTCCCCAACCAAGGACAGCAAGGCTTCTCGACTGGGCAAGGGTCTTACCCCAACCTGCCCCAGGAGATGGGCAGTGGCTCAGACATGTTCAGCCCTGAGCAGGGCACCATGCCCGTTGGGAGCATCAGTGGCACCACCAGACTCAGCCACATTCCTCTGCCTCCGGCCTCCAATCCCACTCCCACACCAGGGGGAAACCTGGCCAACATGCACCCAGCACCTACCCGGGGGCTGGGCCGCCGGCCCTCTGACCTCACCATCAACATCAACCAGATGAATTCCCCCAGTATGGGTCACCTCAAGTCTCCCACCCTTAGTCAGGTGCATTCGCCACTGGTCACCTCCCCATCTGCCAACCTCAAGTCCCCACAGACACCCTCACAGATGGTCAGCATGCCGCCTTCAAACCAGTCCGGACCCCTCAAGTCCCCCCAGGTGATGAGTTCCTCTCTCAACGTCCGGTCTCCAACTGGCTCACCAAGCCGCCTGAAGTCCCCTTCTATGGCTGTTTCTTCCCCTGGTTGGGTGCCATCTCCCAAAGCCACCATGCCCAGCCCAGGAGTCAACCAGAGCAAGCAGACTCTCAATATGAACTCATCTGCTTCCATCGGAGCACTGGATCAGGGTATGCTGGGTGTCTTGCATGTGAGTGCATGTCTGTACTTAGTTTTGGTGAGTGTGTGGACAGGGTTTCCCTCCAGCCCACGAGCTCTCTCTGGAGCGGGAAGACACGTGTTCCTGTGCCTGGCCCTGCATCTCACGGAGCAAGTATTTTTCTCCCAGGAGTCCAAACAGGGCCTTTTCAGGTAGATCTGTGACGCAGGCAGCAAACGCTGTGTCTGTGCTGGGCAGTCAGGGGCAGGTTTAAGTGGAAGTCTGTCACTGCTCTGGAGCAGGGTCCCTGCATGAGCCTTCTGAGAGTCCAGAGAGTGCTGGACTGTGCCAGCTCTGTGCTTTGCAGCCTCCTCTGGTCACTGCTGTCAGAAGGAGAGGACAGGGTTGCTCTCTGGTGGGAGCAAGCCACAGTGTGTGGACAATACTAAGTCGATCTCTCTCTTGCTTGCAGGTTCTCTCCCTTCTGGGCCTCGGAGCAGCTCTTCCGCACCAGCCAGTAACACCTCTAGCACCATGAATCCAAACATGCCTTTTACTTCCTCTCCAGATCCATCCCCTTCCCAGAACCCCCTCTCACTGATGATGTCCCAGATGTCCAAGTATGCCATGCCCAGCTCCACACCGCTTTACCACAATGCCATCAAAACCATCGCCACCTCTGATGACGAGCTGCTGCCAGACAGGCCTATGCTCCCACCTGGAAGTATGTCAGGTATCTACTCATGGAGGTGGGCTTGCGAAGGGTCAGACTGTCTTGTGGCTGCCAGTGGACCTGAGGCAGCAGGTGGAGGAGGCATTAGAAACTCCGATCTCCCCGTGACTGCCATGTCACATAGCTTAAATTTCCCCTTGTTTGTAACAGTCTGTGCACTTCCCCGCCCTCTGCCCAGGCTGTCCATCAGCTTTTGGCTTGGGTGGAAGGACATGAGCTGGTCTGGCTTGAGGAGTCCTTCTTCCACAAGACCTGGAAGTTTTTTACCTTTACCCATGTAGATGTATTGGGCCCGAGTTTTCATGGCTCCTGGAGTTTTTCTCAGGTCCAGGACTTGCAGGCAGAGGTCTGCTGCTTAGAGCCCTTGTATTCCTGTGCAGTGGCACAGGGATTCTCTGAACGGGGCTTGGGAGTCTGGTGTTTTGAGTGGAGCCCAAGTGCCTGCACAGGCAAGGCTGTGCTGTAGCACAGTTGTGATTTCAGTAGGCCAGATACGCTCCACTAGCTAGCGGCACTGGTGAGGACATCTAGGCAAATGAGTGGTTTTTGTCACGTGGTGACCAGCCCAAAGGGGAATTCCAACATGCTCAAACACTTGATTTAGGGGTTTAAAGCTGTCTGATAAATATTTTTGGCAGTTTTGAAAATGAAAAATCAACTTTTTGACTCTTTCACTGCTGAGCAGTCACTTAGGTTGACTGCAGGCATGCAAATGCATTGGCTGCCTCCGCAGGCACTGATGGCTGCTCTGCTTTTCTGATGGGCACAGGCCTTCCCGCCTAGACAGCACCTGTGTCGGGCTGCTGACTCTTCTGCTTTTTTCCTCCTCACCACCCGAGGTTGTGTGGTCACCGGAGCTTGCTGGGTGGTAAACCCTGTGGCAGGCAGTGGTGAAGGGTCACTCCTTGCTGCCTTTCAGGCAGCTGAGAGCCCTGCTGGGACCATGGTGTAGGGCACACACCGAGCCAGCCAGGGGGGCTGTAAGAAATTACAAATCTAGCACGGGACTGGATGAAGCTGGAAGAGCCCTCTGCTGCTTGTGGGCTTGGGGAGCTGGAGTCTGGGGCACTTTTTCCTGATGTTGGTGCTTTGCAAGCCCATCTTGGAGCTGCTTACTGAGCATCGTGCTCCATGCTCAGGGCATTCTGAGCAGGACTGCTTGGCAGGCTTTCAGGATGTGGATTTTGCAACCCTGAAAGGTCTGTGGGAAGGTCTTAACTCTTCTCTCTTTTTCCTGTCCTTAGGCGTGACGGGGAATCAGCCAAATCAACTGCACTTGAACTCTGTGGGACCTGGATCCTCTCAGAGCCCCATGGGAATGAACCTGCCTGGTCAGCAGCCCCTTTCCCACGAACCACCTCCCACCTCCATGATGTCCTCCCCAAACCCTCTGGGGTCCAACATTCCTATGCATCCGAGTGGGCCAGGGGCGGGCGTGCCCCCCCAGAACCCCATGATGCTGCCCCCGGGTCCCCAGGACTCGTTGAACCAGCAGTGTGGCCCTGTGCACAACAGTTCACAGATGATTCCTTCTAACCAGCTCGTGTTCCCCCGCATGCAGCAGCCCCACAATGCCATGCCATCTCCTGCCGGAGGCATGCCCATGGCCCCCAGTGCGGGAGGTGGCCCTGGGATGCAGCAGCATTACCCGCCAGGGATGCCCTTGCCGCCTGAGGACCTTCCCTCCCAGCAGCCTGGCCAGATGCCCCCTCAGCAGCACATGATGGGCAAGAGCATCCCTCCTCGGATTGGTGACCCCTACCCGCCCGTGCTTCCTGGGGTGGCGTCGGTGCTGAACGACCCCGAGCTCAGCGAGGTCATCCGCCCCACGCCCACGGGGATCCCGGAGTTTGACCTGTCCAGGATCATCCCGTCAGAGAAGCCAAGCAGCACCTTGCAGTATTTCCCCAAGAGCGACAGCCAGGCACCCAAATCTCAGCCTTCCAACCTCCACCTCATGAACCTACAGAACATGATGGCTGAGCAGCCCCCCGTGCGTCCAGGTATGAATGCTCCCAGCCTCCCCGGGCAGCAGGGCGTGCAGAGGGGACTCAGCATGCCCATGTGCCATCCTGGACAAGTGCCCATGCTGGGCAGGACAGGCATACCGCCCCAGCAAGGCATGATGGGCAACAGCATGCACCAGGGCATGATGTCTCCGCAGCAGAGCCTGATGGCCCAGCAGAATTTCATGCTGATGCAGGCCAAGCAGAGAAGCATGTCTGTGTCGGGGGAGATGTATGCCCAGACAGGACACATGATGTCACCTCAGGGCTCTCTCATGGGGCCCCCGCCTCAGCAGAACCTCATGGTCACGCACCAGATGAGGCAGAGGAGTGTCTCCCTGGACAGCCAGATGAGTTACATCCCCGGACCTGGGAACATGGCAAACTTGCCTTTCTAACCCTGACTGGCGCTCAGGGCTGGGGAGGGGATGGGGTGGCCCCTACAAACATTTTTAAACCTTTCTGTGGGGGAGGGTTGGGGGCCAATGCCGGTGGAGGACACCACGTGGGATGCTTTACATATCGGATTCGCCTCTACACAGCAAACCAGATGTGCAGTAAACTTGATGTGAATTGGGTTTCTTTTTCCTTTCTTTTTTGGGGAAGGGGAGGGTGGAGAGGCTGGGAGTGGGGCTGTTACTTTGAACCCTGTGTGGTGACCAGGGATATCCAGACCTTGTGGCAGTTTGTAAAGTTTTCACTTATGGTTTTCCTCCGTCAAGTGTTTTTCTTGCCCTTTTTCCCCCTCTATTTTTTTTTTTCCTTCCTTTTTAAGCAACCAAAATGTGCAAGAGGGTTTTTGGAACTAGCTGTAAATAGGTCGCTGGGAAAGGCAAAACTTGTGCTGGTTTTTAATTGTTCTGTATTTCTGTGTTTTAATAGAAGCCTCCAAACATGTTTTAAAAAACAGAAAGAAAAAAAAACATGCTAAAGGCAACAGTGTACAAGGATTGAAGACTCTCCTTGGGGGAGGCAGGAGGATCCCCAGGGTGCACAGGGTGTTGAGAGATCCCATTGTAGAGTGACTCTGTGTCAGACCTGTGTTGTTCACACATCTGAATGGTTTTGCATGTGTGGGAGAGGGGGTGGTGCAGCGTCATGCAGCTCTCGGGTCCCGTGGATACATGGATCCTATGCCGAGTACACAAACATAACCACTGACCAAGGGCCATTGCGGGGGCCAGAGCTGTGGCCCCAGGGAAATGTTGCCAGAGCGGTGCTCATTTGGCAGGGCAGAGGCCACAGCTTTACAGGACGCAGCTGTTGCTGCTCTCTGGAGAAGCTGCTGTGTCTGGGATGGGAAGGATGCTGGCCCTTCAGCTGGAGAAGCATCAAGAATCTGGGCTTCGCAGATGATAACATGCTGGACCTGAAGACCTTGACCAGCCCTGTCGCCTCTACTCCCTTCCCTTCCCTTCGTGCTTTGTCCCCCGTAGGCAGGGTGTTGTGGTGTGTAGGGACAGACGGGCTTTGAGGTGAGTGAGGTGATGCATTCCAGTGCTTCCAGGAGAGGCTAGCTGGGAACCCCGATCTTCTGCAGCCTTCCTACACCCAGTCTATTACCCATCCATTACCCTTTGCCACTGCGTCACACTCCCCCGCCATTGAATGCTCTCCCAGGTCTTCCTTGTGCTTGTCAGTCCTTCATCTCCAGAGTTTTGCAGGCAGTCTTCACTCCATCATAACCTGAGCTACTGGCAGCAGCCCTGCCCCATGGCACAGGAGGGGTCCAGCTGTTGAAGAGGACCTGTCACTGAGTGCAATACTCCACCTCAGCATTCAGTGTCGGCAGCATGGCCATCCTGTGCTTCAGACAGAAGAGGCTGAAGTTGAGTTGCGATCTCTCATTCCTGGGCTGGCAGAAGCATGCCATTTGGACAACTCTGGCTTTTCTGGATGCTCTCCACCCTCTCCATCCTGTACTCCGTAAGGTCTTCCTGCATGCAGCCCTGATGGTCTTTCCCATGTTTTTTCACAGAGGGGAATGTGGCGCGATGCACACGCATTTCTGCACACATCACAGTATCTCTGGACCTCTGTGGGGACTGCATTCCAGCATCCAGTGGTGAACCTGGGGCACACGATTGCTGGAGGAACACCACTTGGAGGATTATCTCTGCGGGGCCAGGCTTAACACACTACCTCTCTTATAACAGAGCTCACCTTTCCCAAGTTGCTATTGCAGGGAGGAGAGGGCTTTGGAAAAGGAGATTGCCGAGTAGTGAGTGAACAGCAACACTTTTTATCATGTTGCAAGCTGTTTGGAAAGGCTGGTGGGTGCTGAAATGTCAGCCTAGCAGCTGTCTTGATCCAATCTGTGAGAAAATGGAGTCATAAAGTCCAGTTAGGAATGCATTGAAGCTTTGGGGCATTTTGGAGTGAACAGTGCTGGCTGAGAAGCACGGGTTTGGATCTGAGGAAGGATCCTGCTCCAGTCTCCTGCTCCAGTCTCCTGCTTTGTGGGAGTTTGTTGTATACAATGTGAGCAAGTAACGTTTTTTGAAGTGGTAAAACAGGAACAATCACAAGAAGTGCTCCTTCCTGCCTTGGCAGTTGGAGCAGAAGAATAATCTTCAGCCCAGGCTTTGGACCTGACACGTTAGCTGGTCGGATTCTCGATCCTTTCAGTGTGTGTTTCATGCGGGAGGATGTGGCTCAAACAGATGTAGCTCTTTCTCTAAGCTTGACTTGCCTGAAAGGCTGTAGCTTCTCTTGGCTGCACTTCAGGGTGTTGGCTGCTGGTAGTTTCTCGTAAACACCCACATACCAATTACAGTCCCAAACCTTGCTCATCACCCACCAGCAAGTCTCGGCTAATTTGAAGCCATAACATTTTCTGTATGGAAGTTTGTTTGTTTGTCTGTAGATAGCTGTTGTTTTAGCCTGGTTGAGATCTCCATGTGTTTGTACTTTCCCTGTTGTCCCTTTTGCCCAGCCCGACACAGAAGTTGCCTGGGGCTCGCAGTCCTCACTCTGTCAGCAGCGCATTGTCCCCGCATCAGCAGGAGCCCGCGGGCTGTGGCACATGCCGTGCAGCGTTCAGGAGACCGGTGCTGAGCGCTCACAGGGACACGGCAGTGTGATGCTATTTCTGCCTGGCGACAGGAGGAAGACCTGTCCTTCAGTGACAAATAAGAAGCTAAGCCTTTTGACTCAGCAGCCCTGGATACAAAAGGGAAATCCTGATGCTAGGTCAGAGCTGAGGATTCTGGAGCAGCAGTCGGTGCTCTTCTGCAAAATCCCACTGCTCTGGAGCCAGCCCTCTACCCCTACCACTGTGATGGCTGAACGATGGGGAGAAGAAATGCTGCGTAACACCCCTGTGCCCTGGGCGCTGCTCCCAACCATGTCTGTGAACAGCAATGTGGCAGGAGTTCTTTTGGAGGCTCAGTGACAGCCAGTCCTTGTTAGACCCAGGCAAGGTTTGCCATCAGCTGGTTGCCCGCTGCCGTGACCGTGTCTCTAGTCTTGTGTCTTGTAGTTTATTGCTCGGCTCCTCACCTTGAGTTCTGTGTACTGACTCCACCTAACCACAGTAGAAGGTTTGCCCATCTTTTAGCCGTGACTTTGCCATGTTTTTCCAGCTCCAAAAAAGCGAATGCTGGGAAACCGCATCTTTCAGTATGTCAGATAATCACACACCTGGAATTAGCTTTCACATTGAGGTAAAGGTGACTGACCTGTTCTCTGTCATCCCATGGAGAAACTTCCCCAGTCATTTTGTACCATTATATAAATATATATATAAATATAAATATATAAATACAATATGTGAAGACATCTTATTGGTTTTTATTTGAAACAATTTTTAGGCTTGTTTTTGGGTATCTGTGCTGCCTGTAATGTATTGACCTGTTTTATAGGTGCCTTTTTATTAAAAAGACAAATTTCAAGACCTGACCCTGTGCCTGTCTTCTTCCACGTGATTTTCCACAGGACTGCAGCGGAGACAGAGAGTGCAAGAGGTGCTGGGAGGGTTGTGTGGGCATCGGGGGAGCCCCTTCTCTACAGCACTCCCAGGCACACGTTCATTCATGCGTTCCCTTACTCACACTCGCCCGTACATGCTCCACTGCCTGCCACGGCCCTGTGATCACCGTGTGTGTGTAGCAGGATGCTCTGCTGAAACACCCCAGCTCTGTCTCCTGGGAGACTTGGTTGCCCTGCAGGAAATGCAGAACAGTGTGCTGTTGTGAGGGTCCTTGCGTTCCCATCTTTGGGGTCGCCTTCATCAGAGACCAGGGCTTCCTCTGGTTTGTCTGCTGGAGCCTTGTTTGCAGAGCACAGTCCAGACCTGGGGGTGCAGAGGGTGTGCTGTGGATGGTGGTGACGTTGCCTTCCCACACACCATCTCCCTACTCTCTGCAGGAGCCACCTTGGGAGCTCCCCTTGGCTCAGTCCCCCTTCCCAGTGGCCTGCGTGGGCAGAGTACATCTTCCTCGCTTGGTAGTGGTGGGATAGGGGCTGAGCAGAGCTCCATAGGGGAGGCTGAAGGTCTGCCCGAGGGCTGCAGGGGTGGCTTTGGCAGCGTGAGTACTTAGCAGGGAAGCCCACTCTGGGGCAAGGTGTTGTGAGAGCCATGACACGTGTCTCCTTGAGGAGACAGCAAGGGTTTCGCTGAGTGGAAAGCAGAGCTTCCTCTGCGGTGAAGGAAAGTTCCTCTTGCTTTCTTCTTGTCGCCATTCAGCAGGCTGGCCGCAGGCAGCTGTGGGAGCAACAATGGCAACTCTTTGGGGAAGGTCTGCCAGCTCTGAGCCAAGCCATTCTCAGGCTGTCTGAGCCAAATGTAGGTGCAAGGGCAGCTTTCCAGTCAGGTTAGCAGCTGCTGTAAAACTGGGGCAGGAGGTGGTGCACTTAGTGGAAGAGGCTCTGTAAAGCAGAGAGGCAATGTAGGTCTGGACTGACTCTGAACACAGCGGAGCCTTCTGTGGCACCGGTGAAGGGGAATCTGAGCAAGGTGCTCCTCTGAGCCCTTTGAGCAGAGCTTGTCAGAAAGGTGCCATCTGCCCACTTAGCGCTCTCTAATGCGTCTCCCTTGAAGAAAGTGACACGGTTGCAGACAAATGCTTACAAGCACTATACATGAGAAGATGGTGTTTTATTCAACTGTTTATTACAGCTCACCTCAAACCTTCCTAAAGGTTTGTACATACCAGTGCTAAAAGCTATAGTAACGACAGATATGTAATCTGTTCACTCTCATTTGCGTGCAGATTTTCTTTTTACTTTGTGACCACTGTAAGAATTTTACACTTTGACTATTATTTTTTTCAGTAACATTTTCATGTAGAAACACAGTTGTCACCATATCCTGCTGGGGAGGTGTTTACAATGCATCTGCAATGGGTTCGCTCACTGGTACAACGATGGAGAACACAAATGCAGGCTTAAGAGACTTGCCCTTCTCTGCTGCATGTATGTGCCTGAACAACCACAATCACCATTACTTGAAAGTTTCATCTTTGAAGATGCGGTGCTGCAGGAAATGGTGGACTGCCTTGTACTAGGTGAGTTTTCTCCTGAAGTCACAATGTGAGATCAAGCTATTGAGACCTCTGCCTGAGTCAGGCTGAGGTAATGTGACCCCTTCCATAATGGCTGGTCTTTTTAGCGGGGCCCTTGAGTACCGTGAAGTTCACCTGGGACCGAGCTCTCTGCTAGTGGGATGAACTTCAGAAGTGAGGTTAGCACAAAATTCCTGCTGCCGCAAGAGAACTAACATTGTTTCGACATTACTTAAAATGTGAGGTGAAGGGTAGAGCAGATTTTAAAGTGTGCTCGTGATGAGGGTCGTGCTCATGTGACATTGGTATGTATGGCTCTCCTACAGTTCAGGCCACAGCACTCGTTAGGAACAGAAATGTCGTGGAGCAGTGTTGTGGGCCCGCTGCCATGTTAAACTGTGACAAGACCTCCTAGGCGGCAGCAGGCTGTCTTGAGTCTGCTGGGGCTTCCCCGCACACCAGTTTGCAGTGCAAGAATTAATGATGGGGAAAGCTGCTGCTCTTATTTTGAACCAAATTATCATCAAGCTGCCCTGATCTGAGCAGTTTCTGCATACTTGCAGTTCAGGGCAAGATCACCACCCAGGTTTGTCCTCTGTGCACCTGGATGCACTTAATCTCTGAAAGCCCTGTAGATGCAGGTGGAGGAAAACTATCAGAAAGCATAGTGTAAAGCAAAATGCCACATATCCTCTAGCCTTGCTTAAAAACAAAGAGAAATTATGCAAATGAGCTCTTTCCCTTACTCCGGGGCAGTGGGTCTCCTTGCTCTCAGAACCCACAAACAGCCATACAACTAGCTGCCAAAAAAAGAGACGTTATATACCTTCAGCCTTCCAAAGCTGTGTGGTTTCTCTCCGCTGTGTGCAGTCACAAGACAGAAGCCATCTCTTCAGACGGTGTTCTTCCTTAAAGGGAAACTTTTGCATAGTCAGGCATTCAGTTCAGCAGCCACTCACAGGAGATCATAACAGCAGTAAAACAGATCGAATGAGTGGGGAAGGATGCAACTGGTGTCAGGAAAGGAGTCTGTGACAGTCAAATCTTGTAGTCTGTGGGAGGACCTTCTGGCATGAGCTGTGTTGGGAAGATGAATGTGTTGTGGCTGGCTGAGGGGATGTCACGCAGCAGGAGGACAATGTTGCAGTCAGAGAGTGTCCAGCACTGTATGCCCATGCTGTCGGATTGAGCTCTGCAGCCCCCATCAGTCCTACCTGCATCTCTCCAGTTGCTATGGCCACTGAGTCCCTATGGCTTCCTTTGGGCATGTGTGCACCAAGCTGAGCTAGTGAAATGGAGACCTGCTTACTGACATGACTCATTTGCTTGGCCGCCCTTTTTTCCTTGCCCCTGGCATCCCGGTCCCGTGCCTGGCTTTGTGCACAAGATGCCTGCAGTCAGTTTTTCGAGGAAGAGGTGGGAATGTCAGGTTCAACCCACTCGAGTTCATCCAGCCCCACAGGAGTGACCATCAGACATCCAGCATTCGCCAATAGCTGCCAGGCCGGATCTCTACAAGGATGAGAACCAGGAAGAGCCAAGCAAGGTATCTGATGAGATTTGGGTGTTTGGTGGCTATTGGACCTGTTTCCTGAGGAGTGAAGAAAGTTGTGGGGATGCTTGTGAAACTTGTAACTGAGACCACAGCAAGTGTGCCACTGGGAAGGAAAGCCCCAGGCCAGTTCTGCCCTGCAGGCAGCCTTTCCCAGCTAGAAAGTGGAGATGGAGGTGGTGTTGTCAGACTCTATCCCGCTACCCTTCCTTGTCACCTCCAGGATCTCCTGCAGGGTCTCCTGGCTTATGCAGCCAAGCTCCTGCAGGATCCGGAAGAAGTCGTTACGGAACTTGACCCCAATAAAGGCGTAGAGGATGGGGTTGAGGCAGCAGTGTGTGAAGCCGATGGCCTCTGTCACCATGATAGCTGTGTCCAGCTGGTCTTCCAGGAGGCAGTTCTTGGTGAAGGCTTCTAGCTTGGTAAGTGTGTTCAGGAAGATGACGATGTGGTATGGGCTCCAGCAGAGGAGGAAGATGCCTGTGACCAGGATGGCCACACGGACAGCTTTTTGCCTCTGCAGGCGCTGGGACTGACACAGTGCCCGGATGATGGCCACGTAGCAGTAACACATGACCAGCAGAGGCACAAAGAAGCCCACGGTGTGGTAGAGGAAGCGGGTTGCCAGCCACGCATTGTTTCCATCGATCCCAACCTCTGGAAAATAGCAAATGCTGCGGTTGCTGTCATCTGTCCAGACTTCCATGAAGATGAGATCGGGTAAAGTCAGAAGCAATGAGCAGAGCCAGACAGCCGTGCAGGTGAGGTGGATGGAGCGAGCTCTGCGTTTGCGGTAGGTGTGGATTGCATAGACGATGGCCAGGTAACGGTCCACCGCGATGCACCCCAACAGCATGCTACTGCAGTAGAAATTGATCTTGTGGACAGCACTGAGTATCTTGCAGAGGAACTTCCCAAATACCCACCCAGCCAAGCTCTCCACCACACTGAATGGGAAGGTGAGCAACAGTGCCAGGTTGGCCAGCGTGAGGTGGAAAAGGAAGTTTTCTGTGGTGGTGCGAGACCGCTTGAACCTCTCTAAAATGACCAGGACCAGGGCATTGCCTACAGTCCCCAACACAAACATCAGCAGATAGATGAGGGGCATGAAGATCTTTCTGAAGGGGTCTCCCTGGTTGCCAACCACAGATGAAGCTGGGTTGAAGCAAAAGTAGCCCTCCAAAGAAGGGGTGGTGTTCTCAGCTTCGTAGTAACCACTCAGCTCCACCTGGCTCTGGGGAACAGAGAGAGTCTTGTTAATGGAGGGGAGTTTCTGAACACGAGAACCCAGTCCCTCAGCTGCACCTGGTGGACCTAAAGTGGAGCAGCCTAGAGCAGCCCACCTGCCTCAAGAGGAGATGCTGTCTGCAGTGTGATGACCTTGGAGGCCCCTCCACTGCGAGGAGGTGCAGCAGCAGGTAGAGGGGGTTTTCTCCATCTGTGACAGCGAGGGCTGCTCAGTCTGTAATCTTTAACTGGAGTATTTGGGGATGCTTTGGTGTCCAGTCAGATGATCAGTTTCATCTTCTGCTTCTTGCCAAGTTACTTGCTGCTGAATTTTGCTTTCTCACATGGAATGGAACCCTCCTCTACCAGCTTTCCCGATTTTTCCCACCCATTTCTGACATGGACCACTCCTGTCCTGGCCTGCTGCCTGCTGCCTGCAGGTATAAAGATGGTAGGATTCACCAGACAGCACATTGGTACCTCAAATTCTGTGCAGTGAGCCTGTCCCCTTCTTCTCCTCCTCAGAGGCCTGAGAGCTGCCTACGACAGAGCAAGGTGAGGTGGGGACAGCAGCAGCGGTCCTTTGAGATCGCTTTCCACACACTTGGAGGAGAGTGTGGGGCAGGTGTTCAACACAATGGGAGGAAAGCCTCTGAGGCGCTGTGGTGCCATAGCTACAGGAATAGATGACGGAGAGAGAGAGAGATCTGTTCTGTTGATAGACCTTTCAGTTCTGAAGTAATTGCAGTCAGAGCAGGAAAGGGAAGGGAAAACACCACTTGGACCCCAGGCTGATACCCAGTCGGGGAAGTGCAATAGTGCTGCTGCAGATGTGATTCGCCCTTGCCCTGCTGTATCTTCTCGACCAGCCTGTGTTTGGGCTGAGGCTGTGGACAAGGCTCGAGTGCTGGGAAGCTGGAATTCTGCTCAGGATGAGCTCCCTGGATGGTAGTCATGCTCCAGCTGGCCTTGCACAAAAAGAGAGTGGTGGAGGAGGCTTGTGGCAAACTGAAAATTAGTAACAACTGGGAAGAGCTCAGCAGCAGTCACCCTGAGGTCCCCCACCCACACCCTCTCTGGAGACCTGTGCTGAGACTTCAGTGTTGACCACAGCGGAAGTCTCTGCTCATGCTTTCATACCTTTCACTGCCAGCTGCAGCCGTTTGCACCTGCTGCTCCTTCCCTCATCAGCCAAAGTTCCTGTCTAAAAATACCAGCCCTGCTTTACACAGTTTTAGACCAGATTTGGGGGGTTTTTGCTCACCCAATGGGCTACTAAGCAGAATTACTGTGACCAGCCTGGAGTCTTGCGTTGTGCCTAGCTAGGGAAGGGGAAGGGTGATTTATGTTTCTTTTCTCCCAGGCAGCTTTCTCTGGGTAAGGCACTGGGTGCCTCTGCACATGCCTGTGGGGGGTAAAGAGGTCACTTGGCAGCAGCAGGGCTCATCTAAACTGCTCTGCAGATGAAACCATCTGCATGGTTCCAAGAGGAGCCCGGGCATGCTGATGGGCCAGAAGCCTATGGAGCATTAGCAAACATGTAGAGCAGACAGCTGGCACAGGCAGTCCCCAAGCAGTGGATGGTAGGAGGGTGAATGAGTCCTTGGGAAAAGTGTGGAATAACCCTGCCAAGCTCTTGCTAATGTAACTGTGGGGCTGCAAGCCTTTGGCGACATGCATTTTGCATTACCAAAGAACTTTTATTTTTCTGGTTTAGGGTATGATTTTGGAGACCAGAGATTGCTGCTGAAGACAAAAGCCTTAAGAAATCCCTCTCAGTTATTTTTCTCCCCAGCTTGAAAGTATTTCCTTCCTACTCTGTACCCGGACCTTTCATCAGGAGTTACCAACGCACTCAGAAATCCGTGATGTGTTGGCCAGGGCCAGATCCTCGAACCTCTCAGAGAAAAACAAAACCAACCTAAAAACCTTTGCAATTTGGTGCAGTGACCAAACCAGGCTGCTCAGGCTGTGCAGGTGACTGGGCTGAAAACCCCAAACAGATTATATGTTGGAATGGGAAATTTCACTGGGAAGAGGTTGGACGATTCCAGCTTAGAAGGGAAAAACGAAATGATGGAAAATGGCTGGGTTTGCTGGCTGGAGTGTCAGTCCTCCCTCGGAGCCATGCCAGTGCCATCGTTGGCAGTGGACGGGCAGCTTGGGTAGTGTTCAGTGGCTTTGGCCGCTGACCAGTTTCCAGCATCGCCTTGCATTTGGAGCCGGAAGTGCAGAGGCTGAGTGCCACTATCAGACACCATCTGATTGCTGATGGGGGAGCAGGTAGGGAGGGCTCTTACTGTAAACCACTCGCCGTGGGTAGGGGAAGCGTGTACAGAGCTGTGTTTGAGTCGTCCTCTCCTGCATCTCTGAGCAGAGCAGCACATGTGGGTAGGAGCAGACAGAGATGAGTTGGAGACAAATAAAAGAGGATGAAAAATCAGAGTCTGGGCTGAGACAGGAAAGGCAGGGACCAGAGCTGCAGGAGATGCACTGAATATGACGAGCTGAGCCTTCTGGGGGCTCTGCTGCAATTCTCATTTCCAGGACTGGAAGTGGGTGACTGCCTGACATGGGAGTCATGGGATGGGATAAGTCAACAGTGTGCTTGCAGAGGGACCTTTGTACAGGTCTCCTGCAAGACAATTGCAGCAGATTTGGGGGTGGGAGAAAAAGTGGTGTCTCTTTCTGTAACAGAGCAGTCAAGTGCATGCCCGGGAAGGCCGTTCCTGTGTGCTTTTAGTTCAGGGATCCCTTTACCCCTATAACCTGCATCACAGAGTTATTCTGGTCTCCGTGTGTCAGCTGTTTTTCTCAGTTCCCCACAACTGTCAGCGACCAAAACATTTGGCTGCAGAAGTGAAGCATCTTGTGCACTGTAACGGATTTTCCACATGAATCATTCCCTTCTAGTCGATGCCAGGGCTGGGAGCAGCACATTTCATTCCCAAAACCTTAAAACTGTAATTGCCCACATCAGTACGATTTACTGACAGAGCTCCTGCTCATGACTTCTCCAGGGGCTGAACCAGGGAAATCCAGGAATAAGACCAAGGCCTGTGGAAATACCGTGTTACTGTAGTGTAGGTGCCTTTACACTCTTGAGTCATGTTGGTCCCGTTGCAATGAAAACTGGCCTGAGGAACCTCAGGGAACCTGGTGTAGATCTCAGCAGTTTTTCTGCAACTGTGTTTTTGGTTGTCTAGTCTGCAGCTGAGGAAGGTTAGCAGGCAAAGCATTTTTGCTAAGGAGAAATGGGGTTATCATTTTGGGCATGGTACTTTTCCGCAAGGTTACAGAGTCGAACGGTCTCACATGGTATCAAAATTCAGGTGAGGCCCTCACTGTATTCACTGTGTGATACTGAGATAAATGCCCTTTTGGTGCAAATGTTCTCGTCATTTTTCCTTCCATAATTGCTCCATTGATCAAACAATCCTCTCTGCGCAAGGCAGGGTTTGTGTTGCCACTTTGACAAGACACTTTGAAGGCCTTTTTCTTTCAAATCTCTGTGGGTAGGTTGCTGCTACAAGCATCGAGTATAAGTAAAGCAACATATGGCACCACCAAAGCAAATACGGTGATGCTCATGTGATATCTGCGGCCTCCCTGTTCCAGGGAGGGAGCCAAATCTGGGTAGCTGCCAGGAGACAGAGGTGGGAAACAACATACATCTAACTCCCAACTGCAGAAGTCTGAGAAAAGGTCTAAAACTCTTCCTGCTGTGGCACGTGACTGTGGGCGTTTAGTCCTAAAATCAGCTGGGTTCCCCCCACCCCCGTCCCCCCCCCGTCACATGGGGTCTCCTTTATGATGTAAAATAATTCACAGCAGAGACAAAATCACTAAGCTAAGGATTATGGAAAGTTTTGTATGCAAGGAAAAGGAGGTGAAAAAGGCTTGAGTTTGGTTTTAACCTCTCAGCAAATTTTAGCGCTGCCACTGAACTTCAACAGAGGTCAGGGAAAGAAGTGTCTTCTCCTAAAAAGTTTTAAAGGAATGACCACCATTTGCAAAGGATTTTTATACTGGATGAATCAGAAAAGAAATAAGGAGGGTAGGGCTTGCTCCGCCATCTCATTGCTCTTCCCTGGTGTGTGGGAAAAAAAGAGGAACAGAAAATTTGGTAACGATTGAATCCAACATTTCTCTTTTTGGAATAACTAATCCTGAGGTCTGCTGCAGACAGCCACTGTAGTAAAAAAATAAATTCTGAGATGCAATATCTGAAAACCAGGGTAATGATAATGCTGCTGTGTACCTCCCGTTGGATAGCAGAACATACTCTAAAAGGTGCAGCTGCTCTTTTTCACTTGTAAATGCTGGGAAGAGAACTATGAGGTAGAATACCTAGTGTCATCATTCCCTGTTAGAAGAAGTACTTGCAAGTTATCTTCCACCCTTTAAAATTCCCCTCTTGTAAATATATTGCATATTCCCCTATGGCAGCCTGTATGTGGAGAAAGCAAGCAGGATGGTCATATCAAGGGTTTTCACACATGGTGTGAGAGAGAAGACTGGGTTTGCTTGGGTATTCCAGTTGTGTAAGGAGACCAGATAAGGTGTACAGGGCTTTGCACACTGTGTACACGTCATTGATACCACCGAAGGATGGTGCAAAAGGTGCCTGGCTCAGAATAAGTGTTTCACGGCCACATTGTGCTAATGGCTGTGCAGACAGCGGGGCAGCAGGGAGCAGAGGCTGGGACAGGCGGGCAGCCCCGCTCCCCAGGTGAGTCACCTGGCCCTTTGCAGAGACTCTGGTCTGTGTCCTCATGCAAGGACAGTACTCGGGCTTAGTGCTTGCCAGTACACCTGTGCACAAGGTCCCGGTAGCTAGGCAGCTCTCCCTAACACAATACTCCGCACCCCTGGATCACAGTGGCTGCAGCCACACTACGCCGGCTCTCTGCAAGCAACAGCATTGTGCTTGTGGTCAAGTCCGGACTTAAGGGATGCAAGGACTGATTACGCTGGCATAGGAAATGGCTCAAGCTCTGCCTCTGCCAACAGGAGGGTGAGAAGATGGACGGCCAGAAACCTGGCCTTTCAGCCCACCCCAGCTCTACCTGCCATCCCTGTTATCAAGCAAAGCCAGGCCCAACTCACCAAGTCATAGGTCTCTGATGAGTAGCTCACAGGCCCCATGGTTTGAGGGGCAGGATCCGTCTTCCCTCCAGAAGTTTCTACAAAAGTTCTTTTCTGGGGTGGAGTTAATCATTTAAGTGAGTAGGGAGGGACACAGAATGTAACAATAGAGTATTTGCAAGGCAAATGAGCTCCAGGCACAGAGCGACCTGATTGATGTAAAGATTAGCATCTAGCTTTATCATCTTTTCACTAGTGCTGTAAGTTGATTTTTAAAGTACAGTTTGAAGAATCCATATGCCTTTGGTCTGTACCACAGAAGATCCAGAACATCCTTAGGTCTTCCCTGGAAACCTTCAGGGCTCTTGCCCACAGCCGTCCTTGTTCCAGGTGGTCCAAAAGGCTTTGAAAAGCTCTGTGCCAAGGACCACCTTTACCAGAAACCTCCTGGATCCAGGCACTTCTCTGGAGCTGTGCAGGACTTTGAAGCATGGGTATGGTCTGTATGATCATCGCCCTCTGCCTTGGGGTCCTCCTGGCTGCTTTAACCCCAGGGACTTGTGGTTGTCTTCTGCTCCTTCTCCTGCTGCTTCGCCCCTCGTCTGGGCTTGGGGGAGCGTGAGGTGGCTTGGGCAGGAAAGCAAAGCCTTGGCAGCCGCTTTGCAAGTCTAGAGCAGGGCTAGCAGGGGCTGGGCAGCTTGATTTCACAAGGGTAACAAAGGAGAATTACGATGGAAAATCAAGATTTTCTCTGCTCGGGGAAATGGGCATTTTGTTCAGTGATGTCGCAGCACCAGATTCCCAGTGAGAACGCCCCGGTCTGGGTCAGCAGAGTAGGATGGCATTGCAGCTGGCATTTTGGCAGAAAGCTTTTCCCGTGCGAGGAGCTGAGGTGGTTTGACAAGCACAGTTCTTGTCCTCCTCTTGTCTAGGCACAGCTGCGCCAAGGCCTCTCTACCAGCAAAGCCTCGGGTGGGACTTTGGACTGGTGAATAAGGAGGTGGTGTTATTCTCGGGGGCACTGCTGGATTACAACCACTCCTCCTGCTTCTTATAAGGATCCCGACTTGTTGGGCACCTGCTGCCCCGAGGATGTCGCTGTCCTCCCCTGCCATGAGGACCTTTGTGTGCACCTGCATGTGCTCATCAGCCTCTGGGCACTCTTTTCTCCTGAAAGTGAGAGGATGGGGAGCAGCAAAACCGGAGGGAGGCCATAGGGAGCTCGCATTGTGCCTCACTCACATCCCCCACCTCACGGGGACAACGGAGACTGAGCGAGCCCTGTCCTGAAGCCCTGTGCTGCAAGGGCTGAAAGGTAACGCGAGGAGTGGGGTAGCGCTGAGCCCGGGAGACTGAGAGGTCCGGAAGGATGTTCTCAATCAGTCAGAACTGGAGGGTGGAGCCTGCGCCTTTTGCTGCTGAGGGTGGAAAAACAACCATCTAGAGACGGCTGTAGATGAGAGGAACTAGATAAAAGCAGGAATGTCCTTGTCCTTTTGCGTGTATTTTGGAAAAACATTTGAAGAAAAATTTGTCTGCAAAGCAGTTTTAGAACTACCAGCTGTTTAAGTGCTAGTGTTCACGATTACATATCCATTGTGTCTCGGTTTGTCAAAATCCACGTCTAAATAACAGCTGTCTAAAAAGAGGTGCAAATTCCCAGCCTGTCACGATCGGTGGTTACGACTCCTACAGGCTGTGGCTCAGACTTTTATTCTTACGTTTGTGTTGGCTCTGTTTTAATGACTACACAGCGAAGCCCCGTTAAGTTTCCAGGCGTTTTCTTGCGAAACAGGGTTAAGAGGGAAGGGCCAGGACTGAGGGACCGGCCCAGGCCGAGGGAACGGGACGAGGGCCCAGCCCGCCGAGCGCGGTCACGCGGGCACCGCACGCTGGGTGTGGCGTGACGCGTGGCGCACGCCGAACGTACGTACGTACGTACGCGGTGCGTGCGGACCGGGGCGGTGCCGCCCGCCGGGAGGGGGAGGGCGCACGGGAGGAAGGAGGAAGCCGCCATCTTGGAGCGTCGAGTCGCCATAACAAGGCACCGGGGGAGCGAGAGGATTTTGTACCTGGGCGAGGGGGAGCGCGGCTGGTGGCGGTGAGGACGGGCCAGGGCGGGCACGTCTCTGTGGGAGCAGGGCGAGGGGGCCGCTGCCGGCGGGCCGCGCCTCGCGGCCCGCGGCGGGAGCGCGGGCCTGA
>VZTA01013744.1:58237-72216 GCA_013398855.1 Mohoua ochrocephala | reverse complement strand
CGGGCGGCGCCGGGCCCACCGCTCGGCCGCGGGGCTCCGCAGTGCGGCCCGGGCTCACCGGGCACATTGAGCACCTCGAGGGCTCCCTTTGTGCCGGGCCCAGCCGAGGGGAAGGGAAAGGTCCGGAGCTACTGCCCCGGCCGCCCGCCCGCGCCCGGAGAGCACAGATATGCGACGGAGGCCCTTTTCTCTTCAGTCCGTCAGTTTGCGAAATGGTGGCGTCTCTTTTATCGGAACGGGGAGATTTGTTGGGTACCATGAGGCTGTGCGTTATTTTTAACCTCTGTTCTTCTAAAGGGTAGTTACGAGCGTGAGGGCATAAGGGACCGAGAGGTTTCATTTCCTACACTACTGGAGAACTTCTCGGCGTTGGTATTCGGGTCTCATTGGCGTCTCTGGTTACCTTCGTGACTCGTCTGGTTTTTACGAAGTTAATGGCCAGGAGAAATATCTCTTCGAAGGTGCCTTGAAAGTTAACTAGCAGAAAATCCTAGTATCGCAAACTTTAAAATTCTGCTGTGAAGCCAGAATTGACACATTTGAAAACAGCTGGGAAGTCTGAATTCCTTTTCCACTCTCTTGAAATGCTCTTCAGTGTGCCTTTTTATTCACTGGGAAAACATGCATTTTATTGTGAATGCTAAGGTTAGGAAGCAGTAGTCTGCTGGTTTTTCCTTTGTGTTTTCCCAAGATGCAGATGCTTTATGGTGAGAAAGTACAGGCAAGCCTGCTTTTTGTTCCACAAGATTTTGGGCTAGGGACGTTTTGTCTCCCTGGTACCATCGTAAGGAGTCTTTAGCTCTGGTCCATGCCTGCTTTATGTGAGGGGCAGACTTTGTATTGTCTTTCCACAGTTTTGCAGCCTTTCTGTTACATACAGAGTCAGTATTAAGTCACGTGTATGAAACGTTATCTTCTGAGCACAACGTAAGTTGTCGCTGACAGCAGGAAGGTAAGGTCACAAGCAGGAAGCTGGCTAACCAGCAGCATTGCTGCCTCAGTTCGAGCTCAGTCACTTCGACTCAGAGAGGCAGCTGCTCTCAGTTCAGCGTAATGGTGTTGTTTGGTCACTGTTCTGAATAGCCTTAAGTCAATACCCAGTTGAAAACTTGGGATAAGCTGGTTGAGCTAGCGTTTTGGGTTGGAGGAGGGTAAGCTGTTGGCTTTGGGTTTACATCATTTATATGTCCCTTTCAAACTGGACAGGGCAATCAGAGTAACGTAAGGGTTTTGTCAGTTCTATCTGGAATGTCCACTTGATATTGTAGTCTTGCCTCCTGTCACAAACCTATGCATAATATCATTGCTCAGCATTTTGGGTCTGGTTGGCTGCATCCCGGAAGTGGGTGAATGTGGCGGGGGGGGGGGGGGTGGAATTGAAGAGCCATCAAAGCAATGGATACACTTAATGGTTACTTTATGGGAGGAGGCAGGTAGTGGAAGGTCGCTGAAAGTACAACTGTTTAGGAGGTTTTCTTTGGTGGCTGAAGATGTTAAGCAAAGCTTTATAGAAAGGCAAGAAGAGTTTGATGCGTGTCTTTATCCCCGAGGAAACAGAAAAGCAAGTACTGTTACTGCACACTGCCTGGGAAGAAATTTTTCTTAAAATACAAAAGTAAACTGATGTGATTGATGTAGACAAAAATCCACATGCTAATTGTTATTGTCTGCTTCTCTTTCAGATTGAAGCAAGTGAATTCTGATATAACTCAACTTCAATAGAGGGCTTTTTTTAAAAAAAAGTTGTTCCACAGTGCATCAGAGCAAGTTACTGCTTTACTTTTGAGTGACTTACAGGTGCTTGCCTGCATTGCAATAAAGGACTCATATATTGAGCAAGACTTATTTATCTCTTCATTTTGGAGAGTCTAATAAACTGTTATTACAGTTTCTGTACTGACTTTCAAAGTTTTGACGTCTAAAAAGACATCTTTAAAGATAAAAGCATGAGCACGGCCAGAACAGAGAACCCTGTTATAATGGGTCTATCCAGTCAGAATGGGCAGTTGAGAGGCCCTGTAAAACCCAGCGGGGGCCCAGGAGGTGGAGGCACACAAACTCAGCAACAGATGAACCAGCTGAAAAATGCCAACACAATCAATAATGGCACTCAACAGCAAGCACAGAGTATGACCACCGCTATTAAGTAAGTGTTTGTATCGGCTGCCACGAAAGGAGTGTTTAAAAGCCATGTATGGGAAAGCACTCTTGGGTTTCCCATTTGGAAAATGTTGTGTTCTGTTGTTTTTTGACATGGGTGGTTAGAAGGGTCCTGTGATGTATGTTACGAAAACTGTGTTTCCGTGTGCGAGCTTCTCTGCAACAGTGATTGTTGTGAAAATCCAGTTTGATGCTGTGCTTTTTTGAGTGTTGAGCCACTGTCAGAGGCAGCCCACTGAGCATTAGAATCCTGTGGTTTTTGCTTGTTGCAAGTGGTGCAAGAGGGAAGTAGAGGAGTGGGAAGGAGCTGAATTGACATTTAAGACCGAGGAGGAAATGCCACCTGGTCTCAGTCTAGTTGTGTATGCTTTTCTGTTTGTTGCAGTTCTTTCTCGTGGTGGGAAATGCTTTAAAGTCAGTTATCTTTTGTCATTGATCTGATATAGTAGCACCTGATCTCCTCATTGTCATTGCTCTGGCTTTAATTCATCAAAGCCTGAGCTGAGAGGATACAGTCCCACTGTGATATCCTGCTCCCATCCAGCTAGTTTTGGAAGCGTGCTGGTTGGAGTTTCTGAAAGATGTAAAATACTTGGACGGTATGGTAATGTGTTGCTTTTCTTTTTTCTTCCATGGATCCTCCTCCCCTTGAACAGCATTGGCTTTTGTTTTGTTAGTTATTTGCGAAGGAAATGTCAGCTGTCCTCAGAGAGAGCGTGATGGAACACTCAGGTTCTTGAAATCTGCCTAACTTGCCCCCTCCCCCCCCCCTTTTTTTAATGTATTACATGATTACCCTTATCGGTGTCGTGAATTAAACTCATCAAAATTCACGCATAACTTCCTGGGGCTGGTGAAGAGAAGGACTTGCTCTCCTCTCTACAGTGGCTTTCAAAAGAGGATGGGTATCTAAATCTCACTGAGAGCAAATGACGCTTGCTCAACAAGTGGAGTGATTGTTTACTTAATTTTTTCACCAGAAGTTTTTTTTTTTACCTTTTCACATTCCCTGGAGATTAAGAATGGATGTTCCCTGGACGAGGGAATTTTTCTTATAAGTCATGAAATATTCTTGTGTGGATTTATTATAGCCAGTTTCTGTTATGTGACTAAGTCAATGCTCAGTTTTAAATCTATTCTGCTGTTTGATTCAGTGCCCTAAAATTGGGACTTGAATCATGGCTGGATAAAGATTTCACGAATTTGTTTGGCAGACAGCTGATTTTGTCTGTTTACAGTTTTCTGCCTGTTAAATCCTGCTTAGCTCAGAGAAGACTCGAGCTCATATGTGTAGGTGCTTTTAGCTTTGAGGAGGTGAAAATGTTACGTGTTCATCACTATGTCTAAGAAAATAAAATGCAAAATCAAAATACTAATTATTTTAAAACCCGTTTTCATTTTATTTTGCTGTAGACCTGGTGATGACTGGAAGAAGACTTTAAAACTCCCTCCAAAGGATTTGAGAATCAAAACTTCGGTAAGGATGACTGGATTGTAGGAATAAGTATTAAATAAAACTTGTGGGAGAGCTTGCAGTGGTAAAATACTTGTCCTGAGCAAAGGCTAAAAAGTAGTTCAGCTCCTGCTGTTTTAAATGAAGAATTAATTTGTTCTCCCAACTGCTTGTGAGCAGTTTTCTCTTGGAAAGCTCAAAAATTGAGTTCACCGTGGATTTCCTACTTTATTAGCACTACAGCATGACACCGGCAGCATCTGTGTCAGGCAAGGCAGATGGGAAGGTGTCGCTGTATGCACTCAGGAGCTGTGTTTGGCTCTGAGAAAGCGAATGTTTCCTTTGCCACTGTAGGTTGTTGCACAGGTTAATGGGAACTCTTAGTACAGTAATTTGTGGTCTTCCTGTACAGGCTATTTCAGACCAATCTACAGCTGCAGGTTGTATGACCTAATCTTATGGATGTGCTTTATTTTTTGATTATTCAGGACGTGACCTCCACAAAAGGAAATGAGTTTGAAGATTACTGTTTGAAACGGGAGTTGCTGATGGGAATTTTTGAAATGGGCTGGGAAAAACCATCTCCTATTCAGGTTGTTTGCAAACAGACTACTTAGACGCTGCTTTTAACTTCTGTAAATGTATTGACATTCTTACGCCTAAAAGTCCAGTACTTATGCCATCATTGGGGAAAACTGAAGCTGTGAACGAAAGAACTTGGTGTCCCTTGGGAAAGGCAAGAATTTCTAACCCCCATCTAAATCACTAAGTCATTCAATGAGTGACTTAGTGATGGGACTGCCTTGCACTTCGGAGAAGTTAACTTGGATTTTCCTTTTCATGCTGGAGGTGTTAATTTGTTGATTCTCTGTTCAGTACCGCCTTTCATATAGGTAGTCCCAGGGGTCTGTTTTATAAATTTTCCAGAAAACCGAGTTACCATTGGCTATGTACCTTTAGTTGTTAAAAACATAATTATGGCTTTATCACAGTGCTGGCTCTTTTTATTGTAATCTTGTGGAAGAAGAATAATGGAGATTGTGGGAGAGAGATTAATATTTTAGCAAGTTTACTTTTCTGTACCTCCATCTTTCTTTTACTTCTAAGGCTTGTTCTGTTAAGAGCTGTTCATGTGTAAACTTCAGCAGGGGGGGTGGAAGGTTGAACTCTCTTTTAATTGGTCTTTCAAGTTTTATCACTGACACAGCTCTGCCACCTTGTCTCTTTAAGGCATGAGAAAACTATGGCTTGCTTTGTTTATAAACAGATTCACATGATGCCACCTTTCCAAAAGGCTGAGATTTCTTTAGATGTTGCTGAAAAAGGTAGTAAAATTAAAAATACACGGGGCCTGTGTTTGGATAGCTGACGATTTTATGAGAAGTATATCACAGGAATATGGAGGTTGGAATCACATGGGCTGAGGTGGTTCTGATGTTAAGATATAAGTGGGAATCTTTTTCCGTGGGAGGAGGAGTTTGCTAGTGACTGTCATTGTCTCTTCACTTATTTTTTTCCCGATTTTTCACTTTTTTCCTAATGTGTTAGTGTGGGTTTGCCTATGGTACCTGATCCCTTTCTTATGATCAGGCAAGATAAGGACTTCCAAGAGGGATGTGTTGGGGAACTCTTTACTGATGGGTTTAACTTCTTCTTGTTGTGAGTCTGTCATGCTTGTAGTTGCAGGATGGTAATAATAGTAATGGTCATGAAACAGTCAAATTTCATGTGATACTGTTAGTGAGGGGAGTTAAATTTGGTCAGCCTCTTCAGTGAAGCATGGCTTATGATTAATTGCTCATGCACTGTCTGTCCTTGCATTTCAGGAGGAGAGCATCCCCATTGCTTTATCTGGTAGGGATATCTTGGCTAGAGCAAAAAACGGAACAGGCAAGAGTGGAGCCTACCTCATTCCTTTACTTGAACGGCTAGACTTAAAGAAGGACAATATACAAGGTCAGTTGAGGTGGATCTCACTTAGCTGCAGCCAGGTAATGGTGTCAGTCGCTACATAAGAGACTTGAATCTAAAACTGGTTGATGAAGTTGGGCAGTGTAGGTTATCTGCTTATATACTTCCAGAGAAAGCTAATGGGGGGTGGTGGAGGGGAGGTGGAATTTGCCAAGTCCCACAGTTGCTTTCAAAAGCTTTAAATGGAAGAAGGCTTGTACACTCTTCTGTCTTGCCCTGGAAGGCGGTCGTGGAGTAATAAGCAAGCATGCTGGCTGGGATAGTTGTGCAAAGGGGAGCATCGAGGGCTGGAGAATCCTTGCACGGAATTTGCCTCGTCAAAAGCAATTCCTAGGTCTTGCTAGGATACCCAGAGTGGAATTCCTAAAGTGTGCTTTTCATTATTTTCCTTCATAAAGTCTCTTGTCTCCTCGGAGGATGAGTATTTAAGATAGAGTGTTACTAGTAACTCACAGTGATGTTTTTAACTTTTAGCAATGGTGATTGTTCCCACCCGTGAACTAGCCCTGCAGGTCAGTCAAATCTGTATCCAAGTCAGCAAACACATGGGAGGTGCCAAAGTGATGGCAACAACGGGAGGAACCAATTTGCGAGATGACATAATGAGACTTGATGATACAGGTCAGAGCACTTTTGCTGCACTAGGGTTGCTGTTTCTTTGTGGCTTTTACAATGTGGTCAAATGCGGTCATGGAATTTCTGCTTGTTACTGTTTGCCTGTTACAGAACAGACTACAATGTCTTGTTTGCTGTTCGTATACTGTTGTCATTCTTTCAAAGTGTTCATATGAAACATGGCCATGAATGCTGGAAGGAAACACAGTGTTAATCACCTTAACCTTGTGGGGTTTTTGTGTTTCTCTCTCTCTCTCTCTTTTTTTTTTTTTTTTTTTTTTTTTTTTTTTTTTTTCTTCTCTTCTCTCTTCTAACCTTACAGTGCATGTGGTGATAGCTACCCCTGGGAGAATTCTCGATCTCATCAAGAAAGGAGTAGCAAAAGTTGAGCATGTCCAGATGATAGTATTGGATGAGGCAAGTTGCTTATGTTAAATGTTCTGGGATTTTAACACCAAGTTAAAGGAATGATGTGTCTCAGTGAGTGTCCTTTTGGTGCACAGCAGTGATTCAGACTTGCTTAGAGACACTGTAAGGTCTCCTCCATTTCTCGGTATTTTTGAGAAACTATTTTGACGGTAGGATTTTTTTGCATGTAAATCTTTTAAGAAAACAGCCTAGGAAGATTTGCCTTTCCTGTCTTTGCTGATGCTGAAGAATAGAGTTAACAGTCTATTCTGCAACAAAGGAATGCATTTCATTTGTTTTCTGTTTATAATGAGTCAGCTGTGCTTACCACGTAATTGTGTATAAAATTGATTTATGAACATCCAGTAGCGTACAGTCTTCTTGAGTGAGAGAGAATATGGTTGTGTGAAAGCTCTTGGATGACTGGTACCTGGTACCTTGGATGACTGGAACCCTGGTAACTGGGTTTTTTCCTTCCCCCCATGTAACTGAAAGACTGAAATCTTACACCATTGTTTTAACTTGCTGTTTATTACTTCTGTTGTTACAGGCAGATAAGTTGCTGTCTCAGGATTTTGTTCAAATAATGGAAGACATTATTCTCACGCTACCTAAAAACAGACAGATTTTGCTCTACTCAGCCACTTTTCCTTTGAGTGTGCAGAAGTTCATGGTGAGTCGAGATGTATCCACGTAGGTACGGTGATGGCGGTGGCATTGCGCAGGAAGGGCGTGAATGGGCGGTGCATAGCTGTTTAGTGCTTGGTTTTTTAAATACGTCTGAACTTCACAGGTTTAATCTAAATCAGCCTAAGTCTAGAACAGAAGTTTGAAAGCAGTTTTTGACGACCCGCAGTTGCATTAATGGGAAGCTAGGTGCGTGCAGTTTTTGCCTATAAGGTGCTGTTTTCCACTTTGCGTATTGGTTACGTCATCTGTACGGATTTGCTTCTGAAGGGTGCTCCTCTTTGGCCTGCACAGTCACCTTGGATTTATGAGTAATCGTTTGTGAAAATTTACCCACCGTGTCTGTTTTCAGCATAGCATAAAGAGCGAGTGGCTAGGTAGTGCATCCTTGCCTTGGAGGAAGTTAAATGTGGTGTAGAGTGGGCGCTACTTACATTGTTTTGCACGCAGATCTGCCTGCTTTATCAATACCTTTATTTTTCAGAATTCCCATTTGCAGAAACCCTACGAGATTAATCTGATGGAGGAGCTGACCTTGAAGGGAGTTACTCAGTACTATGCCTATGTCACTGAGCGTCAGAAAGTGCACTGCCTCAATACGCTCTTTTCCAGGGTAAGGAGTAGGGCTGGGTCAGGAACATACCAGAAGCTTTTTCCCTCTTGGAACCAAGAATAAGACTGAGTGTTTCAAAGGCAGCTTAATGACAATTTTTCTTTGTCAAAATGTGCTATATCTCTAAGGCTAGAAATGCATGCTGCTTGTCCTGCATCTCTGTGTTGTAGAACTTAATTCATTTTTTCCCTTCCTATATGAAAATATGTCCGATGTGAATTACCAGCAGCATACCTGCTGTGCTTTCTCTTTGGAAGGGGTTTAGACGTGTCTGGGATCCTTTGTTAGTAAAATGCTGCATTTACTGAGAACACTGTTTATACGTTCAGCTCCAGATTAACCAGTCGATCATTTTCTGCAACTCCTCTCAACGGGTTGAATTGCTAGCCAAAAAGATCTCCCAGCTGGGCTATTCCTGCTTCTATATCCATGCTAAAATGAGGCAGGTGAGTATGAAGTCTACAGTGGTTTATTCCACACCACCCCAGGCTTTACTGGACAGCTGAATTAAGTCTCATGCTTGCTTTAAGTTTGCGTGTTCTTCGTAAACTGAAATGCGTATTGCTTTGCTATAGGTTTGGTTTTTAGATACCCGCTCTCAGTCCCCACCCCCAACCTTCCCCCATCCCAGCCCTCTTTCCAGACTGTTCAATGCCATGTGGCCAGTTGGTATTTGAGTACTTCGGGTCAGATTAATTAGTCCCAGTGTAAGCACAAGCTGCAGCCAGAAGGCACAGTTCTTAGTGCTGCTGCCTTGCTTTGGCAGCATGGGGAGCCAGGGTAGAGCTCACAGTGTAACTAACGCAGATGGAAAGCGGGGCTGAATTAAAACAGGTGACAAAAAACCCCAATGCGTAGCCCGGTGAGTACCCTGTGTGGCTTTGCAGACGGTAATCTTGCACTGTGACTGCAGGGGAATCTGAGAAGTTGAGGAGGTGGGTTGGATCGAACCTCTTGGTGAAAGCTGTGGCTGGTGTACGGTGACCAGACACTTGTGGCCTTGGTGTAGCTGGTGAAAAACGCCATTGCAGCTTTGCTGGTGCAGAGGTTTCTGTTAATTGTGCAGCAGCTCACACTTCCTCTAGCTTCACACTATTAAAAGGTGTCAGAAGGCTGAAGTGATGCATATAGAACAGGAGTACTTTGAAACTTTTAAAATTTTATTTTATATGTAAACTAGTCTAGTCTTGCTGCTCATGCAACTGACAGGTAATGCCAATGTTTGCTGGGCCAGATGCAGAGCAGTAATTAATTGAGCAGAAACAAAAGCGGTGATGTTATTGAGAACAGAGAGGTATGCAAGTGAGTTCCTCGAAGTCTGATTTTTGTATGCTTTTGATCAGTCAGTAGATGATCTTTTGGCAAAGTGTGCAGCTATGTTTTTGCAGAATGCTTCGGCTTGTTCATTCCCTCTCTAAATTTCACTTAACAGTGAAATGACTTACTCTTACTTAATCTTTCTGTGGCCCAAAGTGAGGTGTTTGTGAGAGGAGAGTCTTCACAGAAAATTGACTCATCCCACCCCTAATTCTGAATCGATAGTGAAAAATGCTTCATACTGGAAAAGGAAGTTACTGCCAACTTTAGTTTTTAAGGGAATGAATAAAACACGTGAAATTTGGCAAGGGGGACCGGAGAAAGACAACAGTCAAAATACCAGTTTAACTTCGATGTGATTTCCTGTAATAGTAACTTTAGATAGTCCTTTTCTGAGATGGTTTTGATGCCACCGTAGGAGGTTTTAAAGTGCAGTCGGTTAATTGTCTTTGTCGAAAAGTGGGATTGAGGCCCTCTAGAGTTAATTCTTTAGAATATATGGTAAGGAGAGTACTAAAAGAGGTGTACTGGCATCTTGTTTCAACTCAGCTGTTCTCTAATGAGAAGGAGGAGAAATTCACACGGTTGAGGTTCAGTGTTAGTTACCTGAATACACCCTTAAGTACCAGCTAGTTGGTTTGTGGACTTTGGGTTTTTTGTTTCTCTTTGTTTATATGTTTATACGTATTTCCAGGAGCACCGCAATCGTGTATTCCATGATTTCCGAAATGGCTTGTGTCGCAATCTCGTTTGCACTGGTAAGAGTTCCTAAACGTTTTCCTGTTTCCAAAGTTTGTGATAAAAAGCGCATTAGCCCAGGTATCGTAGATCAATTAGCTGTAATAAACCAAAACAAGATGTTTTGGTAAGATGTCTTTTTCAAGCCTGCATGTAGCAGGGTGCAGCACTCCTTTAGGCCTGTGGAGTTTTGTCTTTTGTGAAGGGTGCAGCTTGCCAACAAATCGTTTTACTGCAATAGTGTTTTCTGTTATTTTCACGCATGAGGGCTCCCTGAGTTGTTGGGTCGTAAACTTTATGATATATCAGTAGAACTGTGACTATGATCATGTGAAGTTTTGCCGATTGTTTTAGGTGTTTATAGCACTTTTTTTCTAAATACTTTTGTAGTTTGGACTGGCCTGTGTATGATCCAAGTTCTTTGTTGCACGGCCTGTTTGGGCAGTACCTGGCAGTGTCTGCTATCACTACGTACGTCTGGGCCATCTTAACAAAAATCACGAGAAGCAGAATAGAAGTAGTTGAGGTAGTGGAGTGTAGTTCAGGTCTCAAGTCTGGTGTGACACTGGCAATGCACAATTCTGTGTGAAGAGATGCTTAAGAAGATCCGCTCCAAAATAGCGTATCGTGGAAAAAAAACTAGCTTTGTGGTTATTTTTTCCGCGTAGATGAGCAGATCTGGTGGTGTTGGTTCTTCTTCTTATATTATTCATGTTTATAATGTATACAGAGCAAGAGGAAGCTGTAACAGGATTGTACGTAAACTGTCTTTGATACAAGGAAAGCTTATATCTGGAAACTAGCGCAAAGCAGTGTTCATCACTGTTCATCTTTACACCCTAAATGCTGTCAGCGTTTGAGCTCATTGAAGTTAACTTTCTCTGTGATCTGGATTGTCTTTCAGATCTGTTTACCCGAGGTATTGATATCCAGGCTGTGAATGTGGTGATAAACTTTGATTTCCCAAAGCTTGCAGAGACTTATCTCCATCGCATTGGCAGATCAGGTGAGAGGAAAAACCTGTTTTAGGTGCAACTTGGCTGATGACTGTGATGCTTTTTAGCCTCGAATTGGCTTTTGGGTTTTTATTACTATACCTGAGAATTACCGTAGGTAGCTTTGATTTTTCTGACAAATTTTATTTTTGGATGTCATCTCAGATGGCTATCCTCACTGAGGATATTATCTGAATAAAGGGTCGTTCTCTTGAAACTGGCCTGAACAGTCTAATGGGGAAAAAAAAAAAGAGGCATATTTTGCTTTCATCTCGGGAGACTTACCGTTGCCCCTGTTTGCAGTTTGGGGAAATTCTATACTAAGATCTCAGCTTCCAGAGTGTCTCAAGCCTAGAATTTTCTTCTGCATGTGTTCTGAGGTATGTTTCTACTGTTTGGGAATCAGCAAAATATGCCCTGAAGAAAGGCAGTAAACAAAGGAACTCAGCGTAGTTGAATTTTGTAGTTCAGGCTTGTTCAAGAACTCTCAAAGGCTTTTCGCTGGCAATTATCCTGGAGCTTTGGTCGGAACATTTTGAACCTCCCGAGTTTTCTTATTCCTACAGCACTACGAAACTCCTTACCGAAAACCGATATGAAAGGTGTAGAGACCTGCGACTGGATTTGTTTTTATCATCACAGAATGATATTCACTTCACAGTCCGTAGACTTTCTCTCTTTTTCTGTCAGCCCCTATGTTAACTCAGTTCAGTTCAGGTGTGTGTTCTTGTTTTTTGTCAAGGTCGCTTTGGTCATCTTGGCCTGGCCATCAACTTGATCACCTATGACGATCGATTCAACCTGAAAAGTATTGAGGAGCAGTTGGGAACTGAAATTAAACCCATACCAAGCAACATCGACAAGAGCTTGTATGTGGCAGAATACCACAGTGAACCTGTAGAAGATGAGAAACAGTAAACATGTAGGTATGTAAGTGCCTTGCTGAATGGCAATGTGTTGAATGACAGGAATGTCGTCGATGTGTCAGTGTTACCTCAGGGGAAGAGGGAAACTGATGTGATGACAAAGCTCTGAATGCGAAAACAAGGGTTTGAAACAGAATGTCAGTGCAAGGAGTTCCATGGAGGTGCTGAAGGTGGGAGGGGAGGGAAGAGTATTTTTCAATTGTTTTGATTGAAATGCTGACCATATGCTAAGGAGACCAAAAATAGGGAAAAGGGGGAGTGGGGAATGGGATGGAATGGGAGAGGCCAGGATGGAGTACCAGTAGCCTAATGAGTTCTTTCTGTGTTGCTAAGCTGAAATGAGAAATTGGTGAGGGGCAGAGAGGAAAGTAGTCCTCAAAAAGGTGAGGCGATAAACTGGATAGCTGTGAGAACAGAGCATCAACAGAAGAGCAAGCACCTCACCAGCCAGAAGGGACCAGGTTCAAGCAAAAGGTGCTGCCTCTTGTGTATCCTTTGGTTCATAGAATTCTTGGAAGTGAACGAAGTCGGGAGTGAAGCTGTAATTCATCTTTGCTGCCGCTTGAGGTCGTCTACGTAGTTTCAAAAGAAAATGAGGTTTCACTGTTGGAGACTCATCTAAGTGCTCCCTTTCTGATCATTGTCTCAGGAAAAGCTGCTGAGTCAAGTCCCTTTATAGGAAGATGACTTGCCCTGGACTGCAGTCAAGCTAGATGGCTTCAGGATGATGTTTGATCTGACCTTAGCTAAGATGTTGTTGCGCAAGATCCATCACCATACAGTTTGGGCCAAAAATCATTCTTTTGTGTACTCTTCTCAGAGGTCATGAATTAGAAAGACAATACCGGTGAAGCTGCTGAAATTCTTTTCAGATGACCGAAAATTAAAAAGCGGCTATAGAAGCAGACCGCTCGATAGCATTAAAATGAACCTATGGTTCCTTCTTTGAAATCGTCCAAGGATAACCCTAGATAGTCATACCAAGCTGACTTGAAAGCTTCTACTTTGCTGCTTGAACCTTCTCCATGTTTATAAGTAAATAGAATACAAAACAGGTGATGAATGTGGAACAGGCTCTCGGGTGGCTTCCTAAGGGGAATGCTGTGAACTTGCCAGAGAGCAGTTTGCTGCTTCCTAAAATACAAGAAAGCAGGAGGTTTTCATAGGTACAGAAGGGCATTAGCAGCACCTCTTTCTACAAAGCCGAGGTTGGGATTGAGCTATACAATATGCCCTTTGCCTTTTGAGAGCTGTTGCATAGTTAGTGTGAGTCATCACTTATGTTCTGGTTTTGTATAGAATCGATTTAACTGTGGGTGTTGTGGTTGTTTCTTTTGTTGGTTTTATTTTTTTTTTGTGGTTGGGGTTTTTTTGGTTTCTTTTTTGTTTTGGTTTTGTTTTTTTCTTCTTGTTGTTGTGTTGTTGTTTTGTTTTGGTTTTTTTTAGGTTTTGAATACACATGCCAGAAGGTGAAGCCCTATGATCCAGATCTGTGACACATCGTTTCTTTGGGGATACCCTTCTCTTTGTGGGTTTTTCTTCATCTTTTCATTTCGGAACTATGAAGACTAAAGAGCTCGGCCTTTTTTTCTCTTTAAATTTGGCAGCAAAGAAGAAAGAAGATAAAAGGAGGAATGTCTTTTTGTTTTTCCACTTGTTTGCACTGTGTGCTGATTGAACATTAGTTGCACTAACTGCTGGTTTTAAATTTTGTTTTCTTTGGGCGGGAGGGGACAGCAAGGGAAGAAGAGAAACCCTGAAAAGAGAAGAATCTTGATGAACACGAGCTTGTCTGCTATTTCAAATTCTTTAACCATTGACTGAGTGCATTTCAACTTCTCCCTGGTTACTCATCTGTTTTTTAAGCTAAAGAGCTTGTTACTTATTCGTGCAAAGTGCCTTATGCTATGAGACCATTCAGAATATCACCTTTCCGACACAGCCCAAGGAATCAACATCTGTTTTTGGTTTCAGGTCAAAGTTCCCCTCTCTTCCCCTTCTCCTCCTTCCCATGTACTCAAGCCCAGGGCTGGGAGGTGAAATGTATTGGTTATTGATAATACTACTTTTTTCTTCAACTTACTTTTTTTTTTCCT
>VZTA01013744.1:42623-55003 GCA_013398855.1 Mohoua ochrocephala | reverse complement strand
GGGGGCGGGAAGGGAGGCAGGGATGTGTTTATTAAGATACAGCCTTGCTGTATTTTAACCAGTAATTTTGGGGAAGGGGTGTCAGGAGAAGAAAATAGTCACTGTTCCCCTTATTGAAAGAAACTGGAACTTTTATTTCAAGAAAAGAAATTATTTGCAATTCAAGCGGAGTGTCATAATCCAGTAGACCCTAGACAAGGGGTTGATATTCTTACTGTTAACCAGCAAAACAATATGGTCTAGTCCTTCAAAACAGTCAAGGGAGGGAGGGGAAAATTGGCTTTCTGTTAAATTGGCAATTGGCAAACTCCAGTGGAGCTCAGATTTTGTTGAGAATGTGTTTTCTCTGGCTTTGTATGTGTTGCAGCACTGACTTGTGACGAGCTTCATGAGTTGCGAGTGCAAAAAAGATGAATGGTAAAATCCTGATTTTGTTGATTAAACTCAATAAAAGCTCCCTGGAACTCCCATTTGTTCTGGTTTTTTTTCTTTTAACTGTGCCGAGTGAAAAGCATGCTGATGTCCTTGCAGAGACTCACGGTCTGTATTGGATGCAACAAGCTTTGGAGAGAAGCCTTAAGAAAAGGAGGCACGTGATAAATGGAAAGGTGCTCTGCTGTGTCCATGAGAAGCATCCTTTTTCTGCACAGACTTTCCACGTGGCAGCTGTTCTTCCAGTGTCTAATGCTCCACAGTCTTGTCTCCACTAGACTAGAAGGCTCTGTGTGGCATCTGGCTGCAGTGCCAAGTTAGCCTCGACTTTGACAATGAGTTTCTGCAAGGGGCCAGAGGAGCACTGCAGATCCTGCTGGGGCTGTCCCCTCATGTCTTTCATCAAGAGTCGTCCTGAGCTCTGCCTTGCTGGCTGCTTGTGCTGGAGAAGACCTTGTGTGTGCTGCTGTGGTTCTGGTGGTTGGAGTGAGTGTTTTAAAGATGCCTTAAAAATCACCAGCAAAGGAGTTGGCAAAAGCAGGTTTAATGTAAAAGTGAAAGCAGGGCGAAGTTCAGGGGCAAGGTTCACTCCGCTGTGGCCTAGACGGTTAAAGCACACAGAGTAAAAGCAGACTACGCTCGATCTAAACCCAAAATCATCTTCATGGAGGCTGGGGGAGAAGGGGAAAAAGCGTAAGGAGAGGAAAGGATAAGTTTTGAGTCACAAGGTTCAGAGTAGACCCCCTTGCTCAACTGGGGCCTGGACTTGACCTGTGGTTTATGCCTAAAGGTTTAACAGCAAACTTAACAGCACTTAATTGATAGCTTAAGTTAAACAATTTAACGAAAGATTCATACGGAGTTTACCATAATGGTAACTAGGTACTTTAGATTGTAAACAACAAGGTCCCACTTTGAGCAGTGCCCGGGGCACCTGAGTGGTAAAAGCGTACAGTTGCGATGAAACGACGTACTGCGTAAGTACATAAATGCTGAACGCGTTCTGGTTTGCTGGTGTTGCATTGAAACTTAACTTACACATGTATCCAAAGGTACAGCTTTATTTTTAATATATTTACTGTATTGCTTTTGTTAAGCCAAGTAGCTCAATCTGTCACAACATGCAAATAATTAGTCCTATCCTGCTGAGCTCACAGCAACTATCCAGATTTCATTATTTCTTATCCACATTTAAATGCCGAACCTTTTTGTATATACTATTAAGGCCTTGTTGGAGAGAGGCAAATTAAAAAGGTTATACGTTCATTACTGTAATGCAAGAATGTTACTGTAAAATGACTCGTTTAAGGTTGTTGACACCGTTCTGAGTTTTAAATTCCTAGCAGGCTCTGGAATATTTTTTTCAATTCGTATGTTCAAAATTCAATCTTTAAAGTCAAATTTCTTGGCCTTGCGGCTGCCCCGTCCGCGCCCCCCCCCGCGCGCTCTGCTGCGTGACCCGAGGGGCGGAGACTCAGGTCACGTGAGGGGCGGGCGCACGGGGTCGGCCCCAATATGGCTGCCTACCTGCAGTGGCGCCGGTTCGTCTTCTTTGACAGAGAGACGGTGAAGGAGCCGTCGGGGCCGGATGGGGCCGGTGCGAAGCCCTTCGCGCTGCCCCCGGGCATCGCAGTCTGCGACTCGGGCCGGGGAAGCCTCGTGTTCGGAGATATCCTGTGCGGGGCCGGGCGCTGTGGCCTGCGCGGGGTTCGGCCGAGCCGAAGCTGCGTCGCAGGCGAGTCGTGGGCGCTGTCTAGCGCGGGCTGGAGGGTGCTCCGGCCTTGGGAATGCGGCAGCTTTCCGTTCTCGGCTATGCTTTGTTTAAAAAAAACCAAATCCAAAAAAACCCCAAACCGACGCTGGATGTGTTGGTGCTCCGGCGTTGCTCTGCAGGAGTATTTGCTGTAGCTCTACCAGGAGTCAGCAAAAAGCAGATTCTTGTATGATTGGAGGTGTGGGGCTTTTTTTTTTTAAATTTTTTTTTCCCCTTATGTGCCTTAACTGTGATCTAAATATGGAAGGTCAGATTTGGTTTTTGCCTCGCTCCCTTCAACTCAGCAGTTTCCAAGCTTACAAGCTAAGGGTGACGCATCTGTACCAGCTGAAGCAGCACAGTATCCTGGTTTCTGTTGGTGAGGATGAAGAGGGTATTAATCCTTTGGTAAGTTAAATGACAAAGAGAGGAAAAGGCATTTGTAATACGGGTCATAAAGACTATCGTGATGATCTCAGTTGCCCTTTCTTACCTTAGGTAGCTTGTTCGTTCTGGGTACGATAACATTTTGCTGCTAGGTCGTGGCCTTCTAATACCCCATGTTTTGCTTATGCCCGATCGTCGTCGTTTGTAGGTGAAAGTCTGGAACCTGGAGAAACGAGATGGTGGTAATCCTCTTTGCACACGAATTTTTCCAGCAATACCAGGTAACAAGCCCACGGTTGTATCCTGCCTAACTGTCCACGAGAATCTTAATTTCATGGCTATCGGTAAGTAAAACTGAACTGTAATAGCTTAAGAAAAATATTACCGTCCTTACTGAGAGGTAAGGAACATGAATGGATAACACAAAAGTCAGCATAGAACGTCCCGATGATCTTTCTTCTCACTCAGTGTTACATTATTCTCATGAGATATTGTGTATCTCGTGCTATCTGATGATCTTTCTTCTCACTCAGTGTTACATTATTCTCATGAGATATTGTGTATCTCGTGCTATCTGATGATCTTTCTTCTCACTCAGTGTTACATTATTCTCATGAGATATTGTGTATCTCGTGCTATGGGAGAGCTCAAGAAGATAAATGTGTAAATTTAGCCTGACTGTATATTTTACACTAATAACTTTGATACTTGGAAGCACGTATTTTTAGTTGATGTCCTCTTTCCCTGCCAGTCAGTAAGGCTACGTATTTATTGAACTTAGTACTAAATTTAGCTTCTGTTGGTACAGGAAAAAAACATGAGTTTTGTGATACCTAATGTTACGGAGATATTTTTTCAAGCATGTTATAGAAACCTTTTTTCAAAGAAAAAAGCAAATTTCCCTTTTTGGATTTAACCATTCCTTTATAATGGTTCTTGCTTAACTTCTGGCAGGATAAGAGCAGTAATGTTGTGAGACTACAAGCACTCTTAGCTGACTTGGTCCCTACATTGAAATCAAAAAGCTTTCCCTGTGTGTATGGTGGCCTTCAACACTGGAACAACTTACAGGACTGGGGCTGTTGGCAAGCTGTGAAAACTGCGTGTTTTACTCTCTCTTAAAAAATCTCCCTCTGGTCTTTTTTACAGTGTGTAGTGTGTTTTGAATAAGCAAGGGACTTGAAATTATAGTTGCAGTTGCAGTATGGGAAGGCCATTCGTAAAACGGAATACAGACAGAGTCAAACATAATTAATCTGCACGTGAAGTTTGTGTGTGGAAAGCAAGTTAACTCTTGCTGAACAGTGCTATCCTACGTGCAGTTGTGTGACAGCTCCGAACTGTAACAGGAGCAGTGGGAGGTGATTTGGCGAAGACTGCCTTGACGTGAGGACCTGTGGCAATCCCACTGCTTTACACCATGCTGGTGAGCATGGTGTTGTCGCTGACTGGAGCTTCCCTAAATTACGCTGGATAAAATTTCAAGTGTGTTGTATAAGTAATAGTTTAGTCTGTCCGCTTCACCAGGTTTTGCAGATGGAAGCGTTGTACTTACTAAAGGAGACATCACTCGAGATCGGCATAGTAAGACCCAGATCCTACATGAAGGCAGTTATCCAGTTACTGGCCTTGCTTTTCGACAGTCTGGCAAAACAACACATCTATTTGTGGTGACCACAGAGAACATCCAGGTGAGAAGCTAGTCAAAAAAAAATGCGACTCTGACTTGCAAATTCAGTAGGCTTCAGAGACTAGTTCAGAGCGATCCCCAAACCCTCGAGTTTCCTCTGTAGTCTTATATGCTTTCAGTGAAAGACTATCCTCACCTGGAGCTGGACACTCACGGTTGTGGATTGCGCTGTTCATCTCTCAGTGACCCCTCCCAGGATCTCCAGTTCATTGTGGCAGGAAATGAATGCGTGTACCTTTATCAACCGGACGAACGTGGCCCCTGCTTTGCCTTCGAGGGACAAAAGCTGATTGTTCACTGGTATCGGGGGTACCTCATCATTGTCTCCAAGGACCGAAAGACTTCCCCAAAGTAGGGCTCCTCAAAACAAATGAGTTCTTTTTGCTCGTGCAGCTTCATGCTTTTTCTCTTTTTCCTTCTTCCCTGTGAAGCTTTGCTCTTGGGGGTGGATTGCAACTTTGTCAGACGTTGTTGAGGTTCATCCAGACCCATATATCGATTAACTTCCATTGCGAGAGTAGCACAGTTAAGCGTGCTGAATGAGTGGGATTTTTTTCCAGTCTTATGAATTTCTCAGTGTAACAGGATGATGGAATTTGTGTATAAATACATGGTGGTTTCCCTCTGGGTCCACTTAGTTTAATTGCCTAAATGAACTCTGTTTGTCTGGCTTTGTGTACATCCCCAGTTTGAACAGGTATCAAGATTTCGAGTTATGTTCTTCTTGTTTTCTAAAACTTTCTTCTGCTCTCCAGGTCAGAATTTGCTGGGAACGAGGCCCAGAATTCAGACAAACAAGTCCTGAATATCTATGACTTGTGCAACAAATTCATTGCATACAGCTCAATCTTTGATGATATAGTGGATGTCTTGGCAGAGTGGGGTTCTCTGTATGTACTGACCAGAGATGGGAAGATCCATGTACTGCAGGAGAAGGATACACAGACCAAACTCGAGGCATGTAAATGTGTTTTCCTATTAGTCTCTGCCTTATGTCTGTAAGGTTGTACTGGCTCTGCAGACTGAAAAATTGAACCATTCAGGTAAGTGAGTTACATAACAAGTGACCTAATAGCTTTTCAGCATAACCAGTGTTGTAAGACAATTGGTGTGTAAAAACCCAAGCACATGTATGTACTAAGAAGAAGAAACAACTTGTTTCCCAGGCGTGTTTGAACCTGTTTTGTGAGGCGGTATTTCTCTCATACTTCTCTTACCATGTACTTAACAGATGCTGTTCAGAAAGAACTTATTTGAAATGGCCATTAACCTGGCCAAGAGCCACCACTTGGACAGCGATGGTTTGTCAGAGATTTTCCGGCAGTATGGCGATCATCTCTATAACAAGGGAAACCACGATGGGGCCATCCAGCAGTATATCCGGTAGGTGAGGGATCCTATGGAGCTGTGATGTTGTAGTACAGATAGGAGTAACATAGGCCTCGATTTCTGTTTCAGCCCAGGAATGAAAGCAGTCCAAAACAAAGAAAAAGTATGACTTGAGGTGAAAATTCTACCTGTACAGAGAAAGATGTCAGTGAGACTAAAAGTCTTTGAACAAGTTGCTTGAAAATTGCTCTTTACACCTTAGTATAAAGTTCTTCTCTTTGATCGTGTTTTAACATGAAAAATGTAGGCCCATTGGGATGGAGGGGGCCCTGGTGACATCATTATAAAGAAGGGATCACTCTGTGCAAGATAGACGATGCAATTTGACTCTGTATGGCCGTCTTCTTGGAAAGTACTCAAACAGTTCAATGTCAGTTTTAAAGCATCTTGGGTTTTTTAAAACTAGAACTCAGAGCAGCCTTGTTTTGGGGCTTACTGAAAACTTCAGGTTCAATTTTTAAAATGCCACAAAGCGTTACGTTATTGTGGAGCTGAGGCTCCGGAGTCCCCGACATCTAGTGAGAGTCGGCACATCTTTTTACCTTCGACTTGCTTTAACTGTCACAGTAACTGTGGCTAAACTGCTCCAATGTGAGCATAAGCATTTAAAGCTGACTTTGAGTTACGTGACTGAAATGAAGGAACACGTAGCTTTTGTTCCTCTTTTCTGGCTTCCCAGTTTGTTCTGCTTAGAGCCTAGTCTGTCTTCTCACTGCCACCTTTAAGGGAAGATTAAGTCCTTGTATGCTGTCACGGTCGTCCCAATCGAGGCCTTTGTATCGGTGTATGTGCAGATGGGTGGTCTTACACCATAACTAGTTGTTGCTTCTGATGCATAGCTGAGCGGTCCCAAGAGGGTTAGTGCCTGCTGAAGTTAAGGCTTCTCTGTGTTCTGTCGTTAATTTCTCCATTTATTTTGACTTTGGGAGTATACAATATCTTGTAACATGACTCTTCCCCTCACAGAACCATAGGGAAGCTAGAACCATCTTATGTTATTCGGAAATTCCTGGATGCTCAGCGTATCCACAACCTCACTGCTTATCTACAGATGCTCCATTTGCAGTCCCTGGCCAATGCAGATCATACTACACTTCTGCTGAATTGCTATACCAAACTCAAAGACAGCTCCAAACTGGAAGAGTTCATTAAGGTATTGGGGGGAGGTGGAATCATGCTACATTGTTATGTTATCATAATAATTAAAAAGGGGTAGTGGTGACATTGTAAATTCTCTCCAGTAGGACTTCTAAGAGAGAGAATAATGAATTTACCACTCAGTACCGTGGTCTTTGCTCCTTTATTTCCAAGCTCTTGCTTACATTCTCAGTTTGGTTGGTTTGCCTTCTGGGTCTGGAGTGTGCTTGCCTTCTGCCAGTGCAACTGGCAAGCAGATGAGAAGTGGTTAGACTCCTTCCTTTGTACACGGGTGATTTTTCCCTTGCATGAGAGGTACCAAGTTGTCCCTACTCATGTTTTCCTCCTCTTACATACGTGATTACTGCTTCTGGACTGTTAGAATTTTTCTGAGGGACCGTCTTTCTGCTTTTGTTCTCGGAGACAAGTGAGAGCGAGGTCCACTTTGATGTGGAAACGGCTATCAAGGTGCTTCGCCAAGCTGGTTACTACTCCCATGCCGTGTACCTGGCAGAGAAGCACGAGCATCATGAATGGTACCTCAAAATCCAGTTAGAGGACATCAAGGTGAGGAGACATAACTGCACGTGTGTTCTTATTGGGGAGAATGCCAATTCTCTAGCCTCCTCTTTAGTGAGAATACCATTTCACTGACCTCTTTGCTGAGGAATAGCATGCTGATGAGAGCAGCAGCAACAATACTCGGTGTCGGTGTGCTGCCTTTCTGCTTTAGGCTTGTGTGTTAGACTAGGTGTGGAAATCACAAGGTCTCGTTTTCTTTCAGATGTGGCTTTTTACAGTGCCCTTTAAGAGGAGGGAGGGTGGTTAGTTGGGGATTTATCTAAACGTTTCCCCCAGGCTACATCCAGTCTTTCTCCCTGAGGAGGAAAATGAGCAGGAATAGTGAACTAGGTGATAATTCAAAGCACACTGTATTTGTGGCACACTCACAGCATGTCTTCAATGCTTTCCGTCCTAACCTCAAAGTGGAGAGCAGAGGCCAATGTCCTGTGATTGTTTTGCTGTCTGTCTCCACAGAACTACCAAGAGGCTTTGCACTACATTGGAAAACTGCCCTTTGAACAGGCAGAGAGTAACATGAAGCGGTATGGTAAAATCCTGATGCACCACGTCCCTAATGAGACCACTGAATTGCTGAAGATCCTTTGCACTGATTACCGGCCCTCGGGAGGTAGTGAAGGCCCTGGGATGCTGGAAGGAAAAAAGGTATGGTTTGTGTTGACTGAGAGTTGTTGCTCGCCAGCAGTACCTTTGCAGCGAGTGCCTCTGCATGCCTTGTGTTGCCAGCCTGATGTTTTAGTTATAATGAGAATTAGGCCTAAATGTACTCTGCTCGGGTGAGACCCCAGCTGCAGTACTGTGTCTAGCTCTGGAACCCTTAGCACAGAGAAGACATGGACCTTTTGGAGTGGGTCCAGAGGAGGGCTACAAAAATGATCAGAGGGATGGAACACACCTGCTCTGAAGAAGGGCTGAGTGAGCCGGGGTTGCCCAGTCTGGAGAAGGGAAGGCTTCAGGGAACCTCATTGCAGCCTTTCAGTACTCCAAAGAGTTTTATAAGAAAGATGAGGACAAACTTTTTTACCGGGCCTGTCGTGATGGCACAAGAGGTAATGGTTTTAAAGTAAAAGAGGGTGGATTTAGACTAGATAGAAGGAAGGAACTTTTTATAATGAGCATGGTGAAACACTGAACCGGGTTGCCCAGAGAAGTGGTAGATGGCCCCATCCCTGGAAACGAATACTCAAGTCAGGTTGGATGAGGACCTGAGCAACCTGATCGAATTGAAGATGTCCCAGCTCATTGCAGGGGTGTTGGACTAGATGACCTTTAAAGTTCCCTTCCAACCCAAACTATTCAACGATTCTATGAGAAGCTCCATCCTGGTGTACTGGTAGCCCTAGAGACAGGGGACCTCTTAAAGCTATTGCTCAGGATTGATCCTTGATGTAGTCGGCATCCTGCATTGTGCTGTATCTGTCCTGTCTGAGACTCTGGAAATGAACATTCCTCATGGCAGGGAGGAAGCACCAGTAGTAGACTGATGTGGCTGCTTGTCTTTTTCTGACCGTTCTACAGGCTAATTCAGAGGAGTTCATCCCAGTCTTTGCAAACAACTCCCGAGAACTGAAAGCTTTTCTGGAGCACATGACTGAGGTGCAGGCTGATTCTCCACAGGGTGTCTATGACACTTTACTGGAACTTCGATTGCAGAACTGGGCACATGAACAAGATGAGCAGGTTTGAGCTCCTCCAGCATTGTGTTTTGAGGGAGAGATGTGTTGTTTGCGAGTAATATTTTTGTTCCTGCAATGCCCTTTCCAGCTGGGCATTAGTGACATGAGGCAAGGCATATGCTGTGCTGGACAAATAGCACAGAAATGGGAAAGCAGCCTAGTAGCTGGGGGAATAGTCTTTTCAGGATGGCTGAGCTTGTTTTGTTTGAATCTCATTTAAGGACGGATTCCAGACAATACAGCCTCGGTGAGCAGATGCCTTGCCCACGAAAGTATCTCTACTTGCGTGCCTAGATCTGTGAGGTTATTGGCTGTTTGGGTAAAGAAAATCCTGTCCTATTTGCTTAAAAGGGTTAAAGAACAAGTACCAAAACTGACCACTGTGAAAGAGCTGCAAATTGTCAGGTCTTAGAGCAAAATAGTGTGTATGTGGGTGTGCCTGTGTTCCTCCTCTTGACCTCTCCCCCTTCTCTGTAGATCAAGGAGAAGTTGCACAATGAAGCCCTCACCCTCCTGAAGAGCGGAAGGTTCAAAACAGTCTTTGATAAGGCCTTGGTCTTATGTCAGATGCACAGTTTCAAGGATGGTGTTCTGTACCTCTATGAGCAGGGCAAACTGTGAGTGTTACTCTTGTCTTTAGAGTCCTGTCCTTCCCCTCTTGCCCCCGCTGGAGCGATTTCTGAGCCATAAATGTCTCTACCATCGATGGTAGTGACCTCTTCGGTGTCTCAAGATGGGAACGGTAGATGATTGCTCTGCAGAAATACCTCACTGTTAAAGCGAGGCAGTTATATAGAGTGAAAAAAAGACTTGTCTTTGACTTTGGTGTGAGTCGGGGGATTGCGTGGCTGGGTGAAAACCTGAGGTCCCTGTAACAACTGAAAGGGCGAGATGGATTGTTGCAACTGATGAGTCTTTCTCTCATAGTTTCCAACAGATCATGCACTACCACATGCAGAATGAGCAGTACAAGAAGGTGATCGAGGTGTGTGAGTTGTATGGAGACCAAGAGGCTTGTCTCTGGGAACAGGCTCTCGGCTACTTTGCGCGGAAGGAGGAGAACTGCAAAGAGTATATTGCTGCAGTGCTGAAACACATCGAGAACAAGAATCTTATGCCTCCGCTGCTTGGTAATGACATGTGACACCCAACCCCCAGCCTCCCCTGCAATAAAACCCCAACCCAAGCAAAAACCAGAAAAACAAACCACGAAAGACTCCAACCCAGACTAGTTTGCAGTGCTTTCTGTAGATCAGACGTTAGAGAGCAGAATCAATGAAATGGGAGCCTACCATTTGAAGTAATAACCTGCTCTGTAGGGAAAAGCGATGTCAGTCACAGCTCCCTAGTTGGGAAAAAAGATGTGCAGTATCAGTGAGATGTCTGGTACGTGATTTTTGTTCTGTTACTGTGGGGCAGTGAAGGGCTTGCTGAGACTCCTGTTGTGCCTCGGTGGAGAACTAGAATCCAATCCACTACTAGATCCTTCCTTTGTCCCTTTTGGTCTGAGCTATCCAGACATGCTCCCAGTCGCCCATTTCTGAAAGAGGTCAAACTGAAAGAGAATCTTTAAGTGAGCTCTTCCGATTCCACGAGAATGCCAGCTGTCTTTGCCTGTAAGTGGCCTTTCCCAGGAAAGCAGTCTGCCCTGGCAGTACAAGCATAGCTGCAGTTTTTGTGCCTGCGTTTAAACTAACATCTCAGTTGCTCTCAGTTGTGCAGACGCTGGCTCATAACTCCACAGCCACCCTGTCTGTGATTAAGGATTACCTTGTCAACAAGCTGCAGAAGCAAAGCCGCCAGATAGAGCAGGATGAGCAGAGAATTCAGAAATATCGAGAAGAAACGATGAGGATCCGCCTGGAAATCGAAGAGCTAAAAGCAAGGTGCAGGACTTTGTGCTGTCTTGTCTCGTCCTATACAAGCATAGAACTGCTGTTTTCTTTTAGTAAAGTAAAGTGTAGTTTGTCTTTCTCATGCTTCTCCATCTTGTCACTCTCTCAGTCCCAAGATTTTTCAGAAGACCAAGTGTAGCATTTGCACCAGTGCATTGGAGCTGCCTTCAGTCCACTTCCTGTGCGGTCATTCCTTTCACCAGCACTGCTTTGAAAGCTACTCTGAGAGCGATTCGGAATGTCCTACTTGCATGCCAGAGAATCGCAAAGTGATGGACATGATCCGAGCCCAGGAGCAGAAGAGAGATCTGCATGATCAGTTTCAGCATCAGGTAGGGTAACATTGCCTATCTTACCAAGTTGAAATAAATAGAGTTTAGATTCATTTACAGACCTGTGGAGGCTGGTGTAAAGACAGGCAAGGCTTGAAAGTATTTTGTAAACACAAGGTTATGTTAACTGAATAATGAGGCATTAGACTCTAGGGTGACTCTGTTGTGTAACGGGCATGAAGAGTCATTGTTGCTCTGCAAAGGTGAAAGAGAGAATCTATTCTCACCTGACCCTCAGATGGGTCGAGGCCTGTTGGTCAGTGTGACAGCTGGTCAACAAGTTGTATAGAACAAATTAGGGAGAAAGGGAAAAGAATAGTGTGGATCGGAATGGGGACAGCACCAAAATGTTGCATCTACCTCGTGTTCTCCAAAGATTGAAGTGATGAGTGTGAGAATGGGACATCAGCTGGAAAATGTTAACATACGTGGAAACTAGAGCAGTTGAGGCACTCGCCTTCCTGCTTAATTCAGTTGCGCGTTACCTCCTCGGTGCATGGCTCAAATGTGGGGTTGAAACAGGAGCTGGAATGGCCAGTGTCAGAAAATCTATCAGGCTCTTCTGCTGCAGCCAGCCCTTGCATGGAATCAGCAAAGAGCCAGGGACTGACATGGGCTGCCCTTGCCCCCTAAGCCAGAAGCTTGTAAGTGCAAGGGGAGAAAGGAAGGGGGCTAGAGGCAAGAGGCTCTGGAAGGCTTTTGCTGATGCTGCCGCTTTGTGTCTGGCAGCTCAAGTGTTCAAACGATGGCTTCTCAGTCGTTGCTGACTACTTTGGTCGCGGCGTCTTCAATAAGCTCACCCTGATCACGGACTTGCCCTCGGGAAAGACGGCTACGACGATCGAGGCTGGCCTGCAGCGGGAGCTGCTCATCCACACCAAGCGCAGTACCTGACCCCAGGCCCCGTCCGCACGCCCTCTCGTGGCGTACGGGGTCCCCCGCTGTGTCCTCGGCCACCTGTATTTGGCTTCACCCCTTGGCCTCCAATAAACCAGACTGGCCGGGCAGTGCCGCACCCCGGCCCTCATTGACCGAACTCGGCCGGGCGGCGCTCCGGGAGCGCGGGGCCTCTGGGGCGGGCGGGGGCGGGGCCCCTGGGAGGCGGAG
>VZTA01013744.1:31514-42484 GCA_013398855.1 Mohoua ochrocephala | reverse complement strand
GCTGCCGCCGCGGGGAGAGAACGGCGTGGATGGCAGAGCGGTCCGCGTGGGCACCCGCCGGAGCCAGGTAGGCAGCGGCAGGGCAGGGCCGGGGCGCAGGGAGTGCTCCTGCCCGGGCACCCGGTTCGTCCCGGCCAGCGCAGGGGCTGCGTGCTTCTCGGGGCTGAGGAACGGGCTGAGCTTCCTGAGTTCGCGCGTTTCGACTCCTGCCTTGGAACTCCGGGAAGAAGTTTGGAAAAGCGCTTCCTTCGGAACCTAGGGGACGGTCAGCTCTGTTAGCGCCGCCGCGGTGCAGGGGCCGAGGGCGACGGCGCGGGTCTCTCCCGGGTCTGGCTGGGACTGTGCAACTTGCAAGGTCTGTGTAGCTCTTGTAGGGAAAACCCGCCAACGACTGATGGTTGCAGCCCGCTCAAAGGCCAGGGAGGGGACATATCCAGAGACAGAGGAGGTATCTCTTGCCAGCGGGCTACAGCAGGGAGGAGCAGCCTCGCAAAGGGAGATAAGCGACCCTCAGGCCTTTGCGCTGAGATAATCTCGTTCCTTTTGGTAGCACGTTCTAGGAAGCATTCCGTGCTGTCACGAAGGCATTTTATGTAGACATCAGGACAAGGGAGATAGCCGTGCACGTATGCTACCTCATGTAGTAACCTGAAGCTTTTGGGGCACTTTACAAAGGGAGGCAGCTACTTACATTCAGTGTATTTGTAGGGAACGGCAGTCCTGAGAACTACGTTAATTACCAAGGGGTCCTGAGCCCTTCGGTGGGGGACAAGCTGTAGTTGCTTGAGTCTGCTGCTGCTTGCATGTGCGGAAAGATGATACGCTAGTGATGTATTTTACTTGCTTCTGGTTTTCTTACACAATAGAATGTTCTTCATGCAGTTTACTGCTTTGAGATTTGTTTCTTGCTTGCTACCTACGCGATGACGTAAGCTGTTACTTTGTGTATGTGTGTTACTTTTGTGTATGTGTGTTTGTAGAACCTCTAACTAGGTCTTTGTTCTTACTTTGTCAAACTTCTATTTGACACTAACTGGATTTTTCCACCAGCTCAGTGAAATCCTACTGCCTTCTTCCAAGGCTTGCAGTATTGGTAAAATTCATCCTCTTAGAGAAAGCAGGAGGCTTTAACCCTAACCGTAACCCTAGCCCAGTATGCAGTATGACTTGTTCTTTCATCACTGAGCAACAGACTAATGGTTTTGCTTACTTTTCTGCCCACTTGCCGATGAGCGGTCCTCGTTCAGCAGTTGTGTTCCACATATGTGAAACCGAGAAGTGGAAGCATGAGAATCGTGATCTGTAGGCTTCTGTTGTAGTCACTCTCCCTAACTGATAAACTCGTGGCAGAGTTTCACCAAGTGGTTGCATCACAGCGGCGCTGGACATGGGGAGATGTTGTTGTGGCACTTTAGTCAATAAAAGAAGTTCTTCAGTGGAGTGCTCTGGTCACCATAGGAGCTCACACAGTTCAAGGAGTTTGTACCTATGAGTGACTTTACTTGAGGCAACCTCTTTCTAATGCTTTTGATTTAGAGAGAATGTACTGGTCACGTGTGCCTGGCTGTCGAAGAATGGCAAAGCCTCCTTAGCTACTGTACGGACAATGTGCTCTTTCTTTAGGACTTTGTTTTCTGCTTCCTTGTAGCTGGCCCGGATTCAGACCGATAGTGTAGTTATGATGCTCCGTGAGCTATACCCTGACCTCTGCTTTGAGATTGGTAAGTTTTTTTTTTTTTGGATGTTGCCCTGGGGGTAGATGGCAGCAGGAGCCAGTGGGTTATCTTTGTGTGCAAGAGATGTGCGTACCGTCAGGAGGAGGTGGTCTGTCTTAAGTTTATCTAAGAGTGCCATCTGAATTCAGTTCAGTTGCGTGGCTGAGCAACTGCTGCTGCTGGTTTCTTCTAGGGGAGAAAGATGGATTTCATATGCTCTTAAAGATTCAGGTGCTGAGTATGCGACGGAGATGGCGTCGTGTTGCTCCATTTGCAAACCTGGTATTGTTCTGGCTGCACCCCACTGAGCGTTAGGGGCATTTTCTGGTCTGAGGCTCAAGGCTTTCGACAGGAGTAAGGGAAGGTCAGCCTTGCACTGAAGAGAGCCGCTTTATATGCGTTCATTGGCACTCCAGAGACAGACCGTGGCAGTTTCCGTTGGGTCAGCTCTTCCCCAAACCTGCCCTCTTTCCCCTTGCTCTGTTTTTGAGGACAGTGAAAGAAGTCTCAATTTCACTTGTCTTGAGTGCAATGTATTTCTAGAAGTGAGCTGCTCTTGTATTGAGCTTGAGTTAGCGTTCACACAGTAGTGTGTGACCGCTCGTGGCATTTTGCATAGATATTTTCGGCCTAAGCCCAGTGCTTTTATCAAGCCTCATGTTTCGCCTGTACTGTCTCTGAGCAGTGGCCATGTCAACAACTGGGGACAAGATCTTGGATACAGCACTTTCCAAGGTAAAGAATCTGTTCTTCCTTTATTCAAGAACTAATTGTATTCATGTTATATTGGCTGATGCTTCTTTTGTGATTCGTGTTCTTCCATTTATGTGTAGATTGGAGAGAAGAGCCTCTTCACCAAAGAGTTGGAAAACGCACTTGAAAGAAATGAGTAAGAGCGTATTGTTTTGTCTTTCTCCTTGGCGCATTTGGTGCTCTTTGGACGTATTTGGCTTGCTGCGTAGGTTATCTACTTTCTTTCAGTTCTGGTACCTCTCAGGCTAAAAAAAAGTAATCCTTTGATAAGTCACTGTCTTTTTCCCCCCCTTTTTTCTCTCTAGCCTGGGCTTAGGCCACGTATTTTGAAGTGGAGTTGTTGTGTCACTTGGTCTGCCCCAGTTGGGTTATCTTCTGTGATTTGTGTATTACACGCTGTAATACACAGGGAGGATGTAATCTCCTATGATTCCTGCTTATGAATATATTTTTTTAAGAAATACTTTGCTTGTTGGTGGTAATGTATTGCAAAACAGATTTACCGTTATCATGTTAACATTTATAAACATATGCAAGCTAAATGTGCAGGAGAATTTGGTGTGGGCAAATTGTGCTGTGTTCTGTGCAACTTCTCTCTACAAAAAACCTTGGTTCAGGTGTCTGAGCAGAGAGAGATGGGTGCTGGTTTCGTGGGTTCGAGGTGTTGGGGGATCTTTGTTGTTATTTAATCTCTCTTTCTTTTCAATATTCTGAGGAGGGTTTCAGTGGTGCCTTAGTTAAAGTATGTTTAAAAACAAAGGTATTCTCCTGCATCTGTGCCACGTGGTTACATCATACTGCATTTTCAGTGAAGTTAGTGAAAAAATATTGGAGACTCAAGTGTTTACAATTATGCTCGATTCCTGTGTGACAAAGCTGGTAGCCTGTAGTTTGGCTCGCTGTTACTTTAAGTTTGAAGCATAATACCAACCCACGTACTGATGCATTTTGGTATGGTGAGTCTCTCTGTGTGAATGTCTCCAGCATCTTCCCCTCATTCAGTTTGATCGATTGTTAAGTGCCTTTCGTCGCTGGGTAAAGGGAAAAGAGAGACAGAGAAAGGCGAAGTAGCTTTTTTTGAGTAACACAAAAACTCTATAGTAGTCCTGGCTATGAAATCCTGAAATTCTCCTCTCTTCTCCAAATTAATTCCCAGAATGGTTTCAAACTTTTCTGTAGGTGACCTGCAGGCCTCTCTGGTAGATCGCCACATGAGCTCAACCATCTGTTCTCTGATTACTGTCCTCTAATTTTTAGAGTTGACCTTGTGGTTCACTCCTTGAAGGACCTGCCAACTTCTCTTCCCCCTGGTTTTACCATCGGCGCTGTCTGCAAGTAAGTGTGGACATGAGGTTTGGTTTTCGGAGAGTCTTGCATTTTACAGTGTAAAGGAGAGCAAAGGCAGCATAGGTCCTTTTAGGTGTTCAAAGTTTCCTGTGATTAACCTCCAAAACAGTGGAAGCTCTAGAGCTGCCCTAGTGTTCCATAGCTAGCAGGTGTGCTGGAAATTCTTGCTCTTACAGTGATGATGGAGTGTTTTGGAGCCAGAGGCAGTTCTTCCAGGAAATGATAGCAGAACTGTTGAGCTTAACAGCCTTGTTTGAAATGATCTGTCAGGCATTCTGCACTTGCATTATTTTGCAGAAGGGAAAACCCACTTGACGCTGTTGTCTTTCATCCCAAAAACTGCGGAAAAACACTGAGCCTCCTTCCTGAAAAGAGGTGAGTGGGAGAGGAAGGGGAAGACAGGTGTGAAAACAGAAGGGGTCAGTTGGTTGATACTTTCAAGTCAGTCAGCTCCTTGCCTTCTCGTATAGTGGTTTTACACTGCCTTTTGTGAGCATTCCACAGACGTTAACCCGGACCCACTTGCTGGAAGGAGTAACGCTGTCTCGCGGGAGTGCTGCGCACTGAGTGAGGTTCATCTCTCAAGCCACCCTTGAGTGGCAATGCTTTCTCAAGTTAGAACCTTTCTTGCCACGATCTCTCGAGTGAATTCCTGCTCCTTTGTGTTGTGCCTACTGCTGGGGAATGCATACAATGCAGACAGGGTGTCTGGTGCAGGATTTTGGCTTGCGTGGACCTGAACTATGCTTTTGTTCTCACTCGGCCAGTTCTGATTTCTTCCTTGATTTTTTGGCGTTACTTTCTTGTGGTTTCTCCATTTTTAACTACCTGTCTTTTCATAGAGGTTATTGGAATCTTTTGTCTGAGACAAATGAGTGAAATTACTGAGATTAAGGTAGCTATTAGAAAGTATTTTTTTAATATGTTAAAGTGAAAGAAATAAACTAGGGCTGTGACACATACAAAGACTTGAGCTTCTGTGCATCTGGATAGCAGGAAAACCACGTCTTGTTTAGATTTCAGGTTACCAAGAGGAGGAAGCAGAAGGGCACATACTGACTTCTTCAGTCTCATGACCAGTGACAGGACTCAAGGAAACTGCATGAAGTTGAATGAGGGGAGGTTTAGGTTGGATATCAGGAAAAGGTTCATCACCCAGAGAGTGGTTCAGCACTGGAACAGGCTCCCAAGGGAAGTGGTCACAGCAGATCGCTGTCTGACAGAGCTCAAGGAGTGCTTGGACAATGCTCTCAGGCACATGGTAGGATTCTTGGGGTGTCCTGCAGAGGGCCAGGAGTTGGAACTCGATGATCCTGATGGGTCTCTTCCAAATCAGCGTACAATATGATTCCATGACAAGAAGTGAACAGCATGTATCTCGAGAAAGGAAATGCTCACTGCCCAGACTCGCAGTTTTCTGTGGTTTCCAGTGATATACTTAAAGGTCTTCTGCTTACTGTGTTTCTGTCTTTGATGAAGTTCCTCCGTTTTAATGACTTCATCACTTAGTTGTCTGGCTTTGTGTCTTGGGGTGATTTTATGATGATGCTTTATTCCCTGTGCTTTATGCCCAGGAAACAGTTGCTGGAGCTTTAAGATGGACCCCGGGGAGTGGGCCGAGTCCTTTTTTCTGTGATAAATGTTGTCTTTCAATGAGGTTTCATCAGTCCTTGACAGTGGCTAGGGACTGCTCTCCAGAAGCATATCCTGTAAATTGGCTCCTTGGGAGTTGCTTCAGGCGTGTTTTATGCTGAGCTTCACAGAGTGGTTTTCTTTCTTCTAAGGAGATACAAATCATTGACCGGTTTTTAGATCTTCATTTCAATTTAAAAAAAAAGTTACCGTTTGTTTCCCTGAGATTTTTGTCATATATCTGGCTGGAGGTAATTGTTAGGAGTGTGCTGGATTTCAGTGATTATATTCTTCCCTGCAGTGTGATTGGAACCAGTTCACTTCGGAGAGCGGCTCAGCTCAAGAAGAAGTTCCCTCATTTAGAGTTCAGGGATATTGTATCCTTTCCTGGCAAGTTGTGGGAGCTGCGTAAAGCTGCAAACAGGAAAGTACAACTCTGCGTAAAATCTAGATTCAAGGCTGTTTGTACCGCCTGACTTAAAAGAACAAACTGCTTCCTGAAAGACTGCCCTCCGCTACCCTGTTCTGAGGGGGATGTAGCACTGTAGCCATCCTGTCCTCTGCTTTCTCATGAGGCTGTGAAGAAGCGGCCAGCCTTGATCTAGCCGGGGTTCTAGCGTACAGATGAATTGTGTGTTATGCAGTGTTTGAAAAACTGCATGACGGTGCCTCCCATGTGTTTGTCACGGGCATGCGACCAAACGTTGCTGGGTTTCCAGTAACCCTGGGTGCGGTTTGGACCACTAGTTCCGATCTGGGTGGCTGAACTACTGAGAAAAGGCATCGTTACTTCAGTCGTAGGAGCAGAGTTCTTTGCAGTGCAGGAGGAGTTGGGTGCCAATAGTGTACTTAAATGGCGTGCATATCTTTGTAGACTCAGCGCTTGAATTAATATTCCACAATACTTGGCAAAATTCTATTTTAAGAAACAATTGTCCATATTTAGCACTTCTTTCAGGATGGTACTGACATTCTCATTTGGAGACTGTTGGATTCTGTACGTTCTGTAAAGGCTCAAGTGGTCATAGGACTGTTTGCCTGCTGTTTCTATGCTTTCTTAATCACTTCTACAGAGAGGAAACTTAAATACCCGTTTAAAGAAGCTAGATGAGAAGGAAGACTTCAGTGCCATTGTCCTGGCTGCTGCTGGGCTGAAGAGAATGGGCTGGGAAAATCGCATTGGCCAGGTGAGGCGCAGCAAAGCCGAAAATACCATTCTCTGCTGAACTATCAACTGTTTGCCTTTCGGACCTTGTGGCTGTCCTGTCCAAGATCAGCCTGCAGTCTGCTGACTCCATTGCCATGTTAGCTTTTAGTTGAGGCACTTCAGGAAGGAGTGGTTGGGTTTTTTGGTTGCTTTTTTTCTTCATACAGAAATTTTTCATGTTCAGCTTTCCATGGTTCAGTAACAGTTTGTAATTTGACCAGCACAGCACTTTGTGCCTAGCAACGCAGCAGTGTGCAAGACTGAGATTTTAGCGATTAGCTAATTCACAAAGTGTTACACTCCAGTTGATGGAAAGTGCATTCACTGTGCATTAAAGTGCACTTTAGCGGTGGAAACACTGAGGCATGGGGAGGGAGAGGTGACGTTTCTTTGGTCCAACATGACATCAGTTGGTATTAGAGACGGGAATCTGGCTCTCGTTTCCTGTATTCTGAACGGTGCAACTTGAGTTAACTCTCGATTTTACTTTCTTCCAGCTCCTGGGCCCTGAAGATTGTCTGTACGCTGTTGGACAGGTACTTTACAACTTTTGTTCCTTAAGCCATGCTTAAAGGGCACTGAAAGCCAGCAGCAGTACGATATATCTGAGTAGTTAACTGTGCTGAAGACTTCTCATGTCTCGGTTACCAGAAAATTACTTAGATCTCTTTTTGTCGGCTGTTACACTGTTTTAGGCACAGCTTGTTAGAAGAATGGGAGTCTGCTCTCCTACCCAGTGTGGTAGGGGCTGATTTCTATCAGTAATAGAAAAACGGTAAATGGGAAGGGTAGTTGCGTGCACAGCTACAGTGCAGCAATGGGGCAGGTGCTGGTAGGGTCGGTATTATGCTGCACCAGGAGAACTGTGCAAAGCCACTGCCGTGTCTTTGCTCTGTGGTGCTCCCTTCTTTGTGCACAGTGTCCTGACTCCTGCAGGGTGGAGCTGAAACACCTGTCTTGGAGCACATTCTTAGTGCTCCTGTTTTTAGGTGGGCAATCTGTTCCAGTCCATGCTGGCTGCATGGCTGAGTTTATGCAGGATTGCCCTGCTAGTATCAAACTTACTAAACCAGAGCTGCTGATCGGTTAGTGTTTGCAAGTGACGAATCTGCGCATTCAGTCTGAAAAAGCGATTTTGATCATGCATTTATCAGGTACCGTGCAGAGTTCTAGCGTGGTTTGAGGTGGCAGCACGATCCGTTACACTTGGGCTGAATAAGTCCTGGTCTTCTGTTTATAGCAGCTACTGTAGGATGACTCTGCAGCCAGTGGAGTGTATCGTAATTCATTTCTGTAAACATCGCTCCCTTAGTGAAAAGGATCTGAGCCTCTGAGTTCTGTCTCATGATCAACGCTGAGTGCACGTGCACGTGCGTGAAGTTGAAGAATTACTATATTTTGTTGTGTATTTCTTCTTCTAGGGTGCCTTAGCAGTGGAAGTTCGTGCCAAAGACCAAGAGATACTGAATATGGTATCTGCCCTGCATGATGCAGACACCGTGTTGTGCTGCATTGCTGAGAGAGCCTTTATGAAGCGTTTGGTAGGTCTGGCATCCTTGCTCTGCCTGCAGCAGTAAATACTGATCTGCTAGTTGACTTGATGCCATAGTATGGGAAATCTGTTACATTTCTCTAAAACTGCAAAGGAGAGTACTTCTGAGTAGAAAAGGGCCTGAAGAGTGATGAGCAGGGTTGTGTGCAGCCTAAACTTTTCAGGGGCCTCTGCTTTGAATGTGTTGGGTAGGAGGCTCAGTGTCAGCTGCTTTGTGTTTTAGGAGGGTGGATGTAGCGTCCCTGTTGCTGTCAACACCCTGCTGAAGGATGGCCAGGTGAGGAGTACTTCGTATTTGTCATGGATTATTTCTGAAAACCTCTTCCAAGTGTGTGCATGTTCCCTAATATTTTCCTGAAGATAATTTCAGCAGGTATCTTTATAGCCAGTTAGGGCAGATAGTCTCCTGACTTGACCCTCCTGTGTTTGTGTCCAAAGCGGGAGTACGAGAATGGGTCTGGCTACTGGAGCTGTCTTTCAGAAAATTCCCTTATAATACATACCAGATTCCTCCCTCCACTCCCGCTGCTTATTTAGTGTTGTCCTGAGATCCGAAAGTATTGCTTCTGACCCTACCAAACCTGTTTTTAGACAATGGAGTGTGATTAAGGAGGTGGGAAACTAGAAAAAAGTTCAGCCTTTTCCTTGAGGAGTCACATCTTCCCTAACGGGCATTACTTTTCTTATACTTGTACTGTACCGCTATTCATCTGATCCCACCTGTATGACAAAAGCCTTTCCCTCCTTATAGACTTAGCTTTGTATATTGGGTGGGTTTTTTTAAAGAGGGGGTAGTTGGCTGTTTGTTTGTTTGTTAGTTAATGTGGTATTAATCCATTCTATATATTTTTTCCAAGTTGTATTTGACAGGAGCAGTCTACAGCTTGGATGGATCTGATAGCTTGAAGGAGACCATGCAGACCAGTGTTACTTATCCCCATCAGGTACGTGAACCATGGTGGCTTCAAAATTCAAGCCTGAAGCTAAATGGCAAAACCCAGACCTTTAGAAACAGATTACATTTGGTCTGGTTTCTTGTAAGCTCTAACAACATGCTGTTCTTGAGGCCTCAGACTAGGTTTTACCCTGTTTCATGGGTGTCTTAATTCCTTGCCCACTATTTTCCTGCTGCCTTACTTTGAGGTGTTTATATTTGCAGAGTGAAGATGGACCGAATGATGACGTGCAGCATGTTGGCATCACGGCCAAGAATGTTCCTGGTCAGGCCCAGGAAGCTGCAGAGAACCTGGGTGTTGAACTAGCTAGTTTACTTCTGAGCAAGGGAGCAAAGCATATCCTTAGCGTGGCAAGGCAGCTCAATGATGCCCGCTGAACCTGCGGTGTGGCCAGCAGGGGTGCTACAACTCTAGCTACAAGTCTCTGCAGGTACATCGTGATCCTCTGGAGGGATTTATTTCAACACTCACACCAGTCTTACCTGACGTTTGGGTGCAATAAACCTGAAATATTAAGTCAACTAACTTGAGTAGTTTCTGCTCTTCAGAGTTTTCATCCCTCTCCACATTTCTCTAAATTGTTGTTAAGTGTCTCTTTAAAGTATTGTCAACAATTTTTGCAATTCCCCCCCAGGTCAAGCCCCTTCTCTGGAGTCCCCCCCTCGGCAGCAGCTGTTATATATAAGGAAAAATTTAAAATGAAAGTTTTTAAGTGTTCAATTCCATTTAGGAGCAAAGTGCCTTGTAGAAACACTGAAACAGCAACGTTCTGTAAATAAAGCAGTTTTATTTCCTAGGCAACAAGCACTGAATGTAACAGAGGTAAAGTAAGAGGTAAATTACGGGTCCTTATCGAGTAGCTCTCGCATTCAGTTTTTGACTGGCCTCGGGCCGGTTCCTGTCCGTCCCCCCGCCCCTCCGCAGCCACGGCCGCCCGCCACGCCTCTCGTCCCCTTCCCTCCTCCTACACGGATCGTCGTTTTCCGGAAGAGGGAGAGGAGGACCAGCTGGCCTAGTACTCCTGCGACGGCTTCCCGCGTCCCCTCTTGCCGCCGGCACCGGTCTTCCTAGGCAGCAGCAAGGGCCGGATGTAGGGCAGGACGCCACCCTGCGCGATGGTAACGCTGTCTAACAGCTCGTCGAGCTCCTCGTCGTTTCGTATTGCTAGCATTATGGGACGCGGGGGGTTGATGCGCGTTTTCTTGCTGCCACGTGCCACGTCGCTAGCCAGATCCAGGATCTCGGCTGTTAGGTACCTCGAGCACGGCGGCCAGGTACACGGGAGCAGCAGCCGCCACCCGCTCCGCAAAATGCCCACGCCTCAGTAGCCGGTGAACCCGCCCTACCGGGAACTGCAGCCCTAGCCCGGGTCGAGCGAGACATAGCCTTAGCACGGGCCTTACCACCGCTCTTGCCACGGCCGGACATCGTTCCGCTGCAGAAATGGCACTCGCTATGTCCTCCGGGAGGAAGAGTGGCTGGGCCTGCCCCGCTTGTAATTTTTATAACCTCCCGCCACGTAGGCTTCAGCTCATTGGACGGCGCCACCGCCCCTAGCTGCCGGAAGGCGTCTGCAGGAAGAAGCTTTTTGCTGACTGGTCGCCAATCAGGAAGCGAGGAGCCAAATTTCAACAGTGCTGAGGCTGTCGGTATGCTGTCGCTCTGTCGCCGGCCCCCAGCGAGCACGCGCGATTGCGGGCTCGTTTCGCCTCCCCCCCCCCCCCCCCCCCCCCGAAAAAGGCTCCAAAGGCGGCGGTTCCGGGGGTGGGGGAGGGGCGATTCCCTTTATTGGCAATAAATAAGCGACG
>VZTA01013744.1:9857-23043 GCA_013398855.1 Mohoua ochrocephala | reverse complement strand
GGCCCTGCGAGCGCCACGGCGGCGCGGGGCGGCGGCGGAGGAGGCCGGGGCGCGGGCGCTGCTCGCGGCGCTTCTCGCCCTCAGGTCCCTACGGGAGCAGTGGCAGCGAGCTTGGGTGCGAGCTCTCAACAGCCAGGCGCGCCGGCACGGGGTACGGCGGGGGGCGAGCGGGGGGGNCGGGCCCGCCCGCCTGCTCTTTGTTCGCGGGTGCCGGAACAGCCCTTTCCCGCAGGGCGCTCCGGCCGGAGGAGCCGTTAGGCACCGGGAGCCCTGCGGACGGCTCAGTTCGGCCTGCGCGGGAGCGCGCTGCGGTGTGCGAGCGCGGAAAGGGCGGAGTGGGTTACCGCGCGTTATTTAACGCGGGTTGGGGCAATGCTGTAGTCACTCTGATGTTTCCACAGCAATCTCTTCGAAATTTTCTGTTATTTATTTTCTTTAATCTCCCAGTATTGCCGTTGTACTATCTGTGGTTTTGAAGTTCACGAAGGAGAATATGCCTTGATGCTTCCATATGGAAATAATTGCGTTTATAGCTTGCGTTGCCTGCAAGGCAGGGACTTAATGCCCACAGAAACCGTGGTCCAAAGCAGTGCAAAGTCTATTGCAATCTCCTTTTTTTTCCCTGTCGTGTGAGTGGGAAGGGGTTGCCTTTTTGTTGTGTAGGAAAATCAAGAGCTAAAAAAGGTTAGCATGAAGCTCACATGTTTGAAGAAAAGACAGTTAAAGTCTTGAAGAACATGATGCAAACTTGTGTTTGAGTTTTCCAGCGAGATAGGAAAAGTATCTCCCCTATAGACAAAGTGACAAGTTCTAGGCTAGATTCACTGTGAAGTGCCTTCCCCCGTAGGGCATAGTGCTTCCCCTGTAGAAACTCAGCCTCCGCTTCCATGCCCCTCTTACCGCAATGCAATAGTCATCGTGGTCAAAGTGTCTCTAGTTTCCCATATCCGGTATGCCGTGCTTTTCTGTCATGTGTTGAATTACTTAGATTCTCACCAAATGACCTGAATTTATAAGTTCCAGAATTTAGGACTCCTGTAAAGGGAAGATTAGCCGGTGGCTGAAGTGGCATGGAGGCCCCTGGAGGGCCACACTTCAGCTTCTGCTGCAGCTGCTCCTTGTCTGGGAGCACGTCTACTCAGAAAGCAGCAGTGCCTCAGCGAGTTGCTGGGTCTGAAAGCTCTTCTCTGAAGCAGGGTCTGGGAGTTGTCCTGGAGGACTTTGTCTTACGTGAGATTCTGGATGAGATCGGGACTTACCTGGAGGTGCTTCTGTCCGTTTAACTGGGAAACAATTAAACTGCTTATATGTGTTTAACTGTGGAAAAAACTCCATCTTAGACTCTTCTCCTGCCCTCAGGCAACCCGTTCCTGCCAATGCCTTGCCTTTGAGCTACAGAATTCCAGAATTCATCTTCCCAGTGCTCATGAAACGGGCTTAAATAATTGATTGAGTCTGACTGAGAGAGAACAGTTATGTTTTTGCTAGTGTTTCCTCTCTGGAATTAAGAGATGTAAATTCCTTTGGACACATAGGAGAAGTGGCACAAACTTCAGTGGAGGATGGAGATGGAAGACTTAGTGCGGTCCCCGAATCCGAGTAACGCAAAGCCACGGAGACACGCTCAAGGTGACATTAAAATAATTACGTAAAGTTTTCAGTCACATCTAAATTTTGAGATCTGTATAGAAAGTTACTGCTTTGCAGCATTAGGCCTAGACTCGCAACTGTGTTCTATAATGCAGTTGTTTTTGAGGTATCTCTTAGACGGTCAGGCAATTAAGCAACTGAAAATGAGCCTTCCGTCTTTTAGTTAGCGCTTTGACACGGAATTTTTGTGAGATGCATTCTGTCAAGGAACTCTACCGCGAGATCTCCACCTCGCTGTACACCCTGCGGCATCAGTAGAGGAAGTAAGACTGTTTTAGTCTCAGTCCTTGCAACTTTGCTAACATGTTGCAAGGCTGAGTAACTTTTCCTTGTCCGGAGGAATTAACGTCTTCAAGTGAACTAGGCGGCTGCCAAATAATAACGGAGTAGGGACTTGATAATGTTAAAGTCCTAATTGCAGTTGAGATTTTTTAAAAAGACAATACTCCCCTGGTCCTGTAAAAGCTCAGTACAGTTAGGGGAAGTCAGCCTCAGGTTGGCTACAGTCTTCTGTGTGTATTTCATGTGCGCCTTTCAAAGACCACCGAGCAGGAGACTTGTTCTGGTCTGGGTGTGTGTTAGGGGTTTCTTTGCTTTATTTTTGTAATGAAGTTGCATGGCAGAATAGACCTGCCATCTGCTGAGGTCTTGATGGAGAAGCTGCACATTTTTTTGCAGCGCATCGTAGTTTTCAGGTAAACCTCAGTTTGGAACCGATGGCAATTCTGCCGTTGCAAAGACGCTAGCGTTGTCATCAAAAGCATTGCCCTGTAGCCCCCTCACCTCTAGTCCCTGCCTTCTGCAAATTTATTCTTGTGTCCGGTCCAGGGATGGGACGTGAGGCCTGATGGCGCTCGTCGCAACCGATGGCTGCTCTTTCCCTGCTCCCAGTCTGACTCCACCCCATCTCCCCTTTTAAGTCCCAAGGGGAGTCTGGGATAGATTTATGCTTAAAAGCTAGCAATTTCACTTTCTCCCAGGTATGCTTATTCTTATCTCATTTTGCTGTCACGTTGTTTTCATTTTAGCTGTGTCGGCTGACAAAAGGGCATAAGGAAATTCAGGTCTGTATTACTGGGTTTAATAGAGGAATTGTTTGGCAAGAGCGGATAACTGCAAATACATCAGGCTCTCGGTGCGGATGCAGAACGGTCGAGGATCTCAGCCCTCAGATTAATAAGCCCTCTTCCATAGTCTTGTTGGAATGGCTAGGAAACCACTGTGGATTGCTGTCTTGATTGCCTGTTCGAGAGCTGTCTTTGACATCCTCTGAGGATGCTGTCTTTTTCCCTTGTGCATAGTCCCAAGAATGAGAAAGGAGAATGCTGAAACTGGGGTGAAGGTCTTCTTGCCATAGAAGGATAATAGTGGGAGGCTAGCTTTCCAGAGTCCTGGAGGAACGTTCCTTGGTTGCTTATGTCTCGATAGTCCGTTTCCTTCTGCGGTTTGTTCTTTCTGTGTGGCTTCTTTCAGGTTATTGAATTTTAAGAGAATACGTCCTAATCTTGTTCAGGTTCAGATTTGCCCACCTGTCCTTGTGTTTCTGTATCACAGCGAACGCGAGTACGTAACGTACGTGGTAGGAGATTTATAGGAGTGCATTGGTGGTTAGAGCATGCCAGCGTGTGAATTTGAATGGACTGTGCTAGGAGTGTGGTCTGAGGGGGCCAGGAGTGGATAGGTGAGGGTCAGTCCGCTTTCCCGCCATGTCGCATTCTCATCCCTGGTACTTGAGAGAGCAGCTTCAGTCACGAGGTGTCACATTTTTTGTAGATCTTGAAATAACAGCTGCTAACATTTGGTATTTCCTGTTGGGATTACAACTCACTTGCCTTACAATGGAGCAAAGACTTGAAAGGAGTTGTGTTGCCTCTCAAGTGCATGCTGCCCTCCTCATTTTATTTTTTCTGCTATGTTTTCTCCGTGCCTTGGAGGATATATAGATTCATGCTACCTTGTGCATGTGGTTCATTCCGAGCAGGCTGAGCGGCGAGATCTTTTGAAGTTGACCAGTGTCTCCCGGTTTGGTGAGACTGCGAGATGTTGGGAAGAATCTGGGGTAGCTTGCCGCTGATGATGAAGTACTTGAGTCATTGGGCAGAGATTCTGGTCACAGAGAGAAAAAGCTGATTTGATATTTTGGACTGACCCACATGAGTGAATACATGGCTCCGGTGGAGGAGGCTTTTGAGAAAAAGTAACAGCAGGCATTACTAATATGAAACAGCGGGGAGTGATCCCATACTGGTTATCCATTCTCAGTTTCATCACTGGGAGAGCTGCTTTGTGTCTGTGTTCGGAGGAGGGCATGCATCTGGACTAGATTTGGTGGGCAAGCAGTTCTTCAGGTTGTAGTATTTATGCCTGTCAGATTAGTGTCCCAGAGCCTTTTCTGCCACTCGCTTGGGTCTGTCCGTAGCATGGAGGTGGCAGTGCAGAGTCTCATTTGCTTAAGAGGAATGTGGCTTGCTGCACCTCTATCATCTCTTTTGATCGTTCTGGCCCTAAAATGCAATCAGCTTGGCAAATGGTCTTGTCATGGTGCCCAGATTTCCTGATTTCTCTGTCTCTCTCTTTTTGTCCGTTGTAAGCAGACGGACTCTTTGAGGGCTAGGTTTTGTGGAGGGATGCTCTCAAACTCTTTATCTTGGTCTTATATTTCTTGAGAAGGGTTCTCTGTACAGAACTGGTCTTGAAATACGGGGAGATCCTCAAATGAAGACGACAGTGGAGATTGTAATCTTAAGAAACCAGAAGAGGGTGGAAAAAAAGGAACAAGTTGAGCACAGGAGCTGATGTACCATATGCCGAGGATGTGGATTTTGTTAATTGTTTATTTAGTGGGGGGGGGTATGTGTGTGTGCGTGTGCGCGCGCGTTTGTTTTTGGTGGCAGTGGTTTGGTATTCTTTTTCCTTGGAGCGGGATTAGCATATAGAGGGGGGAGAGAGAGAGAGAGAGAGCGCGCGAAGGAGCAGCAAAGCTTCTGCGATGAAGAAGGGATAGCGCACTCGACCTACGGTTGACTGTTATCCAGAACAATTTTCCATCCTCATTTGGGTTTACCTGTCTGAAATTAACATAGCGTTTGTGAATTCAAGCCCTAACTGGACACCTTGTTTCCTTTCTCTGTATGGACTGGCCAAGGTGGGTAGAATTGCAGTATGCGATGGTTCTGGGTGCTGACTGGATTTGTGGAAACAGACCGGAGTGTCTCTGGGGCCCCACATCATTCATCCTCTTTGAAACTATCTGGGCTGCTCTGACTACTGGGAACTAACGGAGTTTTCTCTTTGTAGAGTTCCGTGCAGATCACATTTGAAGAGGGTCCTCAGTTGCCACAAGCCGCAAATATAAGTTGTGTGACATGCAAGGGACAGTCGGACCACAGCATGGTAAGGCTTTGCTGTTCTGAATTGTACAGTGCGGGGTTTCTCCATTGATGGCGTGTTCTACAGAGACTGCCGAGGCCTTTGCGACGGGGATGGTGGAACCAGGGAGGTTTTGGGTGAGGTCTCTTTGGAGGAGTTTGGAGGCCTGTCTCCTGTTTGGAGGCTCTGGAGCTGCGCATCAGTGAGCTCTGTGAGGGAAGATGTGTTGGAGCCGGGGTGTATGAATGCTGAACCCAAACATCAGGGTCCTACAATGGAGAGCAGAAGAGAGCTCTTGTCACAGTACAGGGTCTGAAGTGGCAGGTTTGCAGCGTGGAACTCGGTGAGAATAACACGACTCCCTCTTGCCGGGATATAAACTCATCTTTCCCTTTTCTTTTTAGGTGCTGTGCTGCCGTCTGTCAGCTGAAGCTGTGAAATTTCCCGTCTCTGTTACTCAGCAGTCCCCAGTTGCTGTTTCTGTGGACACCTATCATGTCACTTTGGCTGTGCTGCAGGCTCAGGTAAGGTTTATAAGAAATTAGACACTGACCTTACTACTTCATCTAGTCCCACACTGATCGAGGAAGGAGGACCCGATTCAGTGCAAATAAAGGCCTCGTTGGGCCGGAAGAAGCAGTGTGCGGTCACTGACATTTGGTGAGGTGGCAAATATTCCCCATCCGCACGCCGAGTCTTGTTTTCTGAGTCTTCATCTGCAGATTTCGGCTATAGCCATGTTTCGGAAACATAGCCGTAAGAAATTCCAGAGAGTTTTGAGACATGGCAACATTCTGTACTGTGTTTTTAGGTGGGTATTTAAGAAGCGAGAAGTCCAGAGAATTCAATTCCATATGCCAGTGGCATAATGGAAAGGGAAAGGTATGTCCTGTGGATATGTAAAAGTATGGTATCCTGGTAGTGGGTGTGAAAAAGAAATCTACGGTGAGGAGTAGTTTGCTTTTCCGTTCCCCTTGTTACATTCGCAAGAGCACGATACAGCTTTTTCTGTGTGTTGAATATCGGAGATGCTTCTTCCAGCAAAGAAGCTCTGAAATCACAATGGGTGGTAGCTGCATAGTTACTTTCTAGCTGGATTTGATTCTCTGGAATGTGGTTTTGTTTCCATCGCGATGAAGGATGTGACGCTGGAGATGGTATCTTGCTCAGAGGCAGTGTGCTCATATGTGCACCAAAAAAAAAATTAAGAAATAGACGTGGCAAAATTAGAAGTAACTCAGCGGTAGCAGAAGTCAATCCCATGCTGCCGCAGGTATTGCAGTTTGAAGGTTGTTCTGGAGTCTTTTGCTCTCAGAAACTTTATTACAATTTTCAGCCTACTTTTATCAGGTCGTTCCAGTTTGATTTTGGACTTCTGTTCTGTGGTCATTTAAGCAGCTCCTCTCTCTCTCTTTAGCATGTAGTGTGCCTGCTGCCAATCTAGTTATGGGCAGCAACGGCAGTTGCTTTTCATCTCTGAAAGGTCCCCTTTCTCACATCTCATCCAATTGCTCCCCTGGCTCGCTGGCATTGTCTAGGTCTCCTTGTCTACACCTGCTGAAGTTTTGGATCGATTGTTCGTGTAAGGAATTACACGTGGTATTCTAATTGAGGTCTTGCTGCTGCTGCTGCTTCACGAAATGCTGGTTAGATTACCACACGCTTGCCTGCGTTTTGGAATTCTTCAAATTCCATTCTACCGTGTTCCCAATTGTGCCCCGTCTATTCTGCACACCTCTTGTCGGTTACTTACCTGGCTGCCGTGTCTCGCATCCGTTGCTTTTGTCCGATGACCTTCTGTGTTGTCGGTAAATGTCAGTCTGTCAATTGAGAGCTACGTTCAATTTCATTACCCGGTTTTTTACTAGAGCTCTCAGGACAGGGGGTCTTCCTGTGTGGTTCTGCCTCCGTCTGTCACATTAATGATGCTTTTTAGGGTACATGGGTGTGCAACTCTTCAACTTCAGCTAAACTACAGGGTGGTGTACAGTCTGGTTTGTTGTTGCAGACTGTTGGTGACCCGGATGGGTCTTCAACCCGAGGATCATCTCCTAGAGATGCATTGCTAACTTATAAATGGTTGTGGTTACATTTGGCAATTGATGTAGCTCGGTAAATATCCCATGTGTTGGTGCCCAGCTGGGCACTTTTGGACGGTACTGCAGGCTTTTTCTTCAGTGAAAGAAGTAATGAATCATTTTTCCCTCTGACGGTGCCTGGGCATCCAACAGCAGTGAGCAAGCCAGATCTCGCTATGGAGCAATGAGGCTTCTGCAGCTGCTTTATCCTGTAGGCCTGGGAGCACTTGTGTTCTTACGTTCTGCATTTTACTTTTGCACTGGTGTGAGGGCCTTTTAATTGCTGAATTTAAAATGGGGCGAAAATCACCTAATGTAAACAGAAACAGTTCCTGACTATGGATATTTGTTCTGGGCCAGGTGGAGATCCACTTGGAGGAGATACAGAACGAGGGTCTCCTGGTGTCGTGGACATTCAAGGACAGACCAGACTTGGACCTTTTGGTTCTTCCACGACTTGAGCTTCCCGAGGTGAGCGGCTAACAGTGGGAGGCTGACTTGGAGTGGAGGAAGGGAGGAAGGAGCAGGAACACCTAGAAGGCAGGCTGCTGTGGCGGAGGAAGGTTGGCACCTCACTGTCATGGCCCTTTAGGGCAGCGGAGGGGGTCCTTTCGCCCTGGAATCGATACTAGCTCAGCTGTGTCATAACGGCATCCTCGAGGGCTCCAGTGGTACCAGTATCTATTGAAGGCTTTCTGTCTACGTAGGTTCCTCCCGCTGTTGTCAGATGTAGAGCTGCAAAACGAGCCGGGTTGCCGCTCTTTCTTTGTGCAACGGGGGGTGTTCGATTGTTGTTGTTGTTCTGTTGGTTTGGTTTTGTTGGTTATGTTTGGTTGGGTTTTTTAAAGAGATTAGTTAAGATTTAAGAGATTAATGTGGGGAACCCATGGGTTAGAAGTTTAATGAACGGAATGTGGGCATGCTTGCACCACTTCCACGATCCAAATAGGTTGGTCGATTTGTTGTTTTATTGACGCCTCTGTTACTTTATCCCGAGTAGAGAGAGGAATTTGGCTGTTTTCCCAAAAGTGTGGTAGCACCATCTCCTGGGGTGCTGAGCATGTGACAAACTGTAAAAGCCATATTGTAAAAATTTACACCAGATAGACTGCAGATGTAGAGGCTTAGTTTGTCTCATTTAGAAAGCTTTCATTTGCCTGCAGCTGCTACACGGAAGCTTTAAGCACCGAGGAGCGCGAGCATGGGATATGGGAAGAGTATCTGGGAGGTTATTACGGGGAGAATGACCGTGTAGCGTTTTAGAGGCTTGAGAGGCAGGTGGAGCTGTAACCGTGTCCTCTTTTTATGACTTTCCTGCATTTCCTCTTGATTTGCGGAGAGAAGGATGAAGGGAGAGCGGATCTGTCCACTATAAAGGATCTGATCGAGGATACCATTGTCAGCACGAAGCCAGCCATGACGGTGAATTTGATGGCCTGCACCGCTGGAGCCGGTGCGGTAAGTCACTCTCCTCGTGTCATTCTTGTGCCTCAGACACAGGCCCCAAGACGCTTCTGAGGGCTGAGGCTCAGGCAGGAATCTAAGGGCTGAGTCTCACTTCTGGGCGACAGCTGAATCCTGGCTTGCACTGTCACAGGAGTTTGGGTACTGCAACGTGGTGCATAGGGATAAATAGAAATTGCTCCCAAGGGCAGTTCCTTCCACCTTTTTTCTTGAATGCTTGTTGTCGGTCATGTGCTTGTGGAGCTGGACTGCCTGACTCTGTTTTGGACTCTGTTTTGGCAGTCTCCCTTGCTCTGAACACCAAGGCTCTGTCCAGGGCAGCCTTTGCAGGCACGGAATGGTCCGTGGTTTGTCATTGTCAGTTGACCGTCTGGTAGCCAGCAAGCTTGTTCTTGCCTGTCTCCTTTTCTGTCTGCCTTAAACTTCCCATCTGAAATAACACTAGGTCCCAGCGGAGGTCGATAGCTTGGGAAACCTGCAGCATCTCTTGATGGCTTTGCGGGTATTCCCCTGTGTTGGTGTAAGGAGCTACTTAATAGATACAAGGACGATGCATCTTGCTGCTGTCTGCTGGCGAGTGAACGATAAAGGTATCGGTCTCGCTCTCGTCATTCCTCAGGTACCCAGCAATAAGTTGACTCGAGAGTCCCCGTCCGGAGTAGCAGCAGCCCCTCTGGGTTCTAAGCTGTTGCTCCGGAATCTTCGAGTGCTGAACTTGGGCTGCCAGGGCAAGGGAGGTAAGCGTGAAAACATTGCTGATCCACAGGGGCAAGCGTGCAGGTGGTGAGATTGGAGCGAGTGGATGCTTTGGGCGGGTTTGAATGGAAAAGAGGGACGTGTGCCCGACGAACGACTGCCTCTTGTTGACGAGTGCACACGTGCCCTCTGTCTCTCTGTTGCAGGAGTTGGGGAGATACGCTGTGTGGCAGAGCTAGACAGCCCCCCGCAGCAGAAGTGGACGAGGCCGATGGCAGGTGGCAGTGTCGGTGCCGCAGGAGAGATGGAGTGGAATGACGAGTTCTTTCTGTAAGTGTCTGCTCCCCTTCTGGCTGGCACAGTGTAGGTGGACCGGCACAGTCTCTGGGTATCTTTATCGTGCTGCAGTAACTGATGTGCACGGCGCAGAGGTGAAGTCTGCGCCACGGGGGCAAGGTCCGTTCGTGCTGCCCCCGTGCCGGACTGCTGATTCCGGCAGTTGGTCCCATCTTGCATACGTATTGCTCGCTTCCCCGGACACTCTGTGTTTTAACTGGGTGGGCAGAAACGCCGATTGTAGGAGCCACAGGTGCAGTAGGGCCGTAGCATAAACAGCCTTCCAGAGAGATTGCCCTCTCAGCTTCCACTGGCAGCCTACACGGCTCTGCAGGGTACACGAACCAGAGTTCTCATTTCTGTAGTTTGGTGCTCTGGTCGTGTCCTCCACAGTAGTGCATGCTACTGAAACTTTGGAGAGGGCGATGAGGCGTGTGAGATTTGAGAGAGGGAAGATAAAGAATGAGGTTTTTTGCTCCGTGGCCACTTAGAAAAGAGTGCCTAACACCAGCCCATCTTCGGTTTCAACAGGGAGTTGGGACCTAGAAGCAAAGAACTGAAACTACAGGTGCTGGGGAACAGCGACGGAGGGGGAAGTGAGTATGGGCAGCCATAAGATGGGTTCTAAGACGGGGAGGCAGAAACGTCTGAGGGACTTACTGCGCTTTAGGCCCATGGTAGTTCTATGTCGGTACGACGTGTGATGGATTCTGCAAAGGATTTTGCATATTTAGCTTTATGTGAGCTTCTGACTGTGTGAAGTAACTCTGGGTTCTGTTCTTCTTACCGAAATGGTCTGGGTCTGACCTTGAATCAGGAGGTTCCTGTGGCCTACCCGTCTCCATTCCGAAGCGGGGAGAGGCGTGCGGGATTTTCCCTCCTGTATTAGGAGAGCTTTGCGTAAGGCTCTTAGCTGTTCATTTGTACTCAATCAGGGACTAACTGCAGTATCTATTTTTGATGGAGGCCACGCAATGGTCACCTTTTTAAGGCAGTCGATTCCTGGATTGTTAAAGAGGAGCGGAGGAGCGCCGCTTGCCCCTTCTTCCTCTCGAGCCTGGGAGTTAGTGGACTTGTGGGGGTCTGCCGCGTTGGCCCATAGGGCTGCTTCCCAAAAGCAGGGGTTACCTTGGAGACGTCTGAGGTGCTGAGGTCATGTGAAGCGTTTCATTTTTACTCTCCCCTCTCGCAGATGTGCTGCTGGCGTATGCCACACTTCTGATTGATTCTTTGGGCAAACAACCATCTGGGAGACAGGTCTGCTCACTGGCCCCGGGAGCTGGACAGTCACTGGCAGCTGAAGCTACCATTACGTTGGAGGTGAGCTCGTGACCCCACAAGCTCTGCGCGCACGCACGCTCTGGAAGCGTTCGTGATGTGAACCTCTAGCTGGAGACAAGCGTGTTTGGACCCGAGCTTGGCGCAGAGGACTGGCAGACCCTTTTATGCCACGGAGGGGTGGGTGTCACCTGACCCTCGGTCCCCGAGCCTCCTGCTGTTGAACCGATACTGTGTTGGGGATGGCTCCTTGGTGCCCAGAGCCCTAGCTTTTGTTGCCCAAACGTGCCGGCCTTTCCATCTGGGAAGAAGAGAACCTCTCTGAGCAGTGCTTTACTCTTTATAGCTGCTGTTCCAGGAGTCTCCTGCATCTTTGAATGCTCAGCACGCCGCATCTCTGCGAACCAGCATCACCCCCACTAAGAAGGTGGAGATGGACCGGACCATCATGCCCGATGGCACCATCGTCACTACTGTCACCACAATTCAGTCCCGGCCCAAGGCAGACTGCAAACTGGGTGAGGCTGCGCGGCAGCAGGCCTGGTGTACAGGTGGCTGCTATGGCAGCACAAACTTAGCTGCGGTAGTCCCATGGCTGCTCACGAAGGCAGTAGCAAAACTGTTTAGCCATCGCATCTGGTTATTGCGGGCTCACGCTTTACGTATTGCTTCTGGCGTGTGGGTCGGAACACAGGCATCCTTGCTGTTCCCCTAGCGTCTTTGTGGCTGGCTGGAAACTCTCGTGTAGCCCTAGGGGAGAGAATTGATGCAGCTCTGCGTCCGGGGGGAGGCGAGGTGGGGATGAGCCTCTCTCACACCCTTGTGGTGGTGGGAGGTCTAATGCATGTGCCGCCACATAACCTCTGCGCGATGTCGGGCTAAGTGTTTAGCCGTGCTTTCTCTAGTTTCTTCGCTGCTAAACAAGTTGCGCCGAACATACTGAATGTGGAGCCAAAAGCATATTGACCTTGCTTACTAGGGGTTGTTGCTGCTTGCGGTCCGGTGTCCCGGTGAATGTGGTGCTGGATATTCCAAGAGGTGGGGCTGGGAAATGACACGAATGAGGTATTGCTATGCGTCTGCTTCACAGGACTGCAGCCCAGAAAGGCAGCCATATCCTGGGCTGCATCAAAAGAAGCGTGGCCAGCAGGTTGAGAGAGGTGATTCTTCCCCTCTGCTCTGCTCTTGTGAAACTCCACCTTGAGTACTGTGTCCAGCCTTGCGGCCCCCCAACACGTGCAAGACACGGACCTGTTGGAGTGAGTCCAGAGGAGGGCCACTAAGTTGGTCGCATATCTGGAACACCTCCCTGTGAAGGAAGGCTCCCCAGAGAAGAGAAGGCTCTGGGGAGACATTATAACAAGCAGCCTTCCAGTACCTGAAAGGGGGCTTACAAGAAGGCTGAAGAGGGATTTTTTTAGAAAGGCACGCAGTGATAAGGCAAGGGGGAATGGTTTTAAGCTGAAGGAGGGTAGATTTACGTTAGCCATTAGGAAGAAATTTTTTCCCTCTGAGGGTGGTGAGGCGCTGGCACAGGTTGCCCAGGGAAGCTGTAGCTGCCCCGTCCTTAGAAGTGTTCAGGACCAGGCTGATTGGGGCCCTGAGCAACCTGGTCTAGTGGCAGGCTGATTGTAACTAGGTGGTCTTTCCAACCCAAACCATTCTCCGATTCTGATTTTTTTCCCAGTAGGCTTCTTATCGCTTTGTTGCCACAAAGCCTTTCAGAGCCAGCCTTGCAGGCTCTCCGAATGCTCGCTTGAGGCTTTTTGGGGTTGTTTGTAGGGGGCACAATATGATAGCATAGTTGTGTAAGCTTCATCTCCACTTACTGGTATCTCTGTGTCTCTTTTGCTGTGAAGATTCACCATCGCGGTCGCCTTCCAAGGTGGAAGTGACTGAAAAGAAGACGACAGTGCTTTTGGAGACCGGCTGTCCTCATGGCCACTCGCCTAGCGGTAGCCGTAAGTGCTTGGAAATTTGAGGCTCTTACTGAAGTAACTCGTGTTCCTTAGCCTGTTTTAGAAAGCGGCAGTCTGAGTGCGGTTCCCTGAACTCGTTTACATTTTCTGCTTCAGAGAATGTCCGAGTGCCTGAGTGAAGGTGGGGGCAGAAGGCTGGTGGTGGGGTGTGGGCAGGTAAAAGACATTCCCTTTTGACTATCCGGTCAGTGACTATGAGTGTTTCCTTGCCTGACGAGAACTTTCCGGTCTATCTGCACCCCAAGAACTTTGCTCACGCTGCACTTAGGGCTCTGATCGTGTCCGGAACAGAGGACTGCAGCCGTTTTGACAGTTTGCTGCCAAAGCAAACTACTG
>VZTA01013742.1:102964-118319 GCA_013398855.1 Mohoua ochrocephala | reverse complement strand
TTTTTTTTTTTTTTTGTATGGCCAGATCTTGCAATTGACAATTTATTAACCAAATTGCTGAACATGATTTCACATGTCTGGAATATCCTTAGGACAGCTGTTTTTGTTTACAGGTGTAAGAAGGGAGAACGAGAATGAGGAGACAAAACAGAGGCTGAACTGTGCAGCGTATTGAACTTGGCACCAATTTTAGAGGTTTCACAGTGAAGAAACAATACCATTTTGGGCAAGCATTAAGCACTAGCAAAATAGTCATTAGGCAGCAATAAAGGCAGTAGAATAGTTGATTAGATGATGATGTAAATGACAGAAATTTTTGGAACAAAGAGTGAACAACAACTGGGTAGGAGTGCAGTTGATAGTAAGGTCTGTGCAAAACCTGATAATGTGTAATATGAACATACCCAATGCATCTTTGCAAACACTAGCACCCTTAATATTTCTTCTGCTTCTGGCAGTTTGTCTGCTGTGCTGCAATAATACATTTGACACACTTCTACAACTCTTTAAAAAAAAAAAGGGAAATCCCTATTGAATTAGTTGTGGAATTGTATGTGTCCCAAAAGGTAGTGAGCCAGAATCAAGGCCTCCAAAGTTTTAGCACTCAGGGTGGCTCATCTTTTCTCCTATGATTTACACAGAGTTAGAGCCTACAGGCAGCAAAGTATATTCTTTTGCCTTAGCAAAATATTTTGGGTGTTACCTAAAGCACTGAACATGTAAATCAGTCTTTCCAGGCCATTACTGTGGCTTCTTACACTGATGAGGGAGTTGGTGTTTGTTTTCCAAGAAATAGAATCCTTCATCAGTAGCCTCCTGATTTCTTGGGAAGCATTCTTTGCTCTACTTGAGGGATATGAATGTGGCTCAAGTTAACTGGAGCCTCATTGGAGGGGCTGTTGTGTCAAAAAATTCAACTCTTGAGACAGAAGGAGGTAGTGCAATCCCTGTGGATCTCAGGGGCTGAATCTGTTTTATTCAGACAACAAAGAACCATTGAATTTCTTTGCTGAAAAAAATTGTTATAAAATAATTCAGTGAATGATGAATTGGGGGAAAAAAAGACCAATTTACATACAGTGTAATCTATACCATATATATACTATATATGAAAATTATTGTTACAGTTTACCTTCTTTCTTTGTGTTTGTTTGTTTGGTGGGGGTTTTTTTTTTGTTGTTTGGCTGTTTTTTCATTTTCTTTTTGGGTTTTGTTGGGTTATGTGTTTGGTTGTGTTTTGTTTTTCATTGTTGTTTTTTGGACTCTTTGTTTGTTGGTTTGGTTTTGTTTTTCATTGGGTTTTTTTAGGCTTTTTGTTTGTTGGGTTCTTGTTGTTGTTATTGGTTGGTTGCTTGGTTGGTTGGTTGATTTTTTTCCATTTTTTTTTTGTTTTGATTTTTTAGTAGGAAGGAGGGAAAATGCCTATAAGTTCATCTCTTCTGTTCATAATAAACTGTGACCAGCTTCAGAGTTGTCACTTTTCAATTCAGTTTTCCACTCAAACTGCCCCATGCCCACAGACCACTGCCAGGACACCACATCAATTTTCCATAGGGCAAACAGCATGAAGACCCCCCCGTGAATACACAGTGGCACAACTACATTAATGTATAGGTTGAAAATATCTACGCTACCTTTCAAGCTGAAGACAGAAACCAACCTGAAAAGGTCAGGTCGCTGACAAAAGCTGTTGCATAATTATGTGCATTCCTGTTCTAATGAAAGATTTCATCTACCTCTGCTTGTCTGGGTCCAGCACGAAAAGTAACAATTCAGCCTGTGTTGATGACACTTTGCAGCCAAACGAGTTCTTCGAGCCTCACCTAATTCTTTCACAGTGATTAAATTTTTAGGAGAAGAAGGGTTGGATATAAACTGTCTCTGTACCCCTTTCCAATCTACATGACATTTCAAAAATTTCTTAGGGCTCAAAAAATTCAAGTCTAGCTCCTCATCAGACTGACAAATACAAACTAAAACCTCTGTGCTGATGTCACACCTAAGGCAGCCTCTCTGTGACACCCAGATTTTACTATTAATGTGGCTAATTAAGAACTTCCACGATATTTGGCTTTGTTTTGATGCGATGAGTCTTGTTACACAGTGTGAAGTGGAGTAGTGGAAGGACTGCAGTGTTCTGCTGTGACAAAGAACCATCTTGGAATGATCTTGGGTTAGCAGGAAAACACGAAGTGTTATTAATGTTACATAAAAAAACCCTTAGCCATGTGAGTGTGGAAGAACTTCCCCAAACCTTCCATAAAGGCACTACTCTGTCTGTCTTTAATCAGGGTGAACAGAGCAGAATGGTACAGAAACTATAATTTTACTCATTTCCCTCACAACTTTATTGCAGATTTCTGACTACTGCCAAAAGTTTGACTGCAGTCTTTTGCCTACAGTAAGCACTGATGAAGAAGTGGAATAATTGGTGAGTTGCGGGGTTTAAGTCTAATGTCACAATAAAAAAAGGGCTTTGATTATTCCTGATTTCTTTTGGACTAAAGAAATTCTTGTTTCTAACAAAGGAACAGCAGAAAACAGAAGGAGGTTCAAATGGAAGTGTGTTGCTAGTTTTTTTGGATATTTTTTCTGGAATGCATGGGGGATAGATTCTTTCCTTTTTCCTTTAAGTTAGCAGAGATCAAAGGTAATTACACACACTACCCAGCAAAGCACTTTAGCATGTGTAGCACTTTAAGAAGGTAAATAGTTTAATTTGATGGAACTTGCATTCTTCAGATGACATGAATGCACAAGCTGGAGTAGAAAAGATGTTGGTTATTTGTCATGTTGGCAAAAAGAGAGAAGTTATGATGGTCTCAAGCAGCAAAAATGCCACACTCACACTTAAGTCAAAAGTCATGGAAGAGTCATGAATGTGTTTAACCTAAACTAGACATAAAAAGATATCTGTAAGTTTAATAAACATATTTTTGCTTGCAATAAAAGGTTTCAATCCAAGTAGTATTGACATAACATTATTAAAAAATACCCTATGCAAGTTATTGTACACTTTTAACTCCGTTCAGTTGTGTTCAAAGCATATTGAATTTTTGTGTTTCGGGAATAGACAACAAGAATTTTTAAGTAAATAATTCCCAAAGGTATGGTCATCTCTACTGAAAAAAAGGACAGTAGACAAAAATCGAATGTATTATAATTATACAATAGGGCTTAGAGAACCAAGGATTAAGGAACACAAGCAAAAATGGGGGAATGAAAGGGGGCAATATTTGTGTCCATGGTTCAATAGTTGGACAACTTTTTAAAAAAACCCCTCCTAATTATGTCTTCCTCTTGGCAAATTACCTCCCAGTGAGACTGGCAGAAGGGCCTTAATGATTTCAAATGGAACTGGATCAAGATCTTTCCAAAAATCTTACATTTTGGGTTTTATTTTTTGTTGTTTTTTTTTAATCCTCCACATGTGCTATTACATCATGTGGCCAGTTCAGGCTGCCTCCTGTGATTTTGTTGCTGTTGAAGGGTTTCAGGGATCCTGTCCATGCTATTGAACATCTGCCAAGGAGAAACCTCACAGAAAAAGCAGTGCTGAGGGACAAAGAGTGTCAGATATTGAAGCAGCACCGTAAGAACCTGACTGAGATGAATCAAGGCATCATTGCCACCACAAAGGAAGCAGCTGTGATAATATCCTGTGCATACTCACTCACTCACATGAGATCTTAGCTCTGACTTGGCTTGCTGCAGTTTAGAACAGTCACCACACAGTTAAATTTGAAAACTCAGAACCTCCTTATGTTTGGTGTTGCATATAAAAATATTTTTTAGCCACCTTTACATTTCGCGAAGGTCACAAGTACCTCGCCACACTCTCCTGCAGCCTCCTCCACAAGCAGGGCTTGGCTCTAGCTTTTCGTTGCCCCTGACAGAGGTGAAGTCCCCACATTTAAATAAATCAATGTATATCCTATATGGAGTCCCAGAGAAATTGGCTAAGGCATCACTGTATCTGCACAGCAATTAATTTTTTGTCAAAACCTGTGGCAGCTGTAGCTGGCCGGTTGTTTTTCTTCCACCATCTTCCTTCCTGGCACTGGCAGAACCAAGCAGTGGTTAAAGCTGCTGCTTGATAAAGATTTCCTACTGTTCGCTTTGCTCACTGTTTGCTCAGCTGTGGTGCAGGTCATCAAATACAGCAATTGTAATTTGTGGTCCAAGGAGAGGCTATGAGAATACTTTTCTCATTCCGGTGATACTGTCAGAGATCCCTTTTGTCTTTGCACTGTCAAATAAAACCCTCGTATCCAGGTGAAGTGGCACTGCAAACTGGGCTAACTCGTCTCACTGGCTGTACAATAACGTGGCAAGGATCATATGTGCAGTAAAAAAAATCAGGATAGATCACTCAGACCAACAGATTTTCAGTGCCTTCCTACAATTTCCCTCTCTTCAATAGCACCAAAAAAACAACAACAAAAAAATCTCTGAGCAGTATTTGCAAAAAAATCACAAAATAATCATCTTACTATAGCATGGACCTCTGCACCACACATTGCAGACACTGCAGTGAAGTACATCAGAGGAAATGATATAATCTGATAACTCAGATGGCTTTTCTGTAATTTACAGCTGTGCAAAACTAAGCAGTAACTGCTTGGAGGAGCATTCAAACACACAGAGTGCAGCGCCTCGACCTCCACTAGTAAACAGGTGAATATTTATTGCAGTGATTAGGTTGCATTTGGACAGCCTCTGTGTCAAATGAGGAAGGCCTGGGGGAAAGCTGGGTGCCACTCAGCCCCTGAAAAGTCTCACAAGTGTTGTTCTGAATCAAATGTCAGCAGTGCTAGAAGCGAGTGTAATATGAGTGTTTCACAATGGCACCTTCGAGCCACACAGAAGTGGCATGGCAACACCCTGGCAGCCAGACCGGGCTCGTCGGAATTTCCTTGCTGCAGCATCACGGCTCTTTATGTTTATCAAGCTGTGGGGTACAGTCCCACATTCTGAAAGCAAAACAGAATTTTTAGTTCAAGCTCTGGGCTAAAAACGGTGTGTGTGTGAGGAACAAGGAAAGTACACATCCAAAGCCCAAAATGAGAAACTCTAGCACTGGATTATATTCCATAGTTTTTTCTCCAATAAGTTTATCACAAGCTGAAATTCAGCTTTTTTCTCCCAAAGAGGGACTTATGGCAGGAAAACTGCCTCATACATAGGGTCACCAGTTCAACATTCAATGCAGACATTCTCTTTCTAAAGCTGAAATTGTCTAGTTACAGCGGTGTAGAAGTGACAATGTTGCATCTCCAGAAAAATTCTAGTGGATTTTAGTAATTCATGTAAATTGTATCTTCATAAGAAAATTAATTCTAAAACACATTGATCCAATACACAAGCTTTCCTTTCTCTAGGAGCACGTACATTTTGAAAATATTTGCAGGCCAAAGCAATTGGAACAAAAAAATATTGAAGAGCTTTTCAGTAAGGAAGATAATTATCTGGATCTTTTGCTAAGGTATATACCAATATTTTTATTTCCATTTTTCTTTCTAGTCTAAGCAATATAGATGTTTAATGCATAACAGGAAATAGTGAGAAGGAAGAATAATCCTCCCTCCTCCCAACTTCCACTGCAGAATGCATTCATTCCCTACTTTTATGCATTCTGGAAGTAGTTTGTTTGCTTTTTTTTTGTTCTAAATGTCCTTAAAGTGAAGTCACAAAAGCATGAGGTGGGTATTGAGTTTTCTCTCCTTCAAGAATGGCTTTTCAGAGTCCAGCACAGCGCTGACTTCTGCCTTCTAAGAGTTCCTGATCAGAGCAGGCTGATAGCTAAAGGAGCTTGGAGACCCAGTTTGTGTGCCTACACTGGATTTTAGTCTTATTATTTAGTCTTATTCTTGCATTGAAGTCACAGTCTTTAAGCTTGACTATGGCTGTGGAACTACACAAAAGCACAACCAAAATCACTCGCCTGCTTAAATTAGAGAGGGAAAAATTTACAGACTGTGTGTCCATGGACAAGAAGGTTGTTCCAGGGTGTCTGTTCCAGCCTAAAATAGCTATTATGTGAGGAAAAAAACCCCCTGTATTTGCATTATTTACATATGACCCTGCATTCAGCCCCCTCCAAACTCGTAAGGTGTGCCTCACTAAAACCCAAAAAAATAATGCAAAGGCAGCCTTCTAACTGGCACAGTTTTAATGGCCCTCTGTTCCAAAAGCAACATTCCCCTTGTTCTGAAGTAATTCAGTGCAGAATTTTCGCTTCGTGCTAGGCTGATTTCCTCTGGCTGCAGCTAAATCCAGTTTATAAATTAATGCCCAAAATTTCAGGCCATTTCTGTGACATTCTGGGTCTTGCCCTTTGGATATGAACGAGATGGGCAATTCTGTCCACTGGGGCTTCCAGACTTTGGAAATAACTTTGTCCACTCCACAAAGTTACAAGATCAGCATTGGATCACTTGCACCAGCCCCACCCTGTAAAAAAGAGCGAAGGCATGGCATAAACACTATTTATACAAAACATTACATTACGAAAACAAATATAAAACCTGTTGTGCATAAATGTGCTAAAGGAAACAAAAGGGTCTGTTTGAAAGCACTTTTTCATTTTTGACACTAAAATGAATGGCCATGGTTTCACGTACTGCTACTTAAAGGAGTGGTTAAAAGTGGCTAAAAGCTTTCCTTCCCACGAATCCACAAGAAATATAAGATAGTGCTGCAGAGACACTTAACCTTCAAAGAGGAGGGTTTGAGAAAAGCAGGTTGCTAGGAGCCTGAAATCTGAATGTCATTAGCACATAAATTTTCACATGCGTTGCTAATATGTTTAATGCATGTAATGCAATACATTCAATGCAAGTAAACAAGATTTTATTTATAGACCATTGAAACAACATCCAGGTCTCTAGAGATCTCACAGAAAAGTGAGACTGTCTTCTGGATGCGAACAAAACTTGTTTCCCCAAAAGTAATTTCTGGTAGTCCAAGCTTTCTGCTTGACAGGGTACAGATGATGAAGCAGCAGTAAATAGTGGAGTTTGGGACTTTTTGACACTGATGAAAGTTGTATTTTTTAATGTGGAGGTTTGCTGAAATGAAGGTGCTTTGTTTCAGTTTGACGTCATCCTGTCTCTCCAGGAGCTTCTACGGTGCTTCTGGCAAAAAGTAGTTCAATTTCTATATTTTCTTCTCTTTTATGGTGATGTTCCTGACCTGTCTCTTCCCTAATGTACTGTGGCACACGAAGATAGTTCAGCTAAAAATGCACTGCAGTTGCAGCATGAGAGCAAAAGCCACACAGAGAACACACTGGGGGGATTTTTCAGAAGATAGTTTTGATGCCATTCTCATGAAAACTTTGTCATTTGTGCTCCAGACCTGCACAGCTCTGGGGATCCTATTACAGTTCTCCTTATTGAGCACTCGGTGAAGAATGTGCAGTTCATCTGCTCGTAAGACAGAAAAGGAATTTGCCTTCAGGACCTTGGAGGAGTTTTATGGGTAACAAAAGACCACGCAGGTACAATCTACAAGAACATCAAAATGTCATCCTCCTCAGCCAGAATATTTTTCCCTCTTAAGTGAGATTTTCTGTGAAAAGGCCCCACGTCTATAGCTCGGAATGGCACATTTTGAATTATCTCCTGGATTAATACCCCGTGGAATACATGCCTTTCAGGAGGACAACAGAGACAATCTGTATAATTGGTATTAAAAAGCCCTGCCACCCACTGTGAAGCCTTTCATTTAGCACTTCCTATGTGAGAGAATTAAAAAAGTGTGTGCTACCATCATATTGTAAATGTGTTTTGTGGCTTTGGCTTAGCATACAATAAGTTTAGCTTAAAATTTCTAAAGGGTTTGATGATTTCATTAAACTCTTGATGACACAGAAGAGCTGACTGTGTGTACAGCTCTACAGGAGAAGAAACTTCAGAAAAGGGAATAAAATGAAAACAAAAATTCATTATTTTGTGCTGGTATGCAGTCAGTTAGTCAGTTTTCCCTCAGACTTTGTATTAAGTTTTAGCAACTGTAACAGTAGATTACAAACACAAAAAAAGAATTAAATTTTCCAGTTCTAGCTTCCTGTATATTAAAAAAAAATAACATTAATAAGTAGGATTTCATAACAATTATGATAATTTTATAACTACAGATATACATAATTGTACACTCTGTCATGAAATAAAAACCCCCAAAATTTTAAATACGTTCCATATTGGTCTGCTGGCATCCTGACTGCCTGCCTTGCAAATCTGAGCCCTAAGCCAGGTTTCCTCTTTGTAAAGAGAAACAAATACATGGTGGGGTGAATAGGCAGGTAATTTTCTGCTCTTAAGGTTTACTCAAAGCTTACAAACTTTGTGGGTTTTTTTCTGCTCCTGTGACTTAGTTACCAGCTGGTTACCACACCAGACGTGAAAAAATATTAGAAAGAATTTGAATGCTTAGTTCAAGTTGAAAATGTAATTCCACTGTATTGATGATCTTTAAAGACTCCAAATTTGTAACATGTATTAAGGTGTATGAGAGAAGGCAGCTCTTTGCAGTTCCTGGGCTGGGTTTAAATAATTTGAAAAAACAAACTTTAAAAATATTTATTCAGTGGTCTATTTATGCAATTACAATGTAATTAAATACACTGTAACTGCCATATGATTACAATGTAATTACATGCATTAAATTGGACTATTATAAGTTTTAAAGTTTTTTAAAGTAAACTTATTGTTGTAAAATTACCACTTCCTCCCTGACTCTCCTGCCCTCCCTATGCACTGCAGTCACCTTTTAAGCTTTTCATTTCCAGTATCACTAAGGTTTCTAGATGACAAAGCAGGGTTCTACTAAGGGAACAGCAATCAAAAATAAATCAGTATGACCTATTAAGGCAAGAAATCTTTGCAGGACGTAGATGAGATAAAAATATGGGGAAAACCCCTCTTCTCCCAGTGCTTTCATACATTGCACTGGGCACAGAATATGTGATCTTTGAACACATGCACCATTGGGGAAGCAATAAGCGTTTATGGTCACGATTAAACTTCAAAGTGTGTTTTGCATCAAACACTCGAACGCTTGAGACTGTTTGAATTATGCCGGTGTTTTATGGGCAGAGTGATTCCCAGAGCCATTACAGTGATAATATGACAGATTGCGGTGGCTAGATAAGGCCTCAGCTCTTGTGAGCCTTCCTTTACTTTCAGAAGCACTTAAGCCAAGAAAAAATGTCAGTTTTGGGCCACGTGCAACTTCAGCTGGGTTTGGTAACTGCTCGGTTTGCAAAGACCAAAAAGAGTTGTTGAAGTGTAAATAGCTCAGTGCTGGGGGAATTTCAGGACCTTCCCCTGCTGAGAGCTCAAAAATGGGGTTACAGGTGGTTCACACTCCTAGGAAGGCAAGGAGTATGTCCTAATAACATGGGACAGGCTGTTCAGCACGTTAATAAATTATTTGAGAAAAACAGCCATACCAGAGTGGCAGTTTTCTCTTGAAACTGCAGCCATTCAGGCCAGTTAAAACAAGCTATAAGGAAGCACGGAAGGAAAAGAGTGGCCAATAAAATAACTGAGAAAATGCGGTGTAGATAAAAGCGCAGGGGAAAAATAATTATCCTAAAAGTACACGTGCAGCGAGTGACTCCAAGTTGAGTAATAACGACCAGGGTGGGTATTTTAAGTTAGTGATAGTTTATCTGTTTCTGTGAAAACATTATCTCCATTCTTGTTAACAGGAAAACAAAGCATGGAACAGAACAGAAAAGGAAGAGAAGAGAAAATCTCCCTGTTTTACCAGATGACATTGAATATTGTAGGAATTTGAATATTGCATGTATTTCTTATGATTTTAAGGTGTTACCCATTTTAAAATGGTATAGTAGAACCAAGGATTATGGAGAAATGGGCAAAAGAATGACAAAGATATGGAACAGTTTTCCTGTGCACACATCTCAACCTGGAAAGCAAATGCCTAAGGAGGGATGCAATTAAGGATTGTAAAGGCATACATGAAACAACAACAACAAAAAAGACAAATAGAAGATTTGCTGTCTTGCCCAGTTCAATAACGAAAATGCATTAATTGCACTTATGAGGCAAGGAGTCAAAAAGAAGGTGGATTTTACACACAGAATGCTGTCGAGATGTGGAACTCATTGCCACAGGATGTTGTGCATCGCCCCACTGCCCCTCCAAAAAAAAAAACCCCAAAAGCCTAGTCTGAAAGAGATTAAACAAATTGCCAGGAAATACCTCCTAATGACTATTAAATGGACATATAACACCTTTTAATGGTGCATCTGAACAAAAGACTCCTGAACGGACTCTCAGTGCTGGCTGGGAAATATTGGAGAGTTATGACTACAGACTACATTATGCTGTTACAATTTTTCCAAATATCTCTGGGTTTGACTAATGCTAGGACATCCTTGCTGGAAAAACCTGTGTTAACTTAGAATGCAGACTTTTTTTCTTGTCCTAACAGAGTGGTGACAGTACCAGTGAGGACACAGCAGCTTCCCTAGAGCTTTGCAAGGTGTCAGACCACAAATGCCCGAGCTCAGTGTCAGATCAGCTGAATTAATGCAGAAATGAAGATATAGCCCTTGAGAATTTGATGAAAACTCCATCTGAGGGCTCCCTCTAGACCAGCTACAAAGTGGCTGCTTACACAGGCAAGGTCAGCTGAGAACTTTAATAATGAGACAGTAATTTTATAAAGTGCACCTTATGTAACGCCATTGTTTGATTTTAAATCAATTGTAGACAGCCAAAAGATAATGTCAACAGAGCAGGTGATGGTTCCAGAGGCCAGCTGAAGGCTGTTATTGTCCCTTAATGCCATGAAACAATGCTGTTCTGCTCTTAAGAATATATCAAAACAGCCAACAGTAGCCTCCAGCAATGTAAAGGCAAGAACTTTGCACATTGTGTTCTAAAATGTCACAAAACACTCTCGCCATAATTTGAGCCAAACCAGTGACTTTTAATCCCAGTAATTATGTACTTTTTAAAATTGATGTTACCATAACACCAGAGGGACTATCAATGATCATTGTTATTTCTGCTGTGTCTCAATTAGTAAGAAATTTGGTGCAACAGGAGTAGTCAAGCAGTAACTCAAAGATGCTGCTGACACACCCAACATCAACATGTGGTGGAGTTTGGGGGTTTTACTGATTATTTGTTCTGATTATTGCTCTTCTGCTACAGAGCAGCAGTCTGGGTACAGTCTAAAATACATAGAATTTTTAAAATTTTTGAAGTTTCCTTTTTGGTGTAATCTAATGAACACTGTATTTCTTTGCTTGCTCACAGTGAGAAGAATGTTTACTTACTAGTTTTGTTATACTCCTAAAAAGAAAGTACACTGCCCATTCTTATTCTGCAGGTAGCAAGATATATTTTTATCTCAGGCTTTAAAGAAATAGTTTTTCTTTACAGTCTTATTGTTTAACAAAACCAGAAATTAAAATGAAAACACTGCTCTAAATCTAAGGACTGGTTTTTTTAGGAAATAATATCCTAATTAAACCTCACTCTGTACCTTCATTCGAAGCCAGCTGTCACCATATTTCAACTAAGATTCAGCAAACTGTTAAGCTTTCAGTATAAAGGGCCTAATTTGATTCTTGTTAATGTCAGTAGCAATGACTGGTTGATATCAGCGAAAGCACTCTCTGATTTTGCAGAAAGCAGTAGTTTTAGTGTAATTCAGAGAGTGTAATTTATTCATTGTCAAGTCAAAAAAGTTACACTAGGTTTAATTACTTTAATTTTTTTTCCATATTTACATGTACATTATTAAATAACTAAAAAGAAAGGGAAATGAGTGTGATCTTCACCTTCTTTCCATGAAATTTGCAGTTCTTTTGATGTCTTTACATACTGAAAAGACAAAAAAAGGCACTGACTTCTTGCTGAATGATGACTTTTTTTTTCTTCTGTGCGTATTTCGGATCAAAATCAAACTGTGTGCTTGCCATGGGATACTACAACTAAATGAACACACTCTGGAATGCTACAGTTTTATGTCCCTGTGCAATGTATGTGCATGTCACAGTGAGAATTACTTTAAAGACCCCCAGAGAATTTTAAATACTATTCAAGTTTTGCAGATGGGCCAGTCGAAGTCAGAGCTGTTAAAACTGCAGAGATAATGAGCGGCAGAGCAAGAACTAGAACACACTGGTCTTGACTGCCAGAATTCTCCCCAAACCAGAAAGAATGATGCAAAAACTGGGTTGAAAATAATGAGCCATAACAAAAAGGCAGAAAATGATCTGAATGAGATGAGTAGTAGCTCTGTGGAGTGCCTAGGTTTTATTGTACGTGCACAGCCAGAAATCAATGTGTTCAGTGAATGAGTTTATCAAACAGACAGAACAATCCATTGTGATATGTCTTGACTGTTAGTGGTGCTGGCAGCTCAGCTGAACCTTGCAGGGTAATTAGCTAAGGATAAATTAATCTGTTCTCAAATGTGGCCTGCTGATCTTTCCCAGGTTGTGAGCGCCGCTTAAAAGCACAGTTTCTTCTGTTTTTTTTCTTTTCAGTGTTTAATTTAGTCTTCCTTGGAACTTGACTAAATAGTTGTATCTGCAGCTATGAAATGTTACTTTAACATTTTGAAAGAATTTTCCTGGGTTTAAAAAAAAAAGCTGCATGCGTTGGATTAATGTCAGGCTTTTTTCCAGCTCATACTGGATCTTTAGATTCTTTGTGCAAATGTTCTGCAGGAAATATCACATAACTTGTCTCAAGGAAGACAAATATTTAGGTTTTGCAATGCTGTCCTTAAATGACTACATGTAGCTCAAGCAAAATGGTTCGGTACAAATTTCTTTATTTTACTTTAGCTACCACAGATGAGACTTATTCACAGTTTTGGGGGTTTTCGAGACCTGGGATCTTGGTTCTTTTATGCTACCCTGGAACATGCCTGACTTCTGGCACATGTTACTGTTTCAAAGATTCTCCTTTAATGACAGCTATTGCCAAATATTCTTTGTGACACTTGGTCTTATGACTCTGTCTTATTAGAGCTGGCAGGCTAAAACTATAATTGACATTTTAATTTTATATAAAGCATTTTTAAAAGGAAATTTTAAAAAAAAAAATTGAGAACCACATCCATGATATTTATCTTCTTCTAAAATCTGTTAAAATCACTTTGCAGTAGTCCAAAATGGAAACGAGGCTGTTCTGCACAAAGAACTGATATTAGGATTAATAATAATTTTTTCCCCACATAGATCTTAATTGAAAATTAAAGTTTATTTGAATGGCTAAATATATGAAATATATGAGTTGTCTTTTTTTTTTTCCCCCCACCATGAATTCTACTCTGCATCCCATAAAAACCTGGCTTCCAAGTAAGCTTTTCTTCACACTCGGTTTTGCAGCCGTCGGTGACAGGAGGAATTCACACCATGCAGAGAACATGGTAATTGCCTGCACCCACGCAGACTGTCACTGGGCATTATTTGCAGTTAAATATGGCAGCAATTGTTTTTTTTTCGTGGAATTAAGGGGCTGCAAAAGCAGTTCTGCACTACCCCACGAAGTTCTCTGTCAGATGAGGCACAAGCACAGGTCCTCCTGCTCATGCACAGGGTTGGGAGATGGTGCAGCTGCAGAAGGATCCATTTCTGCTGCTCTGCTGTCTGTGGATCCATTACTGAGCAAAACAGCCACAAACACTTATAGTTTCACCCATGCTAAGCCTCGCTTCTTTTAGGAGTCCCATATGCTATGTTTTAAGTTTAACCTGAGGCTTGGCTTTGTGTCAGTTAATTTTTTTTTTTGGTATCATCCTCATACAGATTTTGGCCTGGAGATGCTGCTGTTGGGGACCAGCAGGCTGCTTCTTCTCTTCCTTACGCAAAGGTGTGAAACTCTGCAAAACTGGGTCTTGGGTATTCGTGCAAATTACGACTGTCTTGGAATAGCAGCTCCATGCAATTCCTAAAAATGGGATTTTTTTATTTAAGTGGAAAGATGCCGCACACATAACCTGCTGGAGATAGGCCTCCTGCTCTCAGGGATGGTGGATTCGGTGTTCAATACTTGGACAACTCTTTAATAAAATAGCTGTTAACCACTTTCCAGAGGGTTCCTCCCTGGGAAGGACTCGGCCTCCTGTTCCATCATGGGCCTCCCGCGCCATCATGGGCCTCCCGTCCTTCCCAGCAAGGCCAGGGCAGACCTGAGGCCTCTTCTGCTGCCAAGCTGCATCCTTGGGTAGGAACACAGCAGGTTCCAAGCAATAAATGGTGATAGCAAGCAAAATAAAACAGAAGTGGCCCTTTCCCAGCTGGTAACTCCTGTGGGAAATGCAGCACCAAGGCAGCAGCAGCAATGCTGAAGTGAGGGAGGTGCCACCAGCACCCTGCTGCTCCTGTCACTGCCTGCCCGACCACTCCTTATCCACTTCAAATTCCTCACCTGTTTAATCACAGCTTCCCAAAGTCCATCAACAGCTTCCTGGCAAGGCGTGTGGTCAGGCTGTTGTCAGCTGGAGGACTGGTTTTCTCTGAGGTTTGTGATTTTGGCCTGACGGCCTGGCTTGATTATTGGCGGCCCAGTGTCGCCGGACACAGCAGGGTCAGAGAGGGCAGCACACTCCTTTGGCTCAGGTTCGACCAATAAATCAGAGAAAGCTGCCCTGAATGTGATTTTCCTTTTACGTGGGGCTTGCAGTGAAAACTGGTTTGGTGCATATGAGCTAACAGCAGCAGGTCAGGCAGTTAATAAAACCTTCACATCGGAGGAGAGGTGGGGAGAGAAAACCAGAGCACGACCTTGGCTTTCTCAATCTGCACCACTGCCAAGATACTTTCACTTATCGCTCCTGAAAAAGGAACTGAGATATCAAGCATAATCATCAAGGAAAACTAGGTCATATGCAACTTAAAATTAGGATGTTCTACTACAAGGCTTGTGAGATATTAAAAAAAAAAAGATTGAATGAAAAAATATATTTAAACTTGTTTTTTTAAGACTATTTATGTGTTTTAGGAATAAAATTCGTCTCAGGGCCAAGGGATAAGAGATTAGGATAATTCAGACTGAGAGAGAGCTTCAGAAGTCCCTCATCCAATGTGCGGCTCACAGCCATGGTCAGACCAGGTTATTCAATCCCAGGCCAGGACTGTGCATTTGTGCTTCTTGAATTTCACAAGGTTCCTGTTGGCCTATTCCTTCCCGTTGTTTAAGTCTGTAGTTGGCAGCTCTGTCCTTGAACACATGGAGCCATGTCCCAAATTTGATGTCATCTAATTATAAGTTGTAATAATCCATTTAAATTTTAAATTGGGGGGGGGGGGGGGGGGGTGGGTGTTTTTTTTTTTTTTTTTTTTTTTTTTTTTTTTTTT
>VZTA01013742.1:90356-102957 GCA_013398855.1 Mohoua ochrocephala | reverse complement strand
TTTTTTTTTTTGGTGGTTTTTGTTTGTTTATTTGTTTGTGGGTTTGGTTTTGTTGGGTTTTGTTTGTGTTTTTGTTTTGTTTCTTTTGTTTTGTTTTAAAAAACCATTTCTAGGCAAAAAAAACCAAACTTCAGAGGGGAGTTTTACAGGAATTTTTACTCATCTGTCAGTGGGACAAACCAAGCAGGGCTTGTTTTAGTGCTCTTAAAAAGCTAAGAAAATTAAGCTGCCCCAGATAGGAGGAGGATTTTTGCACCATTTAATGGAGTTTTTGAGTTAAAGAGTGTATTGGCCTCACAGATTGAGCTTTAATTAACAAAAGTTCAGCCATCATTTTGGATTCAATTTCCCTGTTTCCTGAAGCTTAAAAAAAAAAAATCTTAGTGTTACAATCAGGCAAACACATCAATGTAATTTCTGTTCAAAAAAAGTGTTTGATTTGAGAACAATTAAAAAAATTGACTTGAAGAGTGATAAATGAATAAGATTGCATGTGTCAGCTAGTGAAACACAGAGTTGCTCAGAAATGACAGAGAGGGTATCTTTTCTCATTTTTTCCTTTAATTTTGGAGATGTTACTTTAGCCTAATGTGATAAGCTGTTAAATATTTATAGACCCTGTGATCTGCACAATGGTAGGAGGCTGTGGATGCCCTCAGTGCTGAAGAAAGGATGACCAAATCATTAAGGAACAAAGAAGAATAATTGTGTCTTTCAAGTTGCTTTCCATTTCACGAACCAATTTTGATAATTTTCTTCACTTATTGGCGGACAAAGATGCGACCTGCCCTGTTTTCAATACCAGATAAAGACAAAGCTCCAGGCAAGTCTGGGAGATGTCACACCATGGGGAGGGAGGGGGTGACTTTTGAGACAAATACAAGTCTCAGCTGAACCATACAGAGTTTATAAATCTCATCCAGGGCTGACTTACTCTGGTTACTGTCTGTGCTGCTGACAGTGTAACTAATAAAACAATTTAAAAAATACTCCCTGAACCCCTGAATGGAACAGGTATTTCCAGACACAGAAGTTTCCCTTCCTCTCCCATGTCTTCCTCCTCGTTTCCTTTCCTCAACAAGCTGCTGTTAATTTCCTAGGGATTTTACATTGCAGTGCTTCAAAGTCAAAAAGGACAAAGTACCACCGAAAGCTGCCATGCTACCATGGCTTCCAATAATTCCACTGAATAGCTGAATAATGGCTGTGTTTGGGCCTGAACATGCCAGAGAATCTTTGTGGAAACAATTTTAGTCTCTACCAGCCTCTGAGTTACACTTTTGAGAGGCATAATAAAACTTTTAATTGCTGTCTGCACCAGGAAACACAAAAGTCAGGATTTAGAAACCAATGCAGTTAAGACAAGATCTTCTGTATACCTTCCCCACCAGGATTATTTTCAAATAAAAGGCTTTTTTTTTGTAACAGGATATGTTATTTATATGATTAAATAACATCTTAACTTTCCATTTTATTTACCCCACAGACCAGTCTTTGCTAAATATTCTTCTTCCACGATTGTCTCCTTTTGTGTTTTATGTGTGATCTTTTATGCATGGAGGTCTCTAAAGGCTTCTCATTAGGAAAAAGGTTTTTGGCAAACTATTTTTAACGGTGAGCGTGGCAAATTTGCCTTCTATCCTCAAGCATGCTCTATCTCTGTGTTAGATTTACCTGAAGTGCACTAATTCATCCCTGTGGAAACAAGGCCATCTCTTACCTCAGGCACTGAACACATCCTTGCCTGAATTTGCACCAGGCCAAAAGATGACAATGGTCAAGAACATTAATATTGCCACTGTTTGAACCTGCATTGTCTGCCTGAAATATTGTTTACATTCCTTTTGCAGCTCATAAAAAAAAATACTAGATCTCCTTGTCCTTTATCTAATTATTGTCTGTCCTTTGCTATCACCCCAGTTTTGGAATCTGTGTGTGTGGTTCTTCCCACTCATCGAATTTTGCCTCTGTTTGTAAAAAGCAAGGACAGCTCCTAGACACTGGTAGCAGAACAAGATGAGCAGACCTCTGGCTCCTCTGTATCCTTCAGCTGTCTGGAGACAAAGCCTTCACAGATAACATGAACTCTTAATATCTATCTAACGCTGGGTGACATTGTAGTAATTATTTTCTCAATGAACTGAGCAGTTTTTCAAACTAGAAGTACTCACTCCTAGTGAGTTTCCTATTTTCTTTAAATTTGTAAACCTAGTTTTATATAACCAGCTTGATTTGTGGTTGTTTTTGGTTTCTCTGGTTGGTTTGGTTTTTGGTTTTTAAATTTTCTTTTTTACAGATTACTAAATGTAGTTGGAATTACTTAATAAAACTCATCTGTGTGGATCAGGTGGGTGTCTGTGACTTGCATTTTAGTCCATAGATAGGCCATGTCTGTATATGTTAAGATATCTGAGGTGCAATAACCTTGAAGCACTTGTGTGGGATGGAAGTTGGTCAGCACAAGCAAAAAAAAAAAAAAAAAAAAAGTGGTATTATTCTGAAGTTGTTGCTAAATCACCGTTTATTGAACATATTGAGATGCTACGCTCTAGGTTGTCTTTTAGAACAACAAAATAACCCAAGGTTTTTATTTTGTGCATATTTGAAGGTCTTGTTTTTCAGCACTGTAAGATTTTTGTGTGCAAATCTTGGTCTCCTGTCTTCATTTTACCTACTGAAATGATCCAAGTAGCTGTTGCTGTTGTGTAGCATACATGCAGATTTGATTACTGTCCCCAGCGAAGTGACATTTCATTCTTGAAGGCGTTACGAGGATGGATTGGTATTTTTATGATTCTGCCTTTCCTACAGCCTTTTACCTTAAAATCATGTGTGTCAACCCGGCCACCATGCCCTGAGGTCTAGGACAGGCCTCAAATTAATCTTTCCGAACACTGATAACAAAAGATAATCACACTGAAAACGTGCAGACACTACAATCACAAAACCTGACACCTCATTTTCCTCCCACCCCTTCCATAAGCTCCCCCAAGCTGTCAGTTCCTCTGCTCGCACTCTTCTGGTATTAAGTAAAACAGATCACGCACCTTCAGCCTCAATTAAAAAAGTGATGATTCTGCTTTTTCACACCTAAAAGAGGATTGCATCAGAATCTAGGTTCCTCACTGGCTTTATACGAGGGCTTTAATCTCCCACAGGGAAGCTCTACCGCACAGGGCTGAGTTGGAGCAGCAGGAACTGGTCACAGGATCGAGCAAACCAGCTGGCAATGCACAGAGCTGATGGAGGGGCCAAGGATAACAGTGAGAGATCAGGTGTCACCGGGCAGATCAGCCTCCTCCTGGAAATCTGGTCAATGTGGACACCTCCAAAGGTGTCCCTGGGGTCTCCTCCTCAGTCAGTACCAAAGGACCATGCAGATCCAGCCCTGCCAATAGCAGAGGCGCAATCAGATAATTGCTGCCTAGAAGGCTGGCAGCTCTCAGTTGTTCGGGGAAGAACAGAACCCCACTGTCAGCATCTAACAGAATATGGTCACACCGGGTTTTCAGGGTCTGGACTCAGTCAAAGTGCAACCTGAGGGTCAGCTTTAGCCTTTTGTTTGATTGTCTCCACCTTTCAGCCAGAGGAGGAGGAAAATGCTGTTCAGGCAGGAAGAATGCCTTCTTGTTTCTACCCGTTGCCATCCTGAGAGAGGCAAAATCCTGCTGCTCACAGGATTCCAGACTGAACTGAGCTGTGCCACGGGGAGCTGGAGCTCCACAGCTGGGGTTCAGACACCTTTGGCTGTCGGGAGCAGAGCCATCCTGCTCTGGAGCATTTGTTTCTGTAGTGTCTTGACTTGGCAGGGCGGCTAGCCCGTTGTTTTCTGCAGAAATGTGTGGAATGAGACAATGATTTCCAGGTTCGGAAATCCTGAGGTAAGCGGCTTGTTGTACTGATCGTTCCCAGGGACAGCCCTGTGTGTACATGGCACCCACACACTGATTTACGTGTGGCTCTCTTGCTGCAGGTTGAACTGCTGCACGCAGACTGACTGGAGGTCATTTCACCTGTGATTATTTCCCAGCGGAGACACAGCCTACACATCTCCTTGAAAAGTTTCGGATGGAGCACGATATAAATGATTTGCCCAACCCTAAAAATCCACAGGAAAAGAGGAAGAAACACAAACTATATTGTGTGTTGAAGGCACAAGTGTAGCTGTGTACACCATTCACACCACCAAGAGCATGACATTTAAGACTAAGCAAAGCCATTGGTTATGTAATTAGTTAGCAGAGGCAAACATCCTGCCTGGAAAAACAAGAACAAAAGCTGATTTGTTATATCTTTGCCATTCTCTTTAAGCCAATATTCTGCTCCAAATACAGCACTGCTGTACCAGTGTTCGTGTTCCTTCCTCACTAACAAAGCTGAAGTCCTGCTGCAGAACAATTCTCTTGTAGTGACATCAGATACAAATGGTCTCAGAAGTAATAGATTTGTTTGAAGAAAGACCCAGTTGCTAAAATTAGCTGTATAACTGCATTTATCATGAGAGATTACTGTGTCAATGATGCCATGCTGCTCCCTGGGAGACTTACGTAATGGGTTTTTCTATCACTAATAATTCTGATTTTGAGATTCTCTGATCATCTGGGTATAATACAAAACGTAAGCCTGCATTCAGGCAGAATTAACTGGATAGAGAGATAGAAAGTTCCAATTACTTACATTAGCTGTATAACTACATTTATTATGAGAGATTACTGTCAGTGGTGCTGTTGCTGGTCCCCACGGGACTTACCTAATAGGTTTCTCTGTCACTAATAATTACAATTTCATGATTCCGTGATCAGCTGGGTATGACACAAAACTTAAGCGCGTGCTCAGGCAGAACCAGATCGAGAGAAGGAATTCCACTTCTGGCTCCACAGAAATAATGGTGTTTATGCACTTTCACATATAAACACTGCTGCTAAGACTACCTTACTTCAAACAAACTTATCCTCACAGTGCTCTATTTAAACACTAAAACACAATAGGCAGTGCATATTTGGGCAATCATTGCATGCATTGAATGATGTTTAACCACCCGTCAAGAACAATAATCCCCTAGAAATGCACCAGCTGAAATACTGTATTGCTTTTGTAGACCTGAACTCACAAAGAAATAGAGGGAAAACAGTCTAAATGGGCACTGGCCTAAATAGGGTACTGCCACAGCCAAGCACTAATCTTTGTTTATATCAAGTATTCTGGAGCCATTACACAATTTGATGAAATATTCAAGGTATTCTCAGTAATCTTCCTAGTCAGGGCCAGTACAGCAGGACGGGAATGTGGCACAATGTCTTACACCTTCAGCATTTAATGAAAAATCTGCTTGGTCTGTATTTGTGTGGCTTTCATAATCACTTGAAAGTCTTTGCTACACTTGATGAGGTCTGGGAGGGACAGTCTGGATGAAATGCGGAGATAAACTTGTCAGAGTTGTCTTTATTTCCTTAAAAAATAAAATCATGTCATGAATTCAGATGAGCAGAAGAGGAGGGAAGAATGGTTCTACTCAAATGTTAATGTGGAGTTGATCTTGAACTTCGTAGTTGTTTGCCCTGACACAGAGAGAGGAGTCAATGCAACTCAGAGGAAAAATTAACTGGACAACTCATAAATCAGTCAGTTCTCATTTTGCTAGTGAAAACTCAGTTTTCTCCTTTTTGTATTTGTTTGCATCAGCAGTACATGGAAAGTTTTCCAAAGATGTGGTATTGTACTGAAAAAGACACAACAGAAGCAGGACTACGTAAATGTGGACTGTGGATATCATTCTGATAATATACAGGGCATATCTATAACCTTTAATGAATTACATAAATTTGCATATGTATATAGTACAACTCTCTGCCAGGGTCTTGTTTGAGTCTTTAGGAGCCTGATGGACAAATTCATGATAAAATCAGAGATAAGGAAGATTTCGTCGCAACCCTTCCTAGCATTAATCTTGTCTGTTTGACAGTGGTCAAAGAGCAAAAGGAAACAAACCTTCTGAGGCTCTCAAGAGCAACAGAATTTCTTGGAACTTGAACAGTCTGCTCAGATCCATTAGAGACAGAGGCTGGAGACAAAGCAGACCATGGAAGCCCATGTTATTTAGTATTCTGAAGAAAGATAAGAATCTTGGTAAGAACTCATTCCTCTTATTCTTTGTATTTTCTTGCCCTAACTGGTGCTGAATTATTAAGTGATGTATTTAAAAAACTAAACAAAACAAAATAAAATAAACCCCACCACTTTTAATTAGATTGTCTGGACATTCTCGTAAACTTTAATGTTAATTAATATTGAGCAGACTGCAGATCAATTAATTAACAAGTACCGGTTAGTCAGTTCCAGCCATCTACAAAGCATGGTGTATTTTAGTTGCAACCTGTAACTATATATTTAGTCAGAATTTTATGAATATAGAACCCCCAGGGGGATTTCATGACCAGGGTTTGGTTTATTCCAGACTTCCTCCTTCCTGGTAAAATCTCCCAAAGAGATATTCCCTTTGTTCTTCTCCTCAGGTTGTCCATCAGGATTAGGGGCTCTAACTACTTTTCTCACCAAACTGATTTTAAGTGGGAAATGTCTCCTGGGGCAGTGCTGCACTCTGTATTAGATTCATATGCAAATAATGTGAGGAAGTTGTGGGGTAGTGCTAAATCAGGATGTATGGATGAGTAATGGAGAAGAGAATAATACTGAAAGTTTAAAAACCTGGTTTTGGTGTAGAATCATACACACACTCACCCTCCTCCTCAAAACAAACACCCATTTTCAGAATGATTTAGGTTGGAAGGGACCTTCAAAGATCATCCATTCCAACCTCCTCAACAAGAACAAAAGCTGGTTCACCAGTTTATAGCAGGTTTTCCTAGGTAACAGGCATGCTATCAAAGACCTTCCTTTTAACTTCCTTTGCTTTTTTTTGTTTGTTTTTTTGAGGAGCAATGCACATGAGTGTTTATTAGCAGTCTAGAAAATAAATATTAGAAATGTTTAGAAAGTGGCAAGTATCTGCATATATAAACTGCATATATACAGTTAAGAGTGCAAACCCCAGATTCCCTGTTGTTTCTGAGAAAATTGTCCTGTTTCTGGTGTTCTTTTATATGATAGCCTTTTACCATCTATTACTTAGCAAAACAAAAAAGTCAGGGAGCACTTTTGGCAATGAGGGCACTCAAAAGCACACAAGAAAGAAAGCAAAACACTCGTCTTCAGTGTAACTTAAATCTAAGTTTAGAGAAAAAGCATGGGGGTGATAATCCCCACAGAGAGAATCATGTAGTATTTATTCTTTTCATTAATTCCCTGCTCAGTAGAAAAATGGGACACTTGCTTAAAATCCTCCAGAGCTCTTCTCTCACCACTTCTGTGGTGATTCACACAGATTTTACTGTCTAATTACAGCTCTGCCAAGATGCCCAGTGGGTCTGCTTTCCCTGCCCACATGAGCCTGCTCAGGGAGCGCAGGGCTAACGCCGGATGCAGCTCCCAGATCAGTAGGTCACTTCTGGTCTGAGTGACACCAACAGAACTGAGGTCAGAATTCAGGACCATGCACTAGCAACGTCTCTGCAGCGGTGTAAAATTAATGCCAGGAGAATGGGGCCCATTGATCTCGCCAGAGTAAAGCCATCAGGATTGACCCTGGGAATCATGTGACACAATGTTCCAGGAAGCAGCCTTTGTTTGCACACACTGTGGCTCTTATTTATTAATATGTGAGGCCAACAATGCCTATTGTCTCTTCTCATATTAGAGTGTTGTCACATGAGCAGTTCAAGTGACACCAAGGATTGCAAGGCGAAGACAGGCGGTTCTATCCGACTCCAACTGCAAATGTCTATTTGAATACATTAATACTCAACAAATATCCCCTCAGATTAAATAACTCACAGGTTTATTTATTTAATTTTTTTTTTAACATAAAAACCACCCAAACGACTCTGCTTAACTAAAAGTTTGCCCATCTAAACAAAACAAGGAAAATCCAGGGACAAAACATTAAAATGAAATTAAGTGCATGATCTGAGCATCTGAAATTCAGGTTTCGGGTTATTTATTGTGATAAAATTGTAAAAAAAAAAAAAAATCTACTTTGTTGCTGTGACACTTGGAAATTTTAAGTACAGAATTGTAATTTTTTTGTGGAGTTTTGTTCTGCTGTTTGAAAGACATCTTTTTGTCCCCTTCTCACGAGTATAACTTATTCTTACATAAATAAATAAACAGCCTATATAATATTTGACCTTATGTACATCAGCCTTCGTATGCGTAGATTCATCCTTTCCCCCTTTCTATCAACGTAGAACAATATTTCCTTTTTTTCTTTTTCCCTTACAATTGCTGCTTTCTCCCCACACTTTATGTGAATCGGTTCTGCATAACTGCATCCACTATTGTGTTCAAGAGAAGAGATGAGGATTCTTATGAATTATATCAGGCTAATTACATCAGGCTTGAAATAAATACAGCTAAGCCTTCAGCTTCTGCTGTAGTGCAAGGAGTAACCTGGCTCCCACATGCTTCATGATGGGACAAATTAAGAATAAGAAAAAGAAGGCATTGAAATACGTCTGAATTGTGTTTGATCTGGACAGCACTGAGGAGATACCCTGTTACACGAAACACAGAAACAAGTAAGTGGAAGATATTTTCAGAAAAGCCAAAGTACATTCCCATCTGCAAAAATTTATCTAGACACATAGACTCCAGTCGCTCCCCAGAGACACATTTTAATAGGAGACATACACAAAAATATTTTTTTGTGTATAATCCTTGAAAGCCTAAACCATATTTTGTACACTACAGGCTCGGTTCAAAACTATCTTATATTTAAAGAAATGGAACGGAATGGAATCTGTGTCCTACAGTTCAATGCCACTGAAAACGATGAAATTCCTTAAGCTTGCATTTTAAATCTCATGTCCTTGTGTCTCTGGCCAGAACGCACAAAACTTCCCAAACACCCAACGGCACCAGACTGTTGCTCTAAACCTCAGTAAGCGAGAGGGCATCTCGTGATAAGAGGGACATTGAGGGGCTGGAGCGTGTCCAGGGAAGGGAACGGAGCTGGGGAAGGGTCTGGAGCCCCAGGAGGGGCTGAGGGAGCTGAGAAAGGGGCTCAGCCTGGAGAAAAGGAGGCTCAGGGGGGACCCTGTGGCTCTGCACAAGTCCCTGACAGGAGGGGGCAGCCAGGGGGGGTCGGGCTCTGCTGGCAGGGAACAGGGACAGGAGGAGAGGGAACGGCCTCAGGCTGGGCCAGGGGAGGCTCAGGTTGGACACCAGGAAAAATGGCTTCAGATGAAAGTTGGTGACACATTGGAAGGGGCTGCCTGGGGAAGTGGTGGAATCACCATCCCTGAAGTGTTCAAAAACCGTGGATGTGGCACTTGAGGACATGGGTTGGGGGTGAAGGTGGCAGTGCGGTGTTAATGGTTGCTCTCAAGGTTTTTAGAGGTCTTTTCCAACCTTAACAATTCTATGATTCAAGGAGACAGGACAGAGGATACAGAAAATGTCTCTTTCAATTGATATTCCTTTTGTACAAATTTGACCAAATGCAGTTAGGTGCTGAAATGTAGCCCAGCAATAAAAACGCTTGTTCTGTAAGAATAATACCTTGCTTTATATAAACAGTGATCCTTCAGTGGGCTGAGGCATGCACTTTCAGGGGTTGAGTGCTTTTATCAGTATTTCCCAAAGATGAATTTAAGTAAACTTCCACTCAGTTTATTGGCTTCTCTGAGTACCATTCTAAAGTGGAGGCTCCTTCCTGTGTCAGTCATGGATATTTATGCATCTAGCTTGTGAATAGGTAATTCCTTTAAATGCAGGAGCTCCCAGTGCTGAACCTCCCAGTGCCCAGGAAGTTCTGGATGTATCTACCTCCCACTGACCTTAGAGCATGTAAAATTCCTGCTGTTTGGATTATCAAACATTTAAAAATCTTTACAAGTCTGGCCTTACATTCCTGAGTTACTTAAGGCGCTTCTGAGCATTGTCTCTCCAGCTTTGTTGTACCATTTAGGTAATACTGGATGGATTCAGAGAAGATCTCTCGAATGCCAAAGGCATTGAGCATTAACCTGACTTTAAAAGCTTAGGACAGTGCTCTGCCTTTCTCTTTCATAACTTGGGGCTCTACAGAGACAGAGAAAGGGAAGGCACAGAGCCAGGAAATAGCTTATCTAAGTACTCTGAGTCTTTCATAAATCAACAATATTACCATTGGAGAGTGAAGCCAAGAGAAGGATAACGCCAGCATCCCTAAATTGCAGCCACCGTGTGTCCTCCTTGAAGGGGGCATCAGTGCTGTTGCACAGCAGATTATGCAGCTTAGAAGGGAGGGAGAAGAGAACTGCAGCTCCTCAGGGGAGCTCTGAAGTGTGCACCTCTCCGGATGCGAAGAACTGGAAGTCTGCAGAACGAAGCCTGCCCATGATTCTGCTGAAGGGAGCAGGAGATCTATCACTGCCTCCTCAGGAATTCAGGAGCAGCTCACTAACTCATCTGCTGGAAGCTGCTGCTGTCAAAACCCATGCACAACAGTGGAATAGAATTCCAGAGACTTTTTGTTGCACAGGCGGCCACCATATTTTATAATCGTTATGCAACAGGCGCATTTCTGTCGAAGGACAGTGTTCTTTTAGATTCTCATCACGTCCTGCTGAAGTCTTTGTGAGCATTATCACTGTCTGAATGGGCTCTGGATCATGGCCTTCACTGCTAAAATCATTCTGCAGTGATAGATGAGACAGCTAGAAGGAAGAACAGTGGCACCCAGTGGTGATTCGCTTTTTCTTTGCAAAATAAGTTCTCCTGAAGGACTTTTTCCTTAACTTTTTGAGTGGATGACCCTATGTAATATACAGTATAGTTTGCACAAAGGATATACAGACATTATATACCTATTATAAAATAGTATACATACACCCACACGCTGTAATTTATAAAATAAAAAGTGGCCTTTATAATTAAAATGCAATTATAATGTTGATTTAAAAGAAAATAAAAAAGCAAATTACTTTCACTTTAGATAAACCAAATCCCTTCATGTGAAGTGCTTTAGGTGACTCTGTTTGATTAATGGTTATGCCATTTCTGCAGCAGTTAAAGGAACTGTGTCCTAATGAAATGTTAAAAATTATTGTAAATGAATGCTTAAGTGGAGATAAAGATCTTTTGTCTTTTACCTTATTGCAATAAATAAATGGTGAACATGCTCTCACTTTTTCTAGAAGAATGGCAGCTTCCATGTCTGCTTTATTTTTCCCTCCCTCAATCTTTGCAATCTTGCTGTTTGAAAAAAAGGGTGCAGCTTCTTGTAACGGCGTGATTCTTGTTTCACAAAAATCCTCTTTGGCACCGATTCATATGCCAGGTTATTAATTATTCAAACCAAGTTATATGTATTTGTTAGTCATTTAGAAAATGCAGCAGATTGTTCTTGGGTCTCAGCTGCTGTATACCCAAGCCAGATTTCTCTTGAATGTTACCTATTTCTTTTTCTTGCTGTTTCTTACTGCAAGAAGTACTTGTTGTTTACATTTTTGCCTACTTGGCCATCATGTCAGTGTAGCATCTCTACAAGTAGCTTATACGTGGCCGGGGTTGTTATCTCACGCCAAAACAAGTTGACAAGGGAAGGTTTCTACACACTGTTCAACCCTTCAGCCTCCAAAACAAAGGGACTGCAAGCAAAGCCCTCCTTTGGAATGATCCACAGCCCCTGCTAATTCCTGAATCTCCAACAGGAATCATTACAAAGACTTAAGTCTCTCAGGCCACAATTACCAGAGGTAATTAAAGCAATTTATCTGGGTGGGCAGTTCAAAGCTAATGCCACATCACATTCACAGACTTTGCTTTGTTTTTGCCACATGGATATCCTCTAAAACTGCTGTAAAGGCCTCAAGATTTCTGAAAGCTAAGGTGGTCCTGTCATGCTTGAGCATGCTTCTCAGGGCTGCAGGATAAGTATGGGCCTGAGATCTGAAACGAATGAGAAATCCTGGAGCTAAAAGCTTCAGACTGATGGAAATCCAGGAAAACCTGTTCGGCCTCAGGTTAAAAGCTGCAATTTAGAGGATCAGAAACAAATGTAGAAAATGTTTCATTTTAATTTTGTTTTCTGTCACAGTTGCAGACATGGGTGACAACATGAAGAAAATTATATTGTTGAAATTGTGGGTAAAGGCTTGGGCAAACTATCAGGGGGAAAAGTATTCCCAGTAATAATGCCCACCTGCACAGTGCAGCCTCAGGATTCGTCCTGTAGGTCTGAAACCGTGGAAGGAGAGAAGCAGCTGCCTGAGCTGGACACATGACAGCCCCTAGCACTGGGTCAGATGCAGCTTCTTTGATCCTCTGCCATCCAGCAAGATAGATAATGGAGCCCTGGGATTTGATACCCATGTTTTGCAACTGGAGCCTTACTGGAAGAGGAGGAGGGGAGCAGGCAGCTGCCCGAGTAGCTGCACCATCAAGAATTTAGAGGGTGGACTCCTTTTAGCAAAAGGGATAGCACACTACTGCATACTTTACCTTTTTTTTTTTTTTTTTTTTTTTTTTTTTTTTTTTTTTATTTTTTTTTATATATTTATTT
>VZTA01013742.1:64915-83882 GCA_013398855.1 Mohoua ochrocephala | reverse complement strand
GAAAATGTTCCTGGCAAACCAAACTGCAAATGAACAGCTAATGTAATTCGAGCTATTGAAGGTCTATACTTACTTATTGTTCCAGTTGCACATTTTTTCCATGGCTGTGTGTCAGTTACATGCGATACACCTCACAGAACCCAGCAAGCCAAAAAGTCAGCACTGCTTTGTGGAAACTAATGACTCTTTGTAACTTTTAGAAATCATATGACAGGATTATTTTTTGGTAAGTAGTATGAACTGTGAAGGAGGAATTTTGACCCGATCTGGAAGTACTGGAAGAACATAATTAAGCAGATTTCAAACTTTATTTGTAGCACTCAGCTGTGTCAACTGCAAAGAGACACAACTGATATTCCTTTAAAACCCATTTCGCCTGCATATGCCAACAAAGGAAATGTCTTTCAAATGTCAAAAATCTGTCTGCACACTCCTGCACACAGAACAAATACAGCAGCTGAAAGCCATTGATTTATGGATGGACTAATTTCCCATGTTTGCCTGGTTTGGCACTCTCCTACTGTAACCCCATCAGCTCAATTTGCCAAAATTCAAGCTGAGCCAATGACTAAGGAACAGGCTGCTCTGTGGCAGATCGACACAAGAAATGACTTTGCCACCACCTAGATCAAACAGGAGGATGCACCCACGGTGACTCTGCAGCCTAAAGGGTCTGCCAGCACGTGATGTGTTTGAGCATGACAGAACACTAACCTAATTCTGGAAATCTCTGTGTTTTAAGCCCATTGCCTTGATTAAAATTAAGCACAAAACTATCCATTTTACAGCATCCTTCACACTGTGCCAACAAGGAGTTCCTGAGTAATCTTTTTCAGAGAATTTAGAACAACCGCAAAAAAAAAATTTTGTTCTCAACTACTGTATAAGATAAAATCAGTATTGAGATTGAGTGACAAAGAGGATTACTTTCCAACAGATATTGTCCAAAGCCAATAAACTGCAGTGAAATAGTTTATTTATCTTCCACAGGTTTTGAATGAAATCTGTTGGTCCCCTAGACAAATGAAGTGGAGTTTTTTTCATTGCTGCCTTGCTGTGGTTAGCATCTGAAAATAAAGATGGGTTTTTTATACTGATGTCATAATTCCTTTTTAAGATAGAAAGTAAACTATTTTACTTAGATATCCTAGATTTTCCTAGATTTCCATTGTATTCATGTGGCTATTACTACACTTTCATTGCTAAAGAACACTTAACACTGCTGCCTGAAGTAACACAGTTAATGACATTTTTATAATTAGTCATAGCAACTTCGGAATTAATTGTAGCAAAGATGAGATCTCCTCTAAGATATTATTTCTATGGTGAAAAGAGTGTTTAACTCAATCATTCTATGACTGTAATGTCATTTATGGAACAAGTGTTTATATTATATTGATATACACAGAGCTGCAATATTAAAAGCCTGTTAAAAAAGCAGTGTTAAATTATTTGTTGGCATCTTCTTTTTGTATGTTAGATTCTGCTGCATTTGAACTTCATATCTATAAAAGTGTTCCTCAGGTAAGTGTGAAATAAGGCATAATTGAAAACATAACTTTTTAGAAAAAACTTGAAGATATCAGAGCACAGTGAAAACACAATTTCCAGATGAGGATATATATGAGAGAAAAAAGAACAATAAAAGGAAAAATTGAGGGGTCGAGGAAAGGAATCGAAGAAATGAAGCTTGCAATCAGATACTGTAATGATTTTTTTTTTTCCCAGTTTCTGCCCTTCTTGCTTCCCTGATGAGAGACAGTTGACCTGAGAGAAAGCTCAGCTTGCTTTAATCCTGGAAACTGACTGAGGTTTGTATCTTCAGGTTCCAGAAATGTAGGGCAATGAACTGGCACTCTGTTGTACTTCTGTTACCACTTTTAAACAAGTAACTCTCCCTGCAAAAGGATTTTGATTCCTCTCCATTCCTTTTCATACGTGTTCACTTTTTGCTCACCTTCAAACTGCCACCCTGAAGTGAATAAATACAATTTTCACTGTGTTTTCACTGATCTCTGAACTTTCTGGAGCACTTCTCTGAAGGTTATTTTTCTCCAGGAGTTTAATCTTTCTCAATTTTCTTGTTTTTTAGGCTTCGAAGCATGGCCCAAACAGCAAACTCAGGTGTTACAACAAAAAGCATGAGTGAAGGAAGATTTAAAATTCAACAGAAAACAGAATAAAGCCCAGGAAAGCTCTACAAGTGGTGTTGCACAACTGATTGCTAGAATCTCTACTGGTGAAACAAACAAAGCCCTTGAAAACCAGCCACTTCACGAGACAATAAAATGCAATCAGAATTTCTACAGCAACCCAGTCTAGGTTATGTAAGGCATCCACAGCAGACATGCTGGCCCTGACAATTGACTGTATTTGCTGTTTAAATGCAGGAGGCAAAGAGCTGCCTTGATGAAAGTCAGGTTATTTCAAAGCTCCCACATTTCCTTCCTCTCCCTGTAAGGAGCAAATTTCACTCAAGGAGCAACAGGGGTTGTAACGAGGAGGAACAGAAAAATGCTGGTCTTCAAAACACACAGACCCTGTGCACTGCAAACAGCGAACTAGAAGTTCTTTCACTGGTCTAAAAAACACACTGCAGGTTTTAAAGCTGATTAAAGGAGGGGATTACAGTGCAAGGAAAATTAAAGGTAGGAATTTTAGCTATGTCAATCAGTTCTGTTCTCCAGGAGTCAACAGAGCTATGTCAGCTCTGCAGCAGCAAAGGGGCAAGCTGAAACGTTTAGCAAGATATTAAAAGCTAGATTTCCCATAACCTCCAGAAGCCTGTCACAGAGCTGACCAGTTTGACTTTTTCCCATGAGAACAATTCATTTTTGCAGATTGTTTACGAGGCAGGACAGCATTTCAGCCAGGCACACAGAGGATGTGAGCAGCCACTGCCCTCAGAAGGGAGTGCTCATTTTCAAATGATGAGAAAGCAGAGAAGAGGTGCCAGAAGGCAGTTCCTAAATAAGTTACAGGCTGTGAAGTGTGAAGTAAGACAAGTGACTTTTCGAAGTCTCAAATGTCATACACTGAACATATGTCCCGTTATTTTTGTCTCCCTCACACTGACTGCTGCAGCAGGATCCCTGGCCTGGACTTGTTATCCATGTTGGAGAAGGGCAGGATGACTCTTCAGGACAAAGGTGTCCTGCCAGTACCACATGGCTTTAAGTGAGGGGACTTTCCTTCAGCAGCTGAACACCAATTCCATTCTTAGCCTTCGTGAACAGAGCAGGAGACTCCAAAATGCAGAAAATCTCCGTCCCACGAGTTCCCTGATTTTCAAGCTAAGTCTGCTCCACGTGCCAGTCCAACGAGGTGGTTTTGAACAAATTCTGGCTGACGTATGCACAATTTGTAGCAACTGTCAAAATTTATTCATGCTGTTTTCTGAAATTTCAGCGACTTCATAAAATTTAAAATATTACCTCTGCCAGTGTACAGCAACAGCCAACCTTGATTTAGCAAAGGAGCTTCCAGCATAAGAATGTAAGACTACCCTTCACACCTGCATGCAATAGCCCATTGACTATTCAAGAGGAAAATTCAGGTTAGGCCCCTTTGAAACGGATGAAAATATTTCACCTTTATGTAATAGGCACTTCCAAAATCTGAAGCAATCCTACCAGCCTCTGCTCAGGCCCTGAAAAACCCAATTGTTACAAGCAGTGGATTAGGATGAATCTTTCCACAGCACACAACTCCATCGCTTCTCCGAAATGATTGTCCAAGCTAATATCAGCCCTGCCTCAATTTAGATCAAATGAGAGGTATAGGCACTCGTTGTCATGTGATAAGCAGCACTTTCAGTCCAAAGAAAGAGTCTCAAGCAAATTTTTTTCCATTGTTCAGTAGCCTGATCGCTTCGGGTATCTAGGATACTATTTCCTAATTATAAATTAGCAGAAAGGTCATATGCCAAATTAAAAGGTGGTGAGTGACAGCACGATGAGGTGATATTTCATATTCATGAACATGAGCTAAACTTGTCTTGCCTATGCATAAAACAGTAACCACTCTGAGAGGACTAAGTAAATGAAACACTCAGATCTAAAATTTCAGGCTCAGAGAAAGACTTGAGATGTCCCAAATGAATCAAAGGGTCAGAGAGCACAGAGGCCTCCACAGTTTGTTTCCATGGCCTAATCATCCCTCAGAGTACAGCTGTTCAGGTTCCAGTGAACCAGAAAAGCAGAAGCTTTCAGAGTGGCAGTGCTTTTGGAGAGTTATGTCGGAATTATTCCCAAGATTTTTTCCCCCCTCAGGTTTAGAGGCCTTCCTTGGACTTTTTTTTTACTGCTCTAGTGGGCTAGTGGGGGGAAAGAAAAGGAAAAAATCTTGAAACTTTTAAGGAGTTCTGCTCTGCTCATGGTTTGTGGGAAGATCTGAAGACAACAGAACGGCACTGGCATGACTGCCAGTGAGATGCTGCTTCCCATGGTCTTCTGGGGGTTCAGGGACCACAAGGCTTTAGCAGAACCTTGCTGCATCTCATGGCTGTTTGCTAAAAATTTACTGCTCCAGCAGCCACTTGCATGCTCTGACTTGCTTCCTCTTTCAAGCACAAATCTTATCAGTCCACAATCTAATCATTACATAAATACTGGTTGTGTTAATTTATTCTAACCTTATGAAGCACTCTCTGACTGAGAGTTTTTGAAGACTGTAATCTTGCAAAAGCTCTGCTGTAGATTGCCTGTGGCTTACTTGCGGAGGTTTGTTGGGGGTTTTTTGGGTTTTTTTTTTGTTTGGTTTGTTTTGTTTGGTGGCAGGAAATTAAATGCTGCATCAGTTCAGAAGGGAGCAAAAACACGACACTGCTCTCAGAAAGTCAGCAGGGTCCTGGAATGCAGCTTTTTGGTCCTGTTTGTGTTATTTTAGTTGTGACTCTACAGCATTGCTAATTTAAACAAGACGTTAACAAATTTGTTGAACACTTCACAACCCTTCTCAGAATTTTCCCTCTGATATATTACCCCTTCCACTTATTTCCCCCAACAGAATTACTGGAAGAATGATGCATTTAGCTGAAAAAACAGCTTTTTTGAATTTCTCTCATGCTGTCATAGGAAAGCCTAAACATATTTTTCTTTCTTATTTTCTTAAAATGAATCAATGTGGTTCTGTATTAACCCTGAATCTGCACAATGCGTACTTGAACTGCTTTAGCACATCATCTCATTTTCCTCTGAGACCTGACTGAGTAACACCTCAAAGTCTGAGCAGCTGTAAAATGATCATTTAGGCTTTGGGTTGTTTTGCATCTTAATATGCATATTGAATTCCAGGAAAACCTGGACATTTTAATAATAGAATCACAGGTAAAAAAAGGGGCTTGAGGGATGACTTTTACTTCATCCTCCCCTAGACAGAATTGTACCTAAACTATTCTTAACTTCAATAAAGACTGAAATTAGTGGGACATTTTTGCTGGAGGCATACTTTGTAAAAAGTTCCTTTCAAGCCATGACACTTCTCTGAGCTTTCTGAATAAGTCCCTAGCAGTTTAGGAACATTTGTGCTGGTCTGAGTCAAGGGAACTGGGCAAGACACGGGAATTTGCTTGATTTCAGGCCACTGTCTAAATTTACAGCCTGATCAAAGTCATGCTAAAAGGAAACAAGCTCTTTCTCAGGTAGAACAGGTGCAGTTAATTGCTGACCAGGTAGTTTGCAAACACTCCACACTGGAAACTGATGTTCCCTCATGTTCCACTTCCTCATTAAGGCACGAGCCACAGTTTCCTTTCAGGTACTCAATATGAGTTTATTATTTTAAACTAATAGTTATACTTTTTGCATGTGATCAAGGCGGAATATGCCTCCCTCCCTCCTAAACTTGTATTTGTTTGGTTTTGATTTTGTTCCTTAAAACCCACATCCTTATGATATTGTGTACAGTTGCCTGGTGTGGACCATTTCAAAGTTATTAATCCATTTGCTTTACACATGGAGGATCTACAAATGTTCAAATGAAATAATATTTTCGGAAAAAAAAATGGAAGACAATAGTAAACAAGGAAGAAGTTAAATGTGTCCAATTAAAATACTCAGAATACTCAAAATCTCTTCTACAATAACCAAAATGTCCTTAGTGCTACTCAAAACATAAATTTCCCCGAACTGGATTGATCCATATCTTGCAGGAAGACAGCAGATCATATTTAGCCTCAGTTTTCTCTTTCGAAATCAAGAATGGCAGTGGCATCTTGGCAACACCTTGCAGGCATTTAATTCCTGTTTAATTTAATTACCAGGGCACGGTAAATGTTTTTCTCTCTCACAGATGTGCTCCACATATTACAGCAAACCTCCTACAAAAGAAGGAAACTAAGGAAATTGCCTGCAAGCTACTTTAAATACCGCAGAAGTGCTACGAAACTAGAAGGTGTGCTGTGCTCCTTTAGCTGGGTTTCACTCCACACAGGGAGGTGGTGGATAGACAGGAGCAGGATTCTCTTTGCTTGTAAACACCAAGGTCTATTTAGAGCCATCACACAGATCTCTGTTCTCTTCCTCAAATAGACTTGGCAGATGTTGCAGTGAAAATAATTCTCTTCCCTTCAAGCAGCCCTCGGGTTAAAGAGGTGAAATTATACAATGCTCCATTGTGCTAAATACAATGCATTAAAAAGCTGCAAGAATCTACAAAGATGTACTTAAGCTGTGCTTAATTGTACTGCCTGAACTGCACTTAAGGTGAACCTGGGACTGAGCTACAGAGCCTTGGAGGATCTTGCTCTACAGCTCAGACCAAGCTGAAAGAAAATCACCTAGAACTTTCCCTGAAATACGGATATCTATAAATCCCATCAACCAAAACCCCTAAAAGAACCAGTCGCAAAAGCGGAACTAAATTTTTGCACAGATTTACCCTTCTGTTTGCATTCTGGAATAGAGATTTTTCAAAAGAGAGAGAGGGAGAGAGAGAGGTATCTGGCATTTGGTCACCACATTAGGGTGTGTAAGGAAACTGGGTAAAACCTGGAGCTTACTCGAAGTCCCGGGCAAAGGTTTTAATTGCAATAAACAATTAAGCCACTTTTGGGGGGTGGAACTGCCCGGGACAGGGGGAGGTTTTGTCTTTGCAGCTGCCAGTGACAGCACGGCACTAAGCGTGCCGTTGAGCTGCCAGAGCAAGTGCAAGGCAAATGGGATGATGACTGGTCATTATGCTTTCCACCTCCAGGCAGACCCTGAAATTCCCATTTAACTGACCTGACATGCCACAGTTAGGACGAAAATATGCTTATACGGAGTGTAAATAAGCACAGGAATAGTGAAATACAGCGGTCCTTTTGTCAGCAACTGCATCGCGAATAAACTTAAACAATAGCTTCTTTGAAATGTGGCTAATGCCTGAAGAGAAAAGGCGGAATGCAAGACCAAAATATCCACCCACAGCCTCAACAAACAGATAATTAAAATCATACTTGTTTACCACTACAAATTGGTTAATCTTTTTGTGTTGCTAAACCCCTAGAGACTCCCACAAATTCTACTGTAAAGAGATGTGTTAGTTTGGACGGGCTTGGTTCTGCTCCTCTTGAAATCAATAAAAAAAATCTCCATTGCGTTCAGTGAGGGCAAGATTTCTGCCTAAATCTGAGCTACCTATTTCAAACTGCAATTTATGTGTGTGAACACACAGATGTATTTATGCACACAGCCACGTTCCACCGGTTCTGTATCCAAACACATTTTATTAATCCAAAACCACACTGTCCCTTAAGATAATACTAGAGGAACTCAGAGGTATGTTGCACTTGGCGGTGCCCAGGGTAAGCATGGCCGAGGTGGCTGAGAAAACCTAATTTAAATTTATTTATTTAATTTCTCTTCACAAATTGAGATACATAAAGGCGTTCTAAACTTCCTCACCGTGTTTTTTTCTCACCTCTGAATGAACAAGATCGTATGAACAGCAGTTAAACCTTAGAGATACTAAGAATCTACCTCTTCAAATATGTTTCTAAACAAGACACGCCGTGAATTTACTGTGCAATTAATTTTTAGCTAATCCACTCCACCCCCCCCAAAAAAAAAAATCCTGCTGAATGTCAGTTCTGGGGGCATTAGTAACAAAAAAAAGGGAGAAGTAATAGAAATAAAATTGTGTGTGAAATGGTTACGTTCCCATCTGTCATAAAGCCTGAAATGTAAATGAATGGTCTTGATCCAAAAGTTATTTTCCTAATGAGTTCTCATTTCTTGATTTTACACTGGTACAAACAGCTCAAGAAAAATAATTGAAATAAAATGCCTCCATCTATTAAACTAAGGATGGTGAGGCTGGTATAACTCTGCTTCTGCTGACCCAAAATTTAGGTACTTCGATTTTTTTGTTTTATTTCTACATTTTGCTATCACCATGAAAGTAATTTCCTTTCTCACCTGAAATTCACTTACCAAATCCAGCAATTGTAATCTTCTCAGGAAAATTGTTTTAATGATTGTTTTTGTGTCTTCTATAAAAGAAAAGTGAAAGCTGGCACAGATGTAATTTCAGGTTTTGAAGGGATAATTATAAAGAGTGTTTTACTTTTTTCATACACATTTTAAAAATAGAAGTTTTATGTCCCAGAATAGTACATATATATATATATATATAGCCAAAGAAGCCTTCTGCCAGTGAGGTAAAAGAGAAATATTATACCTTGTTTCATGGGTTTGGGTAAAGCTCTCAGTTAGCTGGACAATCTCACAGCCTAGTTCAAAAAACCCAAGACATTTCATAAAATCAATTGTCTTTTGCCTTGTCACATCCACAAGTGAAAAAAAATCACTGAAAATATCTACTTTATTAGAAAGATATTTTAGATTATGTGAAACAGTTGGATGCTTTGAACAATCATTTTGCTAGTGCTCAGATCCTCACGGCATGGCAATACCCAACGGAATTAAAGCCCAACTGTTTAGCCCAGACTGATTTTATGCACAGCGTGTTATGTGCACATTAGAGGTGTCTAGGATAATCCTTTCTCTCTCGAGTCTTCTGTAGCACATTTAAATTATGCCCTTTTATAATATAACGATGTATATATTTAGAGATATAAATATGGTTTTATATATAGCTATATACATTATTATAAATGCAAATGTAAGTATAAATGTACATCTATATTTGTATTTATATGAGACAACCATATCTAACTGTATGGTCAGCAACATCTTTCATGCCCAACGCCTTGCTAGGAGTGCCACATCCTCCAAGTGACTGGAGCAGATGCATCATTACGGCACCCTTTAACCATTTTATTTCCCTTTTTTACAACCCTTTTGTAATTCCTTTCCTTTTGATGTGGGTGGCACGGTGACCTACAGCCTGTCCACACTGGAACTTCTGCTGCCGTGGATGTCACATCCAGCTACTGCCAGACCTGTCTGGTTAAAAACTCACCTTTTCTTCCAACATCATTTTAAAGTCTTGTGGCAGTTTCTGATCTCTTGGCAGCCCCCAAGAAGAGCCAGCAACTGTTATGCAGCCAAAACAAGGCTCTGCCTCTTAATAATTAAACATTAAGCAAGAAAACTGTCTTTCACTGCTCTGGCAGCCTCAGTATTTCCTTCACAAAAAGAAATTAAAATGTTATTTCCATGTCTACTGCTTGTTCTCCTAATCAAGGTGGCTCCTGAAGGTGAACAGTCTGCTTTATTTTTCTCAAGAAAAATGTGTAATTTTCACACTCACTGCAAATTGTCCGCAATGGGATTGTGGACAATTATGTTGTCATTGTGATTTTAAAAGAAGATGTAATTAGGATTTTAAAAGAGCTATGATTTTAACAGAGTAATTATTTTATGAGAAATATGATTTAAAAAGAACTAAGATTTTTAAAAGAAGCAAATTGTGTGATTCTTTGCTCCATGAGCCTGCACAGAAACCACCTCCCATCTGTTCACAAGCAGGAGGGAATCAGTTCAGGCTGTGGCTTTCAACCTCACAGATGTCTCAGCTCCTCTCCATCTCCCGTGCATTGCTAAGGACAAGATCACAACAGCTAGGCCAGTTGAAAAGGTATTTTTTGTCCTTGCTAGGTAATAAAAACCAAGTTCTGTTCCGTGAGGTGGAACTGAACCAGAAAGATGAGCAGAAACAAGAGGCATCACATCTCTGTGGAGCACATCCTGCAGGAAAAAAAACGTGGGAGAAAAGGTACAAGGAGTCAGAAATACAGCTCCAAACAGGCACCCTGAAAGCAAGGCTGATGCCAACTGACAGAGTGCCATGATTTATTTAAAATTTAACCCATGGGAAAAATACACCAGAAGTGATGGTTTGCCAACAGAAGACACTGAGAGAACATAAATTTTCATGACGGAAAAGAGTTCTTTGGAAATGTTTTGAGCTTTCATAACAATGAGGAGAACTGTCATGATTCAGCCCACACTCACTCATAGCTGGCAAAGCTGGTGAACACATTCAGCTCCGGTATTATGCTATTTTGCTTTCGGGGAGAGCCTACTCGGAATTGATTATTTAATGAGTGCAGCCTCCTTTTGCCTGATCAGAGGCATGTGTCTTTCCATTCGATTCAGTCGCTGGTCTGCGGCCTAAGAATTCTCAAAGCAGATCAGAACGAAAAGGCAATTTGTGTTTACCCAAACACAAAATTTTTCATCTCAACCCTGTTGTACTACATCCTCCAAACTAATAATATAGATCTGTGTTAACTAGTGTAGGACTGGGGAGGGGAGTGGTATTGTTTTTTAGTATTTTCTGCTCTGAAAAAATATTTCTTAACATTCATAAGTCATTCAAACCTCTGTTTCCTCAACACATTTTAAAAAATTGTGTGGCTACAGGCTAAGAAAACTGTAGCCCAAAATCTCACCTTACTAAGTTGCTTATTCTGCCATTTTTTGAGACAAATTTTAAGCAAGCAGTTTGCCCTAACCAAAAACAAAAAAAAAGAAAATTAGTTGTTTTTGAGGAAAAAGTATATCACTGGCTGCCACAGGGGCTTAGGAAAGGGGTAAACTGCTAGGCCAAGGCGGTTCTGCTGACCTAGATGCCACACCTATGTTAAATGTGACACAAACGAATGCTAAAAGGAGTAACTCATAATTAGCGTGGCAGTGGAGGACCAGGGCACAGTGCCAGACTTTGCTGCGAGACCCTGGAGATTCACAGCCTGCTTTCAACAGAAAAATTACTATATGGGAACCAAATTTGGAAGGGGATGTGTTTCTGTACAATTGGATTCGATCACAGGCTCCAAATCCAAATCTCACACTTGCAAAGGCCTATGGATATCTGCAATTCTGGATCCACTTGGTTTAAAATTCTGCATGAGGGCATCCCAGTCTTCCAAATTCCCTGAAAATCAAACTGATTTTCATATTTCATAAGTTGTAGGTAGAAGTGCAGCTTGTTGAACAATCAAGTAAGATATCACAACCTAGAAAACTGCTGAGTACACAACATTTTGAAATTGATTATACTTTTCAAAAACCTCAGGGTTTCAAAGTAAATATTCTATGGTGGAGCAACACTGACATTGCCAAACAAAGGTGAATTGTGAGATAATAGACTTCCCTCCCACACTCTCATCTTTTCTGTCAGGAATCTGAAGTGACAGCATATTAAAAAACTATTTGACAAGGCACTTTTTGACATTTAATAAACAAATAGGCTGACAAATTCATAGCCTTGAAGTCAAACAACACACAGCAGCACGAGGGCATAGAGCCTCTGTTCTGTGAAAGGATTCTATGAATCCAGCAAAATGGATTCAAAACCCACAGTGAGTTCACGTGGGTTTATTAACTTATTATGATTTCAGTAACATCACTAAAAATCCATAGATAAGACAAAATTGGTGCCTGATGTTTTTTGGTGTTCAGCAAGATGTAACTATAAACTTGCAACAGAGGACTTTACTGTGCCCTCGGGCTCTCCTGGGGTGAGTCACTTACCAAAACCCTGGCGGAGACCATCAAGCCTTAACTTTTCCACTTCAGGCTGCAAGCCCACATGCCCCTCAGAATATTCCTCATTTCTGCCTGTATCACCTGAGCTCCACCCAGCACATCTGGACAGAAACACAGGGACTCTAACACACTGCAAGCCCTCAGCAATATTACTTCCTCTTCCCAGTGAATGCAGTGATGAAATCTCCCATCAGTTCAACATGCTGGAATCCAGTTTTTGTGGCTTCTCTGGTGAGGAGATTAGCCTTGTTTTCATGGGACACAATGAGCTGCAGATGTTAGAGCTTTCAATATTTACTACCCCTGCTTTCCTCTGGCACCTTTTGTGCTGCACACTCTTGTTCCAAGCTGGTTTGTGGGTTGCTGGTGTATCTTACCAAAGAATCTTCAGGCACAGTACAGCTCTACCTCCACAATAAGGAAGTGAAATTTTGCTTCAGCAATGTCCTCTCACAAACATTTTAGTGGTGTGCCACTAAGCTGCTCCTAAATAGACACCAAATGCCCAAAGCAGCACCCACTATTCACAGTGCTTTGATCGATTTCTTTCAAGAGAACGTTATCAGAACATCACACTGATAAGCCCTTTCACTTATCAGGGACACAGGAGGAAAGGCGCCTGACAAGAGCCAAAAATGATCCCAGCTCTGACACAAGATGGTTATCTGTGACATGCTGGCACCATCTGTGGGTCACACAAGACAAGCAGGTCAGCTATAAGCTCAACACTGGCATTCTAAATGGCATTTAGAGCCTAGAAGCATCACCCATCAAGTTTCTTTAGCATCTCTGAAGTTTCTGTTAGCTCTATTGTATCACAACACAATATTCACTTGCAAATATATTAGCCTACATATTTATTTCAAACCTTGCAGTGTTTGAATCAGTACAGTGAAAACTGCTACAAAAGTACAGCAACGCTGTAAGATCTGGATTACTTAGCTTGCTCTGACTAAACACAGAGTATTTCAAAGATGGCTGAGAGAGAATGGAAACTTTCAGATTCTGCTTACACACCTAAATTGTACTTGACAACATAAATCAAGGTACATACAAAATTTATCTCGACCTCCCAAATCTAAAGTGACACAAGAAAATCCAAAAAAATGCTTGAAGAGTACAGAAATGGCTGAAGCAACTAAAGAGTTTCACTGACTTCTCTGGAAGCTGTAGTTTTAAAAATTGAAAAAACCAGCTGACCTGCCATGGAATCCATTCTGAATCTCTGCAGTTTTAAGTCCAGAACATTAAAGAAATAATTATATATCAGACTCTTCTTTCTCAAAAATTATGGCTATACTCACTCATTTTGTGTCTGCCAGATTTTGCTTGTCATGTGTTCCTCAGGGCTGTACACCCCTAGGGTTTCTTTTCTGATAAATGGATTTTAATTCTCTAATTAATTAATCAATCCATTGACTTAAACTCAGGTTGTGCTATTACAGGCGAGGTATGAACAAGGACCGAAGAACTTTCTAACTTTATTTGTACTTGTGAAGCTAGAAATGAGAAACTAAGTGGTTTCAAAGTGCTTCACCTCCCACATGACTCAGAGAGATGGTGCAAGTTTTCTCTGTGAACCTGGAAAATAAAGGACGATTGCTAGGGTTTCTGTCATGAGTGGAACTCACAGTTTTCTAGGATTGATCTTCCCAGCACTGCCTCTGTTTCCACTGAGGAGTTTGGAGGCTCCAGCTGAGAACACATGGGATGTGAGTCATAATTTACTGAGATCAAATAGGCTAAAAGTGACTCCAAAGTCAGGTTTAAAGTTCTTTTAGCAGTTTGAAACCTGAAAAGTCATCGATAATTTGTTGTTACACGCAGAAGACTGACTTCAATAGATGTGTCTTTGAGACAGCAAAACTAAATGGGCCTTCATTACTTCTCCTTTTTACTTGCACCTCAGGAATTCCAACTCATAACTCTTCCATTGGCCACCAGCATTTTCTGATTCTTTTATTTTTTTTCTTCAGAGAGTTCCCTTCCACGGATGAAAAGACAGTAAGGGAGGGTTGATCTAAATGATCTACATCTCTCTCTGATCTACATACTTGTGATTAAATCTTGCTGATGGCTACGCAGAAAAGAACTCAAATTGATGTGATGTTAAATGGGATACCCTAATTAGCACCCACTCTCTCTTCCACCTTCTGTTTCTGTGGAAACTTACCTACGAGATTCTTGGCCCCATTTTGAAATCCACAGAAAACTGAAAATGTCTTAATAATCGAGGGAGACAGGTCACATAATTGCAGAAGCTTAGTGTCTTAGCTTGGGTTTCTACAACAGCCAGATGTGTTCAGCCAACATTTAATCACTCTCCAAGTGGCAAGGAGGAATTCTGCTTATGAAATCTTGATTAAGCAATGTGCTAGCTCAACAGACAACATCTTTTCCCCTGTGTCTCTGTCTAAAGACAGATTTCTGCTGAGTACGTGTGCTGGGCATGGTATTTTTCCATGTCTTCATAGCAAATTATAAGAATAAAACATTGTCTTGTTTCCCACCCTTTCCCACCCCATTTCCACCCCTTTTTCGTTGACTTTTCAAGGGTTTTGTTTGCAATTCAATGAATTAATACCTCATCGACTTCCACATTGTTAAACTCTACTACATTGTTCTTGCTAATTAATGGTTTCTCCCCCCAGCTTCAAGGCAAACCAGGCTGAAGTTCATTTTCAAAACAGATTTATATGAAAGGAAATGCATGAAACCTGGGCGATTTATATCATTTTCTGAAGAGCTAGTGTCTGAATCAGAAGTTCTTTTGGTCAGCTTGCCTCCTTGACCTCCTAAAACACAGAGATCTCAAGGTTCCTTGCACGCAGGCTTCCTTTTACTGCAGTTGAAGCAAATCTACAGTCTGAGTTAAAAAAGATCAGTGCTTTTATCCAGATTATGGGGGAAAAAGTCAGAGCTTTTTAATTCCTTGCTTTCATAGCCGAGTTTCCTAAATGACTAGAAAGAAATAAAGCAATAAAACTACTGAAATCTGGTGGTGCAGAAGAAGAAACTTTCTGATTCGCTTACTTAGGACAAAGCAACACTCACCTCCTTCATCTTTTTTTATGTCATCATGTTATGAACTTTTCACCACGAGGTTTTCAGTAGCTAAAAACCAACAGTTTGCAGCCGCAAAACAGACTGAGCCTACAGCAGCAAGTTCACAATTTATTTGCTGTGGGCAAGAAAATACCATACACTTTTACAGCATTGGTGTTAGTGCCTTTTCAACCTTTGAAAACACTTTTGACACGGTAATTTTACCAGTGGGCAAGGTTTATTCCTGTGAACAGAGTTCTGTTCAGACACAGCTCCAGGCAGTCATTACTCTTTCATTTCACTAACAAGGGTATTTATGAAAACTGTAAACACACCTTTGTAAAGCACCGACATATTATAGACCTACAGGTTGAAAGTGAGAGAACCACTCTCCATGAAAGTTAAAAGAAATCGCTTAAAATTGTTGCTAATTTCAACAGGCAAGGAGCCCAGAAGGAATTATATTGCAGTCAAGCATGACTGCTTTTAGAGAGCAAAAGAAAGGTTTAGAAAGTTTTGTGTCCTATTAGACCAGCTTGTTATGTAGGAACACTGTAATTAAAAGTTGTCACCTGTTGTTTGCAAACAGAACAGAGATTTTTGTGTTTGTCCATTCACATCCCAACCTTGAGAAATAAATAGTCAAACTCTTAGAGAAGCATCCTAACATGATTTATGATTGGTTCCTTACCCCAAGGCATTTTGACTCTTCATTTTAGTTTTGTGCTTTGGCACAGAGGAAGGCCAAGAGTTACTTAACACATATATTCACCCTCACTCACATTCACCAATTTCACCCCTCTACATGGCAAAATAAGTAAATTGGGAATGCTGTGATGGAGAATTTCAGTTTTAGCCACACTAAGATTGAACAAATTTTATTTCTGGGACAACTTTACTAGTTTTGAAAGCTGCAAGGACCACCCTCCCAAACCTATTATTAAGCATATGTCTATATATATGTGCTAAGAATTCTGCCTGGTTTTGATGACTGTGGACAAAATAATAATTTTCCCCTTCTGTTTTATCTATGTAAGACTCACTTAACTTATTCATAGCTGTAGAAGAAGGATGGTCTCATAATTATTTTTAAAGACAGAAGGCATATCCAGCAAGAAACCCATATAGAGCAAGACACCCATCATATTCCCTTGAATAACATGCAGAATTCATTAAATAGGAAGTTCCCTGCTAGAAATGGTTAGACAACTGCTGAAAGTTCACTAAATACAATTAAGACCGTAGAGGGAAAGATAAAGTTTTATTTAAAATACTATCTGTGCTCATTTATCATCCTGTTGTACCTTCTGCCATCTGTATCCCTATTCCTTGTCTAAAGCTCTCTTAAGATGACTTTCAACATTGTCCAGTGGAACATGCATGTGATTTTTTTTCCTTCTTTAAGAATCCTTTGTGAAAAAACGGATGTCCTGTTAATTTTTTTTCTCCCTCAGTTTTCAATCTGAGAAAGACAGGAGAAGGAAGGATGGTGTGGTTAGATAAGGACTCAATGTGAACAGAGTAGAAAATTTCCATAAATGTTTTAAACACAAAGAAGACATTTTATAGAAATTGTAATGCAAGCTAAAAAGCAGCTGAAAGAAGTTATCTGAAGACAAGCAATGAGACCAGATTGAATGAGAGGGGTAAGACCAAAAGAACTATTTAAAGAGAAGAATGAAACGGGAGAAGCTGTACTACAACAGCTAAGAGGAATGTTCTACATTTAACTGGAGCACAGTGTGGAAATCAATGCTGAACAGGATCAAGCAAAACCTCAACAGACAATTCTGAGAAAAAGTCACAGCAGAAGCACCATGTGTGATCAATAACAAGCTTGCCTGCTAGTAGGCATGGGCAGAATGGCCTGGTGCTGAACAAAACTTAGCATTTTCAAGAAAAGGGAAGGAAAATATATTAATTAAAACAATTAAGAAAGGTAGAGACCTAGTCACTTGTGGAGAATATCATGAGGGTAAGTGAAAACAGATACTGCGTGCAGACGAAAGCAGAAGAAAATAGAATCATCATTTCTACCCCTAAAACAACTGGGATTTGCACCACTGTATTAATGTTCTGTGAATAATCTGGTTAGCAAATGTTTGCAGCTTAGTGGGGCATCAGTCACTCCTTTCCCCCACGTACATTCTTTCCTGTAAAGGTTATTACTCTGCCCACTGCATCATAGTTATGTGCTCCAAATGAGATCTCTTTAAATCATCACCTACAAAAACTGTCTAGCTTTTTGGTAATTTGAGACCAGCTATTGAAAAAAAAAATAAAAAAATGGAGCATCCTTGTATAACAGAGAATACTCCTCACACAGAGGAGACAAGGATTCATTGCAGACAGAGCAGAGGAACAATAGACTCAGTGTTGAAGAAAGGCATAAATAATTGAGAACGTCTGCAGAGGGACTAAGTTCTCACAGGAACTGGCTTTTAGCCACTTGTAAATTAAGTGTGAAGCACACAGGAGGAGGAGGCAAACAAACCTGAAATGATTAGGCAAAAGAACAGCCAAACACAGGTCCCAGTGGGGCAGTCAGCAGATCAGCTCTGTCAGCTCTAGCTGTAGGTAGAGCACAGCAGACCTTTTGTAAGGGTTTGTAAGGTATAGGGCACTATTTTTCGTGTCCAGCTGGGCAAAGCCTGGTTCTGTTTAGTGGAACATATCCCACAGGATCTCTGTATTCAGTTTGGTGTCTTCCCTCACACATTCAGTGTCCACAGCTCCCTAACATCACGCAAACCCGACCAGATCTCAAGATCCCACAGCCTTTTTCTTCCAAGAGCTGGACCTTGACTGGTCTTTACCACAAGGCACCATTTTCTGGGACCTTCATCACCCTTAAGCTGCAGCAAATTTGGGACTGTAATTTCTCCTGGAGTCTGCCTCTTCTGTTGATGCTATGAAAAAAAAAAGAAAAATCAAGGAACTCTAAACTACTTCTGCATTTCTCAGGAAGATTCCCTCCTAGAAGCAGCAAGCATCCCAAAACAACTTTTTTCTCCTCAACTGCCTACTTTGAGTGGACAGTCCCATGAATGAAGCACCAGAGCACCAGCAATTTCAGTTTACATGCAGATATCTGCCCATGCCACCCATTTTTCCCTCTGTCCTTCCAGGACTAAAGATGTTCTGCTAAGAATCAGAGACATCTGCAGTTGCCCCAGCTTAAAAGCAGCAAGGCTGTGAAGTCAGAGACTTTGGCCAGCCAGAGCCCACTGCTGCAGTGGTGGTGAGCTCTCATATGCTCTAGTTTACAAACTTCCTTCTTACACTCTTCTCTCACATTTCCTAACAAACCCTCACCATCACAGAGCAACTCTCCAAGCTCTGGGGAGCCTCATGTGGGGTCAATCAGTCGGTATATCCCTGCCACCCACACAATCTCTCTTCACTCCCTTCCTGCCTTCTGGATAATGGTGTATCTTACCCTGAAGTTGAACATGTTTTTCTATTAGAAACCCTTTGTGTCAGCTGGGCATGTGTTTTAACACTTACTAGTGGCTGCTAAAATCAGCTTGAGTGCCAGCATGGGCAGGAGAACCAGGAGATGAGACCCAGGCAGCTTGGATTTAGGAGAGGCTGGTCCTGCTTGACCAGCCTGATCTCCTACGACAAGGTGACCCACCTAGGGCAAGAGGGAAAGGCTCTGAATGTTGTCTATGGAGCCTTTATTAAAGTCTTTGACATTGTTTCCCACAGGATTCTTATGGAGAAATTGGCTGCTCATGACCTGGACAGGTTAAGTGTTCTCTGGGTAAAGAACAGTCTGGATGGCTGGGCCGGAGAGTGGTGAGGAGTGGAGTGACATCCAGCTGGGGCTGGGCACCACTGGGGCTCCCCAGGGTTTTGTACTGTTTAATTCAGGGCCAATCCTGTTTAATTTCTTCACTGATGACCTGGAGGAGCAATCAAGGGCACCCTCAGTCAGTTTGCTGACTACACCAGGCTGGGCTGGAGGGTGGATCTGCTGG
>VZTA01013742.1:27359-64042 GCA_013398855.1 Mohoua ochrocephala | reverse complement strand
AAGGTGGCTCAGGGGGGACCTTGTGGATCTGCACAAGTCCCTGACAGGAGGGGGCAGCTGGGGGGGGCCCGGGCTCTGCTCCCAGGGAGCAGGGATGGGATAAGAGGAAAGTTGTGTCAGGAAAGGTTTAATTGGATTTTAGGAAAATTTTCTTCGCTGAAAGTGTGATGAGGCATTGGAAGGGGCTGCCTGGGGAAGTGGTGGAATCACCATTCCCAGAAGTGTTCAAAACACATGGATGGGGCAGTTGGGGACATAGTTTAGTGGTGAAAATGGTAGTGCTGAGTTAATGGTTGGGCTTAATAATCTCAGAGGTCTTTTCCAATCTTGACAATTCCACGAGTCCATAATTCCAAGATGTGCCACTTCAGATAAAAGGTTCACAGGGAAGGAAACACCCTTACAGATGTCATGAAGCTGTTGGGTGGCATTTACGGAGAACTTAAAGGAACTTTTCTTTAAGATAAACATTTAATGTAAGAGGCTTAACATCCTTTCTTTCTAAACCACTTAACAGATATCAGAGCACAGGCAGCGTTGTGCACCTTGTGCATTCTCAACCATCACCACTTCAGACAGGGCGTGCCTGAAGCTGCTACCACAGAGATAACCCTCATGACTCCCAATTCAAATAACCATTGTGGTTTGAGAAATATTTGACAACCTCACAGGCTTGCATGTTTGAAGCTGGTATACACTCTAAAGAGTGCTTGGTTTGCTTAAACTCTTCTGTAACAAAAAGAACAGGAAACAATCTCTCCTCCACTGAAAGGATACACCCAGAGAAATAGGAAGCAACCTTCATTCTTTCTAAACCAGCCAGCTCTACATGAGACAGTACAGGACCTCTGTCACTTCAGCACCCTGCTGAAGGGTTTGGCAAACGATTTTTTGCCAAACCCTTTGGCAAAAAAGATTTTTTGGCAAACAAATCTTAGAGAGTTGCTCTGTGGTGGTGTGGGTTTGTCAGGAAACATGAGAGAAGAGTGTAAGAAGGAAGTTTGTAAACTAGAGGATATGAGAGCTCACCACTGCTGCAGCAGTGGGCTCTGGCTGACCAAAGACTCACAGCACCTCTACAGATGCTGAGCTTCCATTTTACAAGAGCAGGTGGAGCTTAAAACGGTGCTTAGGCACTGGCAGGACTCTGGTAATGAAAAGTAAATGGTTTGCCATGATGGAGGGGATCTCTCAGTGGAACCACGTGGTTTCCTGTGGTTTCTTTGTGTTAAGGTTGCTGTGTTACTCCACATCTTTTTTTCTATGTGTGTGTGCACATCAGGGTTGGTACTGCTGCATACTTCTGTTGGTATGTGTTAAATGTATTCTTTCTCTTTTCTTTCATTCTGTCCATGCTTCCGTGTCTTTCTGTTGCATTTTCTTCTCACGACAAAGAATTAACCCTTCTCCTAAAAGCATCTCTGAGCAAAGGGCCTCTCCAGGGGGATCCAGTACACTCCATCCAGTCAGGGAGAGCCCTTGGCAATCATGTCCTGCTTCTTAACTTTGGCACCCAGTATAACGCATGGTTTCGAATCAACCAGCCTGCTGCCAACACACACAGATTTGTTTTGCACACTGTCATGTTCCTAAGTGCCTAAGTGGTCGGCTTTTCATCCTTTAGCAGAAATGCGTGTTTCTGAAGTGTTACCGACATGATTATCATCATACGTTAATTCATCCATTAATCATGAATCAAGCCACCTTTATCATCAGTACACAAGTAGGACTGTCAGGAAGGGTGATCAAACCAAAGACTTTTTCCTACATCCCTTCCATGTCTACAGCCAAGAGTAATTTAGGTCATAGTTTTACACTAGTAAGCAACTGCACCAGTTTACACTGCTATATCTAATTTTTTTTCCTATATTTTTGGGTCTAATTCATTATCAAAACCTTTAGCTGAATGGTAAATAGAGCCAGATGTAATGGGTTTACTGAAATCACTGCACTTCTGATGTAATCATTTGGGCTTCAACATGGAATTTTCTGCTCAGGAAGGATTGAAGTTTAGTTAGTCTCGTAAATGTCAAAAGCTGGCAAAGAAATTCTGTCTGAATGGGAGCATTAAATAGCCCATACTTGCAGTCCAGATGTGCTGTGATTTGTTTTACACTTTGTAAGGAGGGGCTGAAAACCAAGGAGAGCATGAGGAGAAATCTCCCAGTAACAGCACATATACAGTGCATCCACCCTGGACAAGGTACTCACCTGTGGCAGCAGATGTCTGCTGCCTTTGCCCCTGAGGCCAAGGTTCCCCTTCAAGGTTTGTTTTATCTCATCCTCAATAAAGCTTAAAAAGACAATAGAAAGCCCAGCATGAACTCAGATTACAGGAAATGAATGTTCATAGAAACTGCTGAAATAAATGCACCAAAGCCATTTTCCATGGCACTGTTCTCCTCCCTCCAGAGGTCAGTAGCAGGGGTGACATGCCTGCTTTGTCCTCCTGGCTGCTCCGGTCTCCTGTCACAGAATCACAGAATACGCTGGGTTGGAGGAGCCCCACAAGGATCTTTGAGTCCAACTCCTTTCCTTGCATCCCCAAGAATCACATCCTGTGCCCAAAAGCATTGTCCAAATTCTTCTTGAACTCCATCCAGCTGGTGCTGAGACCATTCCCTGGGGAACCTGATCCAGTGCCCAACCACCCTGTGGGGGAAGAACCTTCTGCTAATATCCAACCTAAACCTCCTCTGACACAACTTCAGGCCATTCCCTGGGTCCTGTCCCTGGTCACCACAGAGCAGAGATCAGTGCCCGCCCCTCCTCTTCCCCTCACGAAGAAGCNGCTCCAATTGTTCCCCGGGTCCTGTCCCTGTCCCAGGAGCAGAGATCGGAGCTGCCCTTCCCCTTTCTCTCAGGAGGAAGCTGTAACAGTGATAAGTCTCCCCTCAGTCCCCGCTTCTCCAGCTGAGCTGACCAAGTGCCCTCAGCCGCTCCTCACTCAGCCTCTCCCCACCATTCACCATCCCCATGGCCCTGCTCTGCACACTCTCTAACAGTTTAATGCCATTTTTACACTGTGAGGCCCAGAACTGCACACAATGTTCCAGGTGAGGCCGCCCCGGCCCAGAGCAGAGCGGGACAATCCCTCCCAGGCCCGGCCGGCCATGCTGGGCCCGGTGCCCCCAGGACAGGGATGTCCCTCCTGGCTCCGGGGCACTGCCATTGACCAGGAACCCCAGTCCCTTTCCCTGGCCCTGCTTTCCAGCCCCTCATTCCCCAGTCTGTCCCATCCAGGGTTATCCCATCCCAGGTGCAGGATCCGGCCCTTTCCCTTGCTGAACTTCGTTTGGTCGGCGGTTGCTCAGTCCCCACCTGAGTAATCCTGACCTGTCCCTGCAGGTCTTCCCTCCCACTCTCTGGGCCGTGTTTTCAAGCTCATGCTTTCACTAGAAGTGGGCACTGAGGAGCACGACTCTAATAACAACCGTGAGCTTCCTGGGCCCGGTCCAGGCCTGACACGTTTGATTCATGGCATTTCCTTGTCTCAGGAGGATTAAGCAGGCGTACAGGCTCTCACCACTTTCCTCATAGCCTCGAGAGGAAGGTGTGTGCCTGGCAGTGAGGCACAGCTGACGCAGTATTGCACAGGCTGTGTCAGATACTGACAGACAAAATTGTTCCTCGGGGCTGTGGAGAGCTGTGGAGAAATCAAGCCAGTCTAGCTTCACTTCTGTGCACCAAAGGAGACACCAGTGGGTCACACTATTAGGAAGATGCAGAAAAAAAGTGTTAAATAACTGATACTTTCCACCTCAGGTTCAGTTCAAACTGTGGTAAGCGCTGAACAGCAGGCTCAGGGACTCCTTAGCAGGATATTGTGGTAGAAAAGCAAAGAGATGCCAGCACTGATCCAATTATATGTCTTAAAATACTTCTGGTTCTAAAGGGCAAATCTGGAGTTGTTAAAATATCCTAGTAAAGAAGAATGGGAGTCAGCCATGTCGTAACAAGGTCACAGAACAGCCTTTGGCATTTACACCAAGTGAGGTGAGCAGTTCCACAGGAATCAGCTAGGAAACAGTTGAAGCAGACTCACATATGTTAGGACTGTATTTAGTTTTATCAAAGCCTGCCCCAATCCCAAATACAGCCCCAAAGTCAGAATAATTTGTAAGCAACACCCAGTTTTTAAATCCAGCACTGTGACGACTGAAAGTTGGGCAACTTACCAAGTTTATAGGCTTGTGCTTATATTTTTCAATCCTTACACAATGTTCTAAAGATAGACATTAACTACACAAAAAACCCCTCACTGGACATATTTGTTCATTTCAGTTTCAATTGTACATTATCTGATTGTTATGGGTATAACTAGCACACTCATATGTTGCAGATGTGAATTATTATCATTATAATGTGGAGGAGAAACATATTGATTAAATGACAGCATCAGATGAAGCAGATAAATGGATCAGATACACTGGGAATTTTTTACATCTTGTTTTCCAAGTTATCGTGAATGTCAAAAGATCTGTTTTATTTAGAACTTTTTAAAAGTAGGAAAAAGCAAATTGCTGGGTGTACAAAATAACTCAAAATAGCTGCCCGAATATTATTAATAATGAGGTTATCAAAAGTTCAATACTCACAGGGAAATTATAGTAAGCACTTCAAGTACTGCAGTACGTCTGTATATTACTTGTAATATACACATTTAATATTAGTTTTAGGTGCAGAGGGGGAGAAAAAGCACTTCACTAGCCACTATTTTATTTCAGTTTTTAAAACCTCAGATGTGGAAATTGAATCAATGTTCATACAAAATATCACAGTTATTCTTTTGCTTACATTGTGGAGGTACCAGCTTTTGGAACGTTATTAAAGGTTATCGATACAGTGTGAAAAAAAACCTCCATTTTTTCCATTATCCCTGCAGGGCATCCTTCTCTCCCAAACTGGCTTTGACCAATTTGGCTTTATTTTTATGACAGATCTTCTGTAAAGTCTTCTAAAAATTGGGTCATCAAACAGACTTAACTAATGGGGAAGGAGCTGAGAGTCTCCTGCTGCCAGGTGGGTCCATCAGCACAAACCCCAGGGTTTTGAAACGAGCACTTCATGTTCGAGCCACGACTATCCCATCAGAGCCACCTGAAGTGCCTCATTATGGCTGATTCCATGGAATGCTTTTCATCTGCCCCACCACACACTTCCCAGGCAGAATTATTACAGCAGAAATTGTTTAGCTTGGAGTTAATTTTATACTGCTCTTCAGCACTCAGGCTGAACCAGATATGATAAATAAGGGTGATGCTTCAGAAGAGGGTCAGAAGAAAAACAAGCTGTACTCTGAACTGAATAGCTCTTGCTACGTTAGACAAGAACAGGAACAATTTCCACAAATGATGAGCTTTTTTCCCTGCATGATTTTTACTGGCAAACTGAAATATGCAGATGAATAGCCTGAAATGGACTCCGCTTCACATGGAATGAGACAACTAATTAAAGATGAAATAGAAATAGCTGCTTTCTAAAACGATGGTTTTTTCCTATTCCATCAAATTTAGCATTGCAATGAAGCATCAAAAGCAGCTCCATGTTCCTGCAGGCTTAGGTCAGCTAAGAGCAAAATGGTTCACTTTTTCCAGGTTGAGGCCACACATCCACCGTCTGAAACTGCTCCCTGCCCCTTCACACCTCTGTAATGCCCACTGCGTGCAGAGCACAAGACTCAGTATTTGCCTCGGCCTCTGTTTTTATCGTTCGCACACGCACGTGTCGGATGAGGATTTTTGTTTCTTTCCCAAAGTATTTTTCTTCCTGATTCGTGCTGCTTCTGATATATTCTGCCTCAAGTTGGCAGTTTGCACCGTGTGCTGCTCTCTGGTAGGTCTATGAACAAGGCTGCATTTCATTTATATGCAGCTAGTAAAAAAAAAACAATCAAGTAATTGTTTCTTTACGTTTATCAAGGTGCAAAAGAGATTGCTTGGTCTGGTATTGAAAGTTGGAAGAAAGGATTTCTTGTCCTAATTGTAGCGCTCAACCGCTTCCAAGTTACACAAACCCATAGCTTTAATTATCAAGTACTCATTGTTGTAAGCCATCGGTTTGTACCGTCCTCGATTCTTCCATCAGGCACAGAGTCCAATTTTGTTTTGTTGTGCACAATTCAAAGGCCCAGGTGTGTGGACAAAAAGAACAGAGTGTCAGGGATCGCACCTCTACGATAACCCTGACAGAAAACACACTGGCAGCCCTGCCATACAAAAGCTCTCCGTGATAAACATTTCGTCACTACAAAGAGCAACTTTTGATCATCTTTTAGAAGGCAGGCAATCTTTTCTGAAAGAAACGTGGTGCTTTCAGAGGTTCCCTCTTAAGCTTTGTACATGCTATGACTTTTGGGTTTGTAATGCCCAGCACGTCCAGCTCTGCTCCTGAATCTCCAGCAAGCAGGGTTTCGGCTGGCAGGAGGTGCATTTTGTCTTCTAACCACCCTGTGGAAAGTCCCTTATGTGCTCTCACCTCCACACCCCTCACCCCCGATGGGATTTCAATCTCTAAAAATATATTTTGCATTCAGTGTGATAGAGCCTGAAGCTGAGGACACTCAGAGTCAGCAGCACAGAACTGACCTTAGGTGAACTTCCTTCACCCATAATGTTTCAGTGAAAATCAGATGTAGTCCTGGAAGAAGCAAAGTCAAAATACAGATCCTGCATGCTTGTCTTGATTTTGGAACTTGAAAGCAATTAAAGTGTCCTAGATCAATAAAAAGCAATTAACAAAATAAACTTAATTGAATTGCATCAGCACCCCAGAGGTCATGAACAGACCACCCTCTCTTAGCAACTTCTGCTTCACAGTGTATTTGTTTGGCTCTCTTCCTGTATCGTGATTCTACTGAGATGAGATTTTCTTTTCTGTGGAGGGCTCACAGATTTCAAAATAACTTTCCCAGAGAAATAATGAATTTTCACAAGTAATGAGGCAAAAGGTGAGTCCTAACTGAGACACCTTCCACTGACCCTGTTCTCGAATTTGGGAAGGTTTGGAGAAATAGGCAACTCTTTCTCTTCCCCTCTTATTCCAAATTTCTGAAAGAAAAATGGCAGAAAATGACAGCTTTTCAAAAAATGTTTCTGTATGTTCTTGGTTTCTCTGTGAAGAAAAAAAAAAAAAAGGAAAGGAATACGGGGGATCTGTAGAGGAAAAAGAAAAAAATGAGTTCCCTTAAAACTGAGGTGTGTGGACCTAGCCTCACTCAATACAGATCTTTCCTTTTAGAAAAGCTGTTATTCAAACCATGCACGGCAGCTGTAATTCTTCACATACAGCAGAAAGGCACTTTCCCTGCATCCCTACGATCTAAGCAGCAAACATCAATGGGGTGGAATTGCTGAAAGCCCAAACCCTACACCTAGGTAAATAAAATCAGGAACCCTGTCTAAAAGTCTCGAGTATACCCAAATATTTGAAACAGATGTCTGGCAGGGTGAGGAAAACATCTTCATGATTACTTCTGGGTGGGTTTGCATTTTAGCAGCCATAACGATTTGTCATTAATCCTTGCTCTCAAAAGCTGGCTCCAGAAATGAAAAGGTGTGTAGGCAACACTCATCAAACCACGACGTCGGAGGCTCTCCTGTTCTGCTGTGGGAAAGGTCAGCTCTGCCAGGAGTTGCTACACGAAACCTTGGCATTGGATAGCTTTAATGCTGTTGGTGGCAAAATGGTCTAAACACATCAGGCAGAGCACAGGGAGAGGCGATGAGCTGCACTGGAGTAAGGAATACAGTTAGGGAGTCAAGTAATTTGAAAGGCTTTACCAAATGGCTTCATGAAGAGGAAGTGAACTGCAGATCAGTACTCCTCCCTCTTCAGCCACCAGTACTAAGTAAAGAACTATTCTTACATGCCCAAGGAGCCATTGAGATTGATTGCAGAAAAGGGTTTTTTATTCTGTTCTTGTATTTCTCTCTGGTTTGTTTTTCGGGTTTTTTTGGTGGGGGCTGGTGCTTGGAACAGGTAAGAACTGCAAGGAGGATTTGAAAGGGGCTTTAAATAAAATAAATTAGATTATTTTCCTATTTTCCATTACTGAATCATCAAACTAATCTTCTTTTACTTCCCCACAAAGAGAAAAAGAAGAAAATTAGATTACCTGCAATCAGCTCTCTGCATTTTTAATTCGAAAACTTGCAGATGAAAATTTCAATGAGAAAACCCCCCTACTATTTAATTTGGCCCGTGTGAAAGAAATCCCCCCCAGAAATTAACCTCCATGAGACCAGACTTCAGGCAGCTGATCTTCTTCCAGTGTGATTGCAAGAAAATGCACTTGGAACGACTGAACGGTGTTGCTGTGAATAAAGCAACATCTAGCCAGCAGTGTGCCCTTGTGGTGAAGGCAGCCAAGCGCATCCTGGGCTCTGTTGCAGCCAGAAGGTCCAGGGCTCTGATAATTCTCTGCTCTGCACTGGGGAGAGAGTGTCTGGTGAACTGAGTCTGTGACTCGATGTGTTTATCAACAGCTTCTGCTAATGCTGATACTAATGTGCAGACAAAAAAAAAATCCTTTCTTCACCTCTAATGTTGATACAACCTTTGCATGTTAGCATAATCCACACTTCCCTGACACTTCCCAAGAGAATTAAGAGCAAGGACTTTTTACTCTGAGAGTTCCATGGGCCGTGGCGAGTGCTGTGTGGGGATTTTTGTGCAGTTTGCACCATTTAACTGTGATCTCTTATCTTGGATATCAGTACCAAGTGCTGACAGGGAGCCTAGCAAGGACTGCTGAACCAGTGCTCAGTGCTGAGACAAAACATGCTGTACCTGGGCTGCTAGAAATCTTGTTGCTCCAGATTTTAGTTGTAAATAATTATTTTCTAAACACATTGGAGACTTCCTAGTCTTGATATGCTGCTGTACATGGTATTTCTGCATTATCCATTTGTTTCAGGCCAGAAGTTTCTCTGTCTGCGTCGATCTTGAGGCTATATTTAGCAAATTCTGGTTTTGTTTATTATTTGTGTGCCTGCTGCTATGTAACCAGCAACACACGGAGCGATCAATGAAATTCCACAGAACTTTATATTGTGCCCAACTCAAACCTTTCACTTTAATTACTGTGTACACAAGCATTAGCCTGCCTAAATAACACCCATTTTCTATATGGTCCAGAGAGGAGCTCAGAAAAGCTGAGAGCATTGCATCATATGGTAAATTTGCACTGTGTTAAAATAATTGCCAGCGAGATATGTAGGGCCAGCATACCAGAGCACCTCAGGGAAACAAGCTGCATTTTTGTGCCCAGCCCACTCAGGGTGGGTTAATGGATGTGGATTTCACGTTAAAGGAAGTGATTGGTCCATGTTTACAGTAAGAACCACAATGACTAAAAATAATAACCTTGACCAGGTAGCCGGTAAACTAATCTTGAGGAAAGGAAAGATGAAACAAAAATCACAACTCCTCAATGGGTTTAGAGCTCTGGTTTTATATTTTGTTACCAGGGCCACTGCAGCATGCCTTCTTGCTTGATTACACCAGACAACAACCCTTCCTGGGAGAAGGCAGGCAGATAGAACTTGGAATCCTAAGCACAAGAAAAAACTACAGGAAAAAAAACAAACCCTGAGGCATAAAACTCTACCTAAGGTAAAACACTCTGAAATGATAAGGTAGGAGGAGAAAAAAATTGCCTCGTGCCAATCATGTTTAGGAAAGAAAAGCAGCAATGTGCAGTGCAGCTTTCTGGCACCGAGAAATCCAGAGGGTAAACAGAAGAGGCATCTCATTTTTACACAAGTGCTCCATGCACAATAATGTTTTATGGTCACTCCTTTCTGCTTGTCCAACTTTGCTGCTCACCATAAAGGACAAAATACAGAAAATACCAGCAAGATTTATTTTAACAGGTGGTTAAACTTCACGCAAGTGGGATAATTTTTTTATCTATCCAAATTGATTAGAAGGCATGATTAAAAATGTTCCGAAAGCCTCAAATCGAGATTCTATAGAAAAAGGGACAATTTTCAAGCGGTAAAAAAAACCTGTCCAAATCAAGAATAAATAAAAAAAGCAGAGGAAAAAACCAAACATCTCATTCTGTTATAAAGCCCAACCAAAAATAGTGATAGAATACAGAACTTGTGCTAGCAATGGTAAATTTAATGCCTGCTTTATGGGACTAAAGTAGCAGCCAAACATCATGAATAAAGATATGTTCTGCCATATCAGAAAGCCTGTGAAAACATACTGTCACCATGGCAACGCTGTGGCATTTATAGGAACTNCACTGAGACAACAACTTAATGAATGAAACAAATTGGATATAATTTGTTTTGTAGAAAAAAAAAAAAAAAAAAATTAAAAAATTTACTGCATATATATTCAGCATCAGTGGGACCACTGAAACCTCATCAAGTTCCACAAGGCCAACTGCTGGGTCCTGCACATGGGCTGGGGCAATCCCAGGCACAAACATGGGCTGGGTGGAGAAGGGATGGAAAGCAGCCCCGAGGAGAAGGGCTTGGGGGTGCTGGTGGATGAGAGGCTGGACATGCAGCTGCAGCACCACTGTTTACCTCACAGTAAAAACCAGAATTCGTACCAAACAGAAAGAGGTGGGACAGGACTTACTGTATTTCACAATTTTATTAGATGCGAAGGATGCATTTTCTACTGAAAACTAGCACGAGGTCACTTCAACGTGGAAAGCACTTCACACAATCCTGCTTTAGCACTGATAATAAGCCTTCTTTGTCTCTGCTGCCTTGAAAAAGACCTTTCACTCCTTGCTGCTCCTTCTAGACCATGAAGATGGTAATACAGATGTTTAAGGGCATGATGGGGGTTGTTCGCTGGTGTGCCAAGAGGGGAAAATAGAGAAATTGCTGTGGTGTGAGCTGCTTTTAGAGTGATGCTGACAAAAGAAGAGGACCCATGGCAGCTTCACATGTTACTGCTGAAGAAATTTCACCAAATCTACCTATTGAAAGAGTAAAAAACTCTGCAGGAGAACTCCAGAAGCACTGAAAACAGGATGTGCAAGTAGGGAAACCAATAGCTTTATTTTCATGCAGACGACATCGGTGTTAATAGAACATTTGCCATAAGCACAGACATATGACTAAGCATATTTAAATAAACCAGGATGAAAAAACAATTATGTTCTCTGTAGAAGAAAATTCAGGTGGCTGCCACAATCCCAGTCTTGCTGTAGATCAAAGGTTTTCATCGTCTTCCATGCAGTTTGTGGGGGTCTGTGGGCTGCTTCTCCGTGGTCAGGGACATGTGCAAGTTTGTTGATTTTTGAGCCAAATTAAATATAAATTCCTACCAAACAGTCTCCAGATCAGAGAAGAATTTACAATTCCTTAGCTAGACTCCTTGAAGTTATCCCGTGAGATCACAACTCATGTGGGTAGGTGTAATACTTCTGTGTAGGGCTCTGAATCTGCAAAATCCTTGTGTACCCATCCCAACGGGCTCACAGGCCAGGTAGCCACAGATCAGGTACCTCCAGGCCTCCTTCAGGAGGTGTATGTGGTAAAAGATGATTAATCTATGTTTCATGCACATCTGCTCAGAGTTCATAGCAGGTAGAACAAAAAAAAACCAAACAAATAAGACAAGTTTTTTATTCATGTTTCCTTTCATTCACACAAAATCCTCTTCTTGGAAATGTTAATTTAAAGTCCATTCAGACCTACAAACCCCATCTCTGGTTTCTGAAGAAGAAGTTTGCCCTGACAACAACACAATGCCATAAATCTACCAAACAAGAGAGAAGCTGAGGAGGATGGCCCCATAAATCCACCAAACAAGATGATAAAGCAGGAACAAGTACTCGAGAAGGCCAAGCAAGAACCTGGGTCGAACTTTTGTGCTATCCTGTAGTCATTGGCACAGCAAAGTTCACACCCATCAGCTGCAGATGCTCCTTACTCACATAAATCCTTTCCCTACAGAGCATGAGGGGTAAAATCAACGGTACCGTGTCTTTAAATGAAGGTGAGTAAATATTTAGCCAATGAACATAGTTTAATATTGTTTCCTGCAGGGGAGACGTCGATCTGTCACTGTTTAAAAGGTGTAAAAGTGGGTAGCTGGCATGCAGGGAGGGTGCTGGCTCTGTGGATTTACCCCAGCACTCATCTCTGCTCAGACAGCGAGTAAACAAATATCTGTTCTTCATCTGTCCATCTATCTATCTGTCTGTCTATCTGTCTATCTATCTATCATCTATCTGTCTGTCTGTCTGTCTATCTACCTATCTTCTTGCACTCTGGGTAGAACCCATATTTGGGACAGCACTGACTGCAGTACAGAAGCAGCATCAGGGCTGTTCTCACACACACCCCCCAGACGTCACTGAGAACAGAATCCCGTCTCAGCTCCCTGCTGTTAGTCCAGCACTTTCATTTAAAGGTCATGGCTGAGAAATAAAACTCTTGAAATCCTCACTGGAGTAAGACAGCTTTGCTCTCTTGTGTATTCCAATAAGGAGTTTTAGCCTGTCCTTGTTTGGCCTTATCTCTCCACAGTAACCCTTTCACTTAAACTCCTTGTACTGACACAGAAGAAACTAACATAAATGTGGTATTTTAAAAAAAAAAAATTACATTAAAAAAATGACACATATTCCCTCTAATTCTGCAGCATGTATCGTCTATTTGCTTTAATTACATCAAGAAATATTCATTCCAAAAAGCATTTTTAAAGGTTGAACAGGATTTTCTACAGAAACTGATAAAGAAAAGGCCATACCTACCAGAGTGATGCAGAGCTGCAGAGCACGGCTGCATTAGCACACAGGCCCTCCCTTTCCAATCTCATTAATATTTCAGCCTTTCCAGAGCAAAAACATATCCTTGTGAGGCATAGTGATGTGCCAGAGACTCGTTTGAGGCCTGGAATAATTATCTTTCCATTCAAAGTCTGGTCTGATTTCTCAAGAGGAGAAAAGAGAAAGTGAGGTGTCACAAGACTGAATCACCATCGTGTTTTCTGAAAGCTTCTGCTAGACTTTGGGAGCGTGATGGAAAAATTCTCTGCTGCAGTGGGGGAATTGGTGTGAATTTCTTGTCTTTGCTACAGTCAATTTAGCAATATCCACAGATACACTGACTTGAAGTGGCTGCCCAGCAGTATTAAATCACCCACAATAGACTGCCTTATCCCAGTGGTTTACAAAAATATCTCCTTAGGATGCTTCCAAACATACCAGAGATGCTGGCCAGCCAAGTTCTCCAAAATAGTCCTCAGTTAGCAACTTCCAAACTCCACACAAGAATCAAATTGCCTCACTTGAACACTGCTCCACATTCCCTTGATCAGAGTCATCACCTCCCCCTCTGGGGTGCAATTATGAGGAAACGTCTTTCTCTTTTAAAAGAAAATAAAATTTGTGGAGACTTCGAATAAACAGAACCTGACACAGGGGAGAAATCCCAGGTGAGTGGGAGAAATGCTGTTACTGCTCCTTCATAAATACTGTCAACACACGGCTTTAGGCGGCATTTAGCGCACCAACAGGAACATGTCTCATACGCCACACCGTCACTACCTCTGGGAAATTATCTGAAAGCTTTAGTTTGCTGTGATCTGGGTGCCCTGGCACTGACAGATACGCAGCTAGTGCCAGTGCCTCATGGCTTCTGGAGAAGGCGGCCGTGTTCTTGTCCCCTTCTGCCAAAGGTTATCACCCCTGCAGCGAGCCGTGCTCGTGTTTCAGTGGTGGCAAGGCACAGCCCCGCTCCTTCGTGTGAGCTCATCAGCGAGCCGTGTTTGGGGCTCTGGTTGCCCTGCTGTGAACTGCGATAGCCAGCGCTCAGAGCCACCCCTCCTTCCCCTGCCTCTGCTACAAATAGCGGCAACCTTTACCCGATGGACGGGACATGCAGCAAAGGGAAATAAATAACTCCAAGTGCCACAGCTAGAGCCAGAGCCTCGGCTCGGATGAGTCAGCACGGCCCCAGCTGTACCAGCTACAGCGCTGGCTTTGTTTCTCCGCTTGCAGACTGCCAGCCAAAGCACAAAGGAAAACCTCCCAACTGCTTGTCATTATTAGAGCACGAGCGAAACAGCTACATCCAAAGCTTTGCCTGAAAAGAGGCAGCGTGTGCCTTCCCTCCCCATTCCCTGATGTTTAAGAAGCCTGGCAGCACTGGGAACTTTTTCAAGACTCATCTGTGTGCAGGAGTGTGGTCTTTTCCCTCCTGGCAGGACACCAGATGCTGTTACCACTGTAATATTCCAATGGTGCTCAACAATGCTTGCAAATATCCACCTGGACTACGAGTAGATCCACTAAATTTTAAGCAGTCTTTAAAATCTTTCTTTACCTGATCAGTCCTGCAGACAGATTTTTGTCTACATTGACTTCCAGGAATGGATCTTCCTTGTACAAATGCATTCAAAGACATTTATAGATAAAGGCATGCATTGGTTATTTGTGGATTCTTAGCACCAATGTTTCAGCCATATAAACCAAATAAACAGACTGAGTGAATGCTGGAAACACAGGGTTTGAAACACATGCAAGATTGAAGTGCATTTGCATATGCTCTTGCAGGAACAGAGCAAAAATCTATCTTAGCAGAAATCAGTTTGGGCAGAAAAAGACAAAAGTAGGCCAAAACAATTTCATATCTTATTTGCATCAAAGATTACAGTGAATTTCTAATATTGAGCACTGGTTAATGCTACGTATCCATCACTGCTTAATGCTAAGAAAGAGCGTCTTATCGAATACGTGGGAAAACAGGGAGGATGTTTTCTTCTCTGGAAGTCTTCCAGATATTTCAGTCTTATCTTACAGAATGGGACACTTCCTTACTTGTATTTGGAGTTTGGGATGTAGACTAAGAAGAGCCCTGGAGAGCTTGGAAAGCTAAAATATACCTTTCTCTACAGACTCTTGTTAGCGTAAAAAAGCTGTGCAAGAGATGATGTAGAGATCACTGTATGTGATCCCTTAGCTTTTTATAAGAGATCACACACAGTCCATATTGTTCCAATGCATTCTGAAGAAAAGTTCTGCTAATGTAGACTTCTATATTTTTCACAGTGAGGAGATTCATTAATCTGCTTTCAAGAACTTAGTTTGCTTTTGTATTTAATTAAAATAATTTCGTGTGTATTCGTGCATTGCAACTCCTGCAATATTTGGAAAAAACACGAAACAGAAACAAAATAACAAGACATCCTGGGATGTTTCTTTATGAGGGTGCTAAATAAACCTCCCCAATTTTAGTCTTTGAGCAACAGCATTGCTGCAGGATGGATGAACTGCAGCCGATCCTACTCTAAGCTGGTGGGGAGAGGCTTGAAAAGCCAATGTAGCTGTGGTTTTACGCACAATGACCAAAAATGTTAGGATGTGGGATGGAGCAGGATCTGCTGCAGGCTGTCAAAATTCATGTGCCCCCCACGATGGAAGGCAGCAGCCACTCAGTGCCTGCAGCACTGCAGCATTTATGAAGGAGAGGCATAAATAATTTGTGTTTGAAATGAGAAAAGATTTCGGAAGGCAGCCTGAAGCAAGTCAAGTAGTAGTTTAGTTCAAGGTCAAACGTTTCCTCTTCTTGCTTAAAACCAGAGGCAGGCTTGCAGACACAGTTAGCAAGGAAATATTTTTTGTATCACCAGATCTGCCACATCAAGAGATTTGCCAGGATCTGGGATTCAGCTTGGCTGTTTCCAGACAGCAGAGCATATGCTGTGCTACTGCCTGCCTGGCATGTCTGCTCCCTAAAATGTCTGTCTGGGTGTCTGCCCACCTTTATTTTCTCCTCCCTTGCACACTGGATCTCCCTTCCAGCGGGAAGGAGGTGCTGCTGGATGCCACAGACAGTCTGGGCCTGGTCATTGGCACCACTGAAATTACCTGCAAATGCTCCCAGGAAAAGAAGTGTCTCCAAACTGGTTGAAGAACAGCGCTGCATCAGCTGAACGCCGTGTTAGTGACAGGAGGAAGGAAAAGAAATAGAACAAAAAGCAGCATAAAGCACGAACAGGTAAAACTTTCACAGGATTATAACCACTCTGTCACTGGCCTGGGGTCAGTAAAGATTTATAAACCTTAGTAACAACAATAACTCAGCTACTCAGTGATTAAAAATGCAAAGAACTGGCTAATAGAGCTCAAACTTTAGGAATAACCAGTTTAATGAAGCTGCCTTTTTTTTCTTTTTTTTTTTTTTCCTGATGGGATGATCACTTGGCGAAGGAAATACAGAACTCTGGTGATTGATGACATTGTTATTAAAAAAAGAAGAAAGAGATAAACTGAGACAGTGTACCACTGTGGCCAGAGGTGGTGGTGCCCCCTTCTAAAACACCTCTGGTATTCTGGCTACAGGAAGCTCTTAGGCACACATATTATGTCACAGCCTTTAATGTTATTTAAGCATTATACTCACATCATACGCAGTTAAAAGTCTTTCCTAAAACTGCAATCACACGAGACAGTAACTGTGCTTGCTTTCACAGATCAAACTGTTTCAGAAAAGGTTTTCCTGGCATTTTTTTTCTAGGCATTATCTGAATGGCAGTGAACAACCATGGGAGAAAATTGCAGCACATGGAAAATCTGTGAGTGCCAGGAAAGATCAGCTTTTGATAGCTGGTTTTAAACGGCAAAACTCAGAATAGAGAAAGGATGCTGTACACAAAATCTTTCCAGTTTTGAAGAAACTTGATTTTAAGAAGACAAACGTAGCTAATGACTCAGTGATAAGCACATGCAGTCCGTTATTTCCCTTTTGGGATCAGACTAAACACCTGGGGGGGATAATACCTATTCATACTTGTGCACCACTCCACCCATGTTGCTGCAATACGCTACACATACTCTGAGGCACAGAAGCTCTGGAGCTGGCCTTCAGCTGCCGTAAACTGTCCCAATATAATCAGAGGTACACAGATTAGCAATGATGAGGTACTGGTAACTCAAGAAGCTGTTGAAGGCATCCAGACTGAGCTGTGACACACACACAATGTATGTGTGCATGAATTCAAAGCAAGTATTTTAACTAGAAACATTAACGATGGAACACCATGCAGAGTGGCAGCACCTGTTTATTGCTGTTTCTTGACAGGGCTTTCACTGCACAATGTTCTGTGTAAATTATATGCAAAAAGTAGAAAGGCCTCTGAAACAAGCAAGTTCAAAGGAAGAATGTGACCAGCAGGAAACCATTTGAGGCACAGGGGCCTGCAGTCTTGCTGAGCAGACTCACGGGCTCATGTCCTGCTACTGCAGGTAGTTATAGAGTTCTGCTGACTTAACAACCACTTACACTTCTGGCCTTTCCAAATGTGATGGATAAAAATTACAGTTAAACAATAAACACATCCAAGAGGATATTCTCCTCTCTCTTTTAGGTCAACACCCAGGGACTTTTGCCCTTCTCGTTCACCCGAGATGGACTGGCCGGATCTGTGCGGTCCCGTGACCACGCTGGGTGCTCCACAACACAATCCTGATATGCAGGTATCCTATATTAGTGGAGCAATTGGTTTTCCATTGTGAAATATCTCATGGAATGTAGCAAGCGCACAGCTGTGCCAAGATCATGTGCAGGATTTTCCTATACCACCCATACTAGTTTCACTGATTACTCACTTCCTTAGCTACAAAAACACATGGCAAGTTTCTTCAGGCTCAAACATCTGTACACAAACTATTTGGGCAAAGACGTTTCCATTCACTCACACCTCAGTTGCTGTGACTGACATTTTAAACCTACCTTAACCAAACAAAACTCGATTACAGAAAACACCGGGCCAACAAATTAAATTACATCCCTCCATAATGTACCCTGTACTGCAGTTTGCTGCACAATCTAAATGGATACACCCTTTTCACCTATGCTTCATCCTTTTCTTCTTGAGAATTTGATATCAGGCTGATGTTTCCCTCCTCCTGCAGGCACATGTTCCCCTTCTTTAAACAGTTTTAAAGATCTTTGCGTGCAAAGGAGCCTCTTGGTGCACCATTCAGCTGTTGGCATTGTTAAAGGAAGTTGATGGGTTTGATTTCGACTATAAAACAGTGCTAGAAATGGATCTGTTCTCTTTTTTGCTGTAGACTCTCCCCAATGCCATTTTACTTAATGGACTGTGGAAAGTTTAAAATGCAAACTCCCCTTTAACGTGTCAATGCGCGCACATAATATTTTGAATTCATCTACGTAAGCTGTGTGAGAATGGTTTATACATAAAAAGAGCCAAAGTTATCCTAAAAGCTTGAATTACTCACTGCATTTGCTAAAGAGGTTGCCAGCTTTATGAGATGCCTCCTGTGAAGACCTGGACACGACAATCTGTGAAAATTCAATATATTTGCACCGCTGGAATCTGTGCACCAGTTTGAAACGTGCACCCCACAGGCTGGTTTTCTTCCTCTCTGTGCACTCTTCTTTCCAAAACAGGCTGTGCAGATACACAGACATCAGTCCTGCAGCCCTTCTCCACAGCAAATGCCTTAAATATGTACTAGTAATAACCAAAAATGCCAAAGCTTTTGAAGGCAACAGCATGGCTGACATCCAGATGAATCAGCAAGTTGAAAACTTGTTACCTTACCGGCCATAAATCCACACCAAAACAATATTTGCAGCTCCAAATTTCAAGAAATGGATTTTATACTGCCCATTTTGGTATCAGGGAAAGAAAAACTGCAATATACTTTCCATAAGATACTCTCCATAAGATAAACAGGGAATACACAACGATATAGTCAGTACACATTAATTTAATTGTTGCTAATTGTCAAGCCTGATGTCAGTACTTTGCCCTGCTATATAGGAAATAATAGACACTTACAGCTGCTTTATTAAAAATATGAAGAAAATTAGACAACTTCTGTGAAACAGATACCTTCATGTAGCTGAGAGGGAACTTGAACCATTTCCCATAGCAGTCAGGTGTAGTTACAAATATCTTTAGTTTCCATTCTTCTGCACTTATTTTCCTAAACATAAATGACCGAGGACCGTCAAAGGAATGGTGAATACCTAAGTTAAAAAGCTGTGGTTTTAAGGCTTAGAATTTTACACAAAAAAGCCCCGCAAATTCAATTGAAAATCCTATTTGTGTGTAAGAAGCAATCAGCTCACAGTGCTGTCATTTTCTTAAAGTGAGTCTGCAAGTTCAGCCCTGCCTCAGCAGCTCTGCAGTGGATCCTGCCTGGCTGAGTCCAGCAGCCACCCAGAAGACAGTCTGCAACCTTCTTCAGCAGAATATTAACATTCAAAAGGTGTACCAAAAAAAAAAAGGTGAAAAAACCCACAGGGTGTTCTCATATCTTCACAAAATCAGACCAAAAATCTGCTTCTCTCTTCTACTCTATTGATTGTTGCCAGTTATCTGTCTGTTTAACTGCAATTAACACAGCTTGTACCAGTCATTCTGAAAACTGATAACAATTTATTAGACAAATTCCCCATTCCCTTGCACACCTGAAGATACAGTGGATGATATGGATGCCGGTGGTGTACTTTAGAAAATAATCTGACCATGCAATGGGAGAGGTCTAGGCAGTTACATTTGCTGCTTAACTTCTGAACTCGTCTCTAGGTATTTTTACCCTGGGAGTTTTATTTGTTTCCACATCCTAAAGCTGCCCTCGATCTTGCTGCTTTTTATTTTGAGGGGAAATATATAACGAAAGCAAAAAATCTCCTGGTTTCCTTTCCCATGAGAAAAATGAAGTCAGTTTTAGAATGTCAGTCAGACAGGCTGATTAAAAAATGTAAAGGTTTTTTTTTAGAGCGTTTCTACTTAAAAGCAGACAGATAGCTGTATTCTCATACAGAGACCCCAGATCACTTTAGGTTGGTCATTTGGTTTGTTCTCTTACAGGGAAGTTCAGTTTTCAGACACTCCATATTTTCACAGACCAAAGAAAGAATATGGGATATTATTCTTCTCTCATATTTCTTTCAGGCCTCTCTTACAAACAATAGATCTGAATCTCACCAGCACTATCTCCCTTTTTCTGCCCCATGAGGAATTTCCCGTGGAGGCATCTTTTATTTTCAAACATTAACTCTGTGAGCTGCATTGTGGTTGTCAGGGTCAACCTTGCGGAGCGTGGGACCATGGTTTTGTGCACAAAATAGGACAAAATATTCTTGCAGAGATGATGCAGAGCTGCCACCCAGATCACCAGAGTGCAGAGATGGTCATTCTGTGGACACCCGTGTGCCCCTCTGGGTGGTCTGGCTGGAGACCATTCACTGGCTTCTCGTGCTTTACGCAAATGTAAACAGAGAGGAAAGCACCTCCTCCTGCTGTCACATAAAAACCTCCACGCAGGGCTCCCTCAGAACCTTGTCCTTTGCAGGCAACCAGAGCTGTCCAGAGACCTGGGCCTGGCACACTCTCTGAGGGAATGTGACCATTATTTCAGCTGCCTGCACGTCTCTTTGGAGAGCATTTACACCTCAGAAAAACCACAAGACTGTCTGCCATATGAATCCATGAATTGCACATCATGGTATGCCTCTGCCTCTGCAGGAAAATGTTTCAGGAAGGATTTTTCAGCTCCTTGGTCTCCCCCCTCAGGATCTGTTTCTCTAGATGAGCTTCAAAAAGGGTGTCCCAGGGCCCCTTTGCTACAGGAAGCAACTTCTGGAAGGACAATTCACAAGGTCTAGAAACCCCTCCTTGTCTGGACGATTCATGACAAGACTTGACAAAAGATGCTGTACTGCATTCCCAGAAGATTTCTGGCATAGAGGTTTCATAATGTTGGACAGAAGCTTTATATTTTCCTTTAAGTACTCTCAAATCACACAAGGTGTTACAGACTCAGTAACACATTTCTGCAGTGCTGCTGCTCTGCGATCCAGGCAAGCTGGTGTTCTTCCTGGGAGCACCTTTTCATCAGGAAGAAACTTGCCATCACATGCTTCCCTTTAAACAATCCTCATTGTGAAAAAAATTGTTATCCACTCAGCTGTAAGAAACTCAGCAAGTCTGCAAAAAAAGGAAGGAATTATTAATTTCTTAGAGGAAAAACTATCATAACAATGAGAATCTCTAAATCCATAAATCGTATGAATGAAGGAACTCCCACGGAAGGGGAGGTTTTCTCTTATCATGTGCATTTTATATTAAGTAACTATATTGGATTTGAAAACAAAAAAAAGAACCAGAAATAATCCCAGGAGCCATCTTGTGAACATGTAAAAGCTGGATGCTGCTGCCACAGCGTGAGCTGGACCTCAGAGGAGGCAGTGCTTCTGCTAGGACCTGGTCCCAGTCAGGTTAAAGCAGGAGCCAGGAAATAAGAAGGAAAAGCCCTGAGGGGCCTCTGACCAAGCTGGTCAGAGAGGGGAGTCAGGAAGACAGCCCAGTGAGTTCCAGGAGTTACTAGCCAGGCAGGGTTTGGGATTTCAGAGTTACGTTCATACAGGCCCCTTAGCATTGCTTTGGGCATCTAAAGTTTTTTGGGTGTGACTTTCAGGTTTCGCAGATGCTACAGGCTCAGTTCTAGTAGGATTTGCAGGGAGTGCATCATATCCTGGCTTCCACCCCCAGAGATGGCAAACTCCAATGTTCTCATTTGATTTGAAAATATTATGCTTCACAGATGCCTTTGAATGAAAATAATGTAAAATTCCTCAATAAATACCACAAAAAATTGGTATTTCAGGTAATTTCCTACAGCACTGGTAATGGGGTGAATTTGCATCTCCAGGTATTTAACAGAAAAGTTCCTTTAGTGCCCTTCAAAGAAAGCTTTTTCTTAAGCCAATGTCATTAAAATATTTTCCATAGCCTTGACTTGCTTTGCTATAAAGCTGTGTCTTACCCTTTTTGAAAATGGAGACTTGAAAGATAATTATACTTAATATTTAGACGTGCTTCAGTTCCAAACTCACATCCATTTCAAACGGTGTAAATAAAGACAGCCTTTCACGGGAGGGAAAAAAATAAACCCAAGTAATTTTGATTAAAAGCCCTAACTGCAATACTAAGACATTCACTGCGGCTCAAGAGACGCTCCTGCCAGCTTGTCAGCGTGCTTCTATTTTTGTCTGCCCACAGGATCTGTTACTTACATTTGGGTGCTGCAGGTGGGGGCCCTGAATTGCTGCTCCCCACAAGCAGAACATGCAGCACTTTGTTGCACTTGCAGGTCCTCTGCCACCCCACACACTCAAGAGGGTAAAGGACCACGCCAACCCGATTTTTCCTGCTGAGGTTCCCCTCACTGGTGTTTTTACCAAGCTCCCCCAGCATTCACAGCCAATGCCAAGGCCAGATTTTCTGTGTCAGGCTGGTAGAGATAATGCGAGGCACAGAGCTGATTTGTCAGCATTCACATCCCAGCACAGCTTTCCTCTTCTCCCCTGGGAAAAGAGGGGTGGGACTGCTGCTTTTAGCCCACAGGTCACCGTTTCAGTTGCTTACCACGCTGCATCTTTCTCTTTCCCTGCAGATGCCTTCAATTTGCCACCAGCATCTGGAGGCATCCTCCCCCTGGGACGTGTGCTGGGCTGGAAGGACGAGCAGATTCTGGCAGGTGCTGTGAACATCCTGGCCACAGGCACTGCCCAGGGAACATGGACATTCCCATCCCTTCTCTTCCTCCCAGGCCATGCAGTATCGCTGGCATTCCGCTCACCTCCACAACAAAGCACATTTTGCAAAATAAAACCCCTGTCCAGGGCTCTGTGTCATCTCTGAGTCGGCTGCACTGTGTTTTCAGGGTAACTGCACTGCTTTTCCTGCTTTGTGATTATTTCTTCTGGCAGGTGTGTGAAGGCGCATGAATACGTCCCTTAACATAAACCATTCAAAAATGCAATTTAGACATTATCTGAGGGTAGTAACCAGGCAATAGGACTCCTAACTTCTCATTTGTAGAACCATCTGGATAACATACTGGGGAGGTGACAATGTTCAGAAATCTGAAGGAAAAGTCGTATCATAAACACGATTTACTTTGGAGGCTGTAGCTTCCCTTCTCTCCTGTCCCAACAAAAGCGAATATCTCACTTTTGCATCCACTGCTGTAACTCTGCCTCAGCCTGTGCGCAAACCAGAGAGCCTGGAATCCTGGCTTGGCCAGGGAAAGACGTGAGAGGTTTTGTTTTGCACTCAGTGTAAATATAATTCATAATCTGATGGTCAATGCTGACGTGTGTTTATATGAGCCCAACCTAAGGAGACTCCTAAAGTCTGGCTAAGAACAAGGTGAAAACAGCAAATGCTGGGGTGGGGAGGGCTGTTGTGTCCGTCTGCAGAAGGAAGGGAGAAAAGGAAATAAGGATAACTTGTGGGGTGACAACATCTTCTCTGGAGGGATCCAAACCATCAGTATGGTACAGGCAGCTTTAAATCATCTTAACCCAGAGGCGGCATTGGATGCAGAAGTAGCGTTTGCAAATTATCTTGCACTAATACTGATTTATTTTTCCTTATTTGTATTCTTTAGTGTGCACTGCAACAATACCCAAAACATCCTTAACATCATTTACATAACTCATCGTAAAAGCCAAGATTTCAAATTTACTTTCTCCACATTTTTCTCTACTTCTCAATTTTGTCCTAATGCAGCCTGGATGTGAAACCTAGCATCACATGACAGCAATTCTGCTGCCAAAAATGTAAAGGTTTGTAAAAGATCCTACTTCTCTTCCTTTTGCTGGTTCATGCAGGCAGCTGGGTAAAATCTGGGTGGTGTGTGCAAGTAAGAGATTACTAGATATCTGGTGGCTGGCAGCTCCAGAAAAAACACTGATTTAAACTTACACTTTGCATGGACGCAGCAGAATAACAGTGTACGGATAGATCTATCTTTAATCCAGAGGCTTAATGGTAATTAAACAAGCAAGGTGCAACTTTATTGCTAAAACGCTAAAGACTGAAGTGGGATGCCTTCCAAAAGGCATTATATAGGAATTGTGATTTGGCGTGATGCAGTTCAGTAATGTCAGCCAAGACACATTTTATGTCCAACGCTCATTAAAATAACCCCAGAATAACATCACTGAGCAGATTTTAGTAAGAAATTATAACCACTACCTAACCCACATTAGTTAGCTTGCCTTAAAAGTCATCTCAGAATAACATAAAGGCCTTTGGAATAATGAGGATGAAGAGACATGTGAAAGCTTAATGAGCAGGCTGCTGGCTTTCCTGCAGTTCGATTTTGCCCTGATTTTCAATATCTTTGCAGAGCTGAGAGCTGCTGCTGAGAAGGGAGATAGGATTGTCTCAGCAGAAAGGTTGGCTGTTGCAGCGATACAATTGCTGACCTTTGGAGCAATTTGGAATGATGAGTGTGTTTTTCCCTTTCAAAAATCCTGCTTCCCTTACAAAAAAAGTGCCCCTTCTCACAATGATGTCATCCTTTGAGAGTGTGTCATGAAAGGAAGAGGTAGCTCCCTTAAACAAACCCATACAGCTAAAATTTCTGTACAACGTGCTGCAGAATCCCAGGCGAGGAAGCTGGTAACGCCCAAGTGACTCTTATCCACTGTTTTGGTTAAATTGGGGCCTTAAAGGAATGAAAATCATCCTGCTGGCTAACCCAGAAATGCCAAAGGTGGCCGTGCTTTCTCAGTGAAACCCATGGAAATTCCATGAGGGATGTTTTACACACCCAGCAATGCAACAGCACGCACTCACAGAGCCAAACTGCGGCTTTTCCCCCCACAGTTAGCTGTTGTCACTGATCTAACGTCATACACCGCATTTGGAGCAGGAAATAACTGACTATAATATCAGGTCATTTAGGAAAATGGTCGTAAAAGCAGTTATTCAGTGTAAAGAATACTACTTGAACAAAGGCTGCAAACATTTCAAGTGCGAGCATAAAGATTTCACGTGACAAAAGACCAGTTATGCAATTCCCTTTTCCAAACAGAAGAGTAACCCCCATATCTTGATGATACCACTTAATGTCCTGCCTCATGGCATTTATAATTCTCCAAAAGTCAAATTAGTGTCCTTAATTAAAGCTAAAAGCATGTGAGCCCCCATAAGGAAACACACAGAGACAGAGCTATTTACCACCGCAGTTAATTTACATTCACAATAAACTCACATTTTCCATGACTGGGGTAACTGGCTTAATTCTATTTTAAAACGTCATGCGTTTTCTTTGAGAGGCCCACAACACATCAATTAAAATTAATCTGAAGGATTCTGTGCTAAAGGGAGCAAACTCTTGAACTGTGACAAACAAGGGAAAAGTATGGTATATTGAAGAGATATTTCAAGAGCAGGAAAGCTTCACTGTGTACCACCACATTTTTCCATGATATTTTATTTACTAATAGAAATACACTAAAAATGTATAACTATTAATTTGAATCATATTATAATTGCTAATAGGTCGATAAAGCCCACCTACATTCCTATTTTGAAAAGCAATTGGTTATACATCCCTCACTTTGTTTAGGCTAATATTTCAAAAATCAGCAATGATCTCAAATTACGCTGGTTTTTCTGCCTTTTTTCCTTTGCTTTGAAGCATTAATGAAAAACCACCAAACCAATGAACAGAATCTAAGCTATTGCAGAATGCTTTTGGACAGGCAGCAGTGAGAAGTTCCACCCCCTTTCCAGTCCCTTCTCCAATCTCCTCCAGGTTGTCCGTATCTTGGTACTTCCGCTGCAGCCACCAAAGAACTGAGGACCTTTTCTCCCGGAAAAATCGTCAGCCAGCCATTTACCTCCCTGCTTCTTGCTTTGAGAGAGGCTTTTCACAGTCCCACAAAGTCAATGGGCAACAAAAAGGGGTAAACTCACCCCTCACGTCACCTTCCAGCCCCAAAAGCTGCCACCACTGCCTTTGCATCAGACACAGCTGTTGTGCAACTGCAGCATAGATCAGGAGTGGAAAATCCATCTGAGGAATTGAAAATGAAGCAAAACAAAGACGTTATCATCAGAGCAGTCAGCATCTCGAGAGATGGGCACAGAGGGGGGAAACTGAAGACAGAGGAGCAGGGCTGCCTCTGCCAGCAGCAGCTGATTATCAAATTGGTGTAGGCTACGGATTGAAAGTGCATCCTAAGCCTTGGTGCAGAGCTGGGGAGGAAAGTGACCGTACAGTCACCTCTTTCTAGAAACAAAGATGTTAGAACAAAACATCTGTGGGTGTGGCAGAGCTGTGAGTTCCAGACCTGCAGCAGGATGGGAGCAGGCCCAGGGCAAAAGGGAGCAGACGGACACGGTGATTTCAGCAGTAGCTGTCAGGCTGTGAGCGTGCAGAGAGGGGAAAAGCAGCTGTGGGTGCCGATAGGGAGAAGCTGTAGGAAAGAAGGCTGAAGGCAGAGAAGGTTTGGGGGACAGAGAATTGCGAAAACATGGCTTCATTTAAGTGCACATGAGAGCAAGAGAAGAAAGGAAGGGGCAGAAATGTTCTGCATATCGAAACACCTGGGAAGAAGCCACGAGAAAACACCAGCTCAAAGGATGTGTGCATACTTGAAGACACAAATATATGTGAAGGTATTCAGATTGCAATCATGCCATAAACCAAACAAATATCTGGCAAAGGAGCAGAATTATTATGGCAAACTGCAAGAGTCTCAGCCATTCATACCCAAACTTCTCTACACTATTTGTACACCCCCTGACACCACCATCTCATTTCTCATCTTCTCACTGGGAGACCATGAGACAAAACAAGTGGAAAACTCCAGAGCCAGAATTCTGGGGGGTTGTTTATCTATCACACGCTTGCAGGTCGGAAAGTGGGATTGTGGTGTTTTTAAATTTAATGTGATAAAGCTAAAGCATTAAATGGTTACTTTAACCATTTAAAGAAAATAGAAGGAATATCTAAAGGTCTTCCTCATGTTCTCTGTCCTTCTTAAATTATTTTAATAAGAAATGGCAACTATTTCATTTTGAAATAAGACATAAATTTTTTGAGAAGGTGAGAAGGATCAAACACTGGAACAACCTCCCTGCAGATGTGGTGGAGTCTCCATCTCTGGAGGTTTTCATAATGAGATTGGGCAAGGTGCTGGATAATCTCCTTGATGCTGCTTTCCCGCAAAAGGGATCTCCCATCCTGGGCTATCCTGTGATTCTATGACTCATCTGATACATCTGATCTGTCAAAATTTAAAAACAGAGGGAAAAAAAAGAGAGGAACAATAAGCCTTGTTCTGGGAGACCTTTTCAAACATCATAAAGATGAAAAAATATTTTCAATACTTTTAAATTGTTCTGACCAATCTCAACCACTGTTTTTCAAACCTGCTTCTAGCACCTTGATGTTCAGCCTTGTTGAAGGCAGGCACAGGAGAGGTACTGGGGTGATTACTGACTGCAGGTTGCAGCACTGAACACTGAAAATGCGACCAAATGAGAGTGTGGTTGCTCTCGTGAGCACAAGCATTTATCAGTAAATCTTTCTGATGACGTTAGATCTCTGTAGCCCTTAAGGCCTTCCACATTATCGAGCCACATTTCACACAAACTGCATGTAAAACTAAGATATAAAATAATATTGAAACAATTGTGAGATTTAAGAGAGAAGATGGCTTATCAGAACTGGAGACTCCTCATTTTTGTTTCTCAGGCTTTTCAGCAGTATGACAGATCTTTTTCCCTGTTGCCTACCTAGGCAACTTTGCTCTGGTTTGGTGGGAGCTAATATCGGCTCATTAATTCACTCCTTTATCGCCAGCCATCTGTGAGACAAAAGAGATATTGTTCAAAATCCTCCTTTGACTTCAAATAGAGGCCTCAGGGTTTTTATTGAAAATAAAATGTTCACTGGGATATGTACTGCAGAGCAACACACAGCAAGCCAATACTGCCGTTAGTGCTGATCAGAGATTTTACTGAACAAATCCAGTTTAGCTTTTTCCTCCTGACGGACATTATTTGAAACACTTCCTTTTGAAAGGGCGGGCAATAAAACTCACAGCCAAGCAGTGCCTGGTGATGTGTCACAGCCTCTTCTCCTGGGCTCCCAGCACGTGAAGGGGCAGTGCCTCCCCTCTCCTCAGTCTGCCATCAGCCATCCAAGGGTTTGGCAATTACTCATTCAAAACAACACACCTGTTAACCTTGCTCCCCACTCTCTCTCCATGCCCAGCCATTCTGAAAACCTGGATGCACAGCCCTCCGTGTCTCACCCTGCTGTCCCACCTCTCCTGCCACCTCAGAAGCCCCGCCTGGCACAGGTCCCGTCAGAAGCTGTCACCCTCTGCAGGCTTTTACCACTTGCAATTGCACCTGCTGTCAGCAGAGACACCTCAGCATCCTCTTATCTGTGCATCTTGCAGGGGACCTGTGCCAAAGAGCTGCGCTTGAGTCACTTTCTTCAAGTCAATAGAGAGCAGCCAACCTATAAACAATTGATCAGTCCCGTGCTCGTCAGCGCTGCATCCACAGCTGCGAGGCACTGAGGGTGCCTGGAATGCAAAGGTGCTGGCTTTTAGCAAGGCAATGCCTTCACACCCCAAGACACAGCCTTGCTTCGTCACTTCTGCAATAATATTAGGAAGAGCTGCAAAATCAGCTATTTCTCCTGTTCATCCCGCTGTGCTGTTTGTCTGTTTCATTTCAGCAAATTCTAAATGCTCAAGTGACTATTTTGCCTTAAATTTGGTGTCTGCAGCTTTCACCTGGTTCTTTATCACAATCAAGGGGGCATATTATCACACTCTCTTTGATTTTTTCCACTTTCAGTTCAGAAGACCCTGCTGTGCTGGTAGACTTGAACCATTTCATTTTTCTGCACAACATCTTACCAAAATGTTAAGCATAGAGGGCTTCTTCGCCAAGAAAGAAAAGACACTCACTTTTGATAGATATTTATAATAAGCTCTTAACTGTGTAAAAAATTCTCTGAGTTTACTTTCATTTCAGAAAAATGCCCTGCAGAGGATTTTGATCCTGCAGATACTGTGTTTTCCAATGAAAGGCATTTATCTGAAAATTCTCAAAAAAGTTGCATATTAAACGACTAAAAATACAAAAAATGACGTCTTCTTTAAAACACAAAAATAGAGATGAAAATCCCATTGTCCCATTCACAGCCCATTCCTGTCATTGCAAACAAAACTTGAAATCGATGTTTTTTAAGTGCATTACTTGAAGCCAACATGAGTTTTTCCCAGGGTAAAACCAATTACAGCAGAATTACTCTGGTAGATGTTTGTTCAACATCCAACAAAGAATGTTTCTCCTCCTCCTCCTCCTTCATTTTGTGAGCTGGTTGTGTGCATTGAGGTCCCACTTGCCTTTAAATCCTGCCTTTGGTGGCCAGAATCTTCATTTTCCTCTAAGTGGATGCAGAAGTTCTCACGTGGTCACAAGCCAGTAGGAATTGGGTTTTAAGTAAAACATCAAATGGCCATAATTGAATTTCTGGAGCTGGCAGCACCTCCTTAACTCACTGAGAGAGAAAAGCAAGGGAGTTTTTGAGTAGCTGGAGGCTCTCGAGTGGAGCTCTGACTCACACAGAGGGAAAACACACGGCATTGTTTTGAGAGCTTCTCTGTGCACATTATTCTAATTTGGCAGTCCTGGGGCTGAGCTGGTTTTCAGAAGAGCAGTGTCATAAATCACTGTCATTTCTGTCCTCAGCCACCAAGAAAAACAGGCACCATGTTGTGGGACTGTCTTACACCGCTTCTTCTGACACAGGTTTGTTTGGAAATGCTTTGAACTCCACATCAAATGCCCCTCACAGTACAAATAAACTCCACAGAGATGTTTAAACAAGAACCATGTACAAGTTAACACAAATCACTAAATCTGCGGCTGGCTGACTGACTTTCAGATGCAGTTGTAATGCTGTGATGAAAAAGGCTGTGTTTTCCCTGCTAGAATATCCACCAGACATCTGTGGATAGGTTCTCTCTTCTCCCAGTGTCCTTATGAACAAATGTAACAATTATAAAAGAAAATAACTATGATTTCGAAAATGTATCATCCTTAAAGAAAATGCCATAAGATCTTGAGAAATTAGGGCAAAAAAACCCCAGTAAGGACTGGGCAGCATTAGACAAAGAGGTTAATTGGATGCAGGTCCTGCAGGACAAATGTCAACCTTCATCGGGTACCTGATAAAACTGATTTTCCACAGAAGCATATTGAATAAGCTAAAATACTGTCAGAGGCTCTAATGTGAGCACAAATACAACTGGAGACAGCAGCAAACGAGATATGGGCTTGAAGATGTGATGGAGAGAATGATGGAACTCGACTGCATCCAGGCCCGGGGTCCTCAGAGCAAGGAAGATGTGGAGCTGCTGGAGCAGGTCCAGAGGAGGCCACAAAGATGCTCTGAGGGCTGGAGCCAGGCTGGGAGAGCTGGAGGTGTTCACCTTGAGAAGAGAAGGCTCCAGGGAGACCTCAAAACCCCTTCCAGGGCCTAAAGGCGCTCCCAGGAGAGCTGAAGAGGGGCTTCTTATGGAGGATGGAGTGACAGGACAAGGCGGAGTGGCTTCAAACTGCCAGAGGGCAGGGATAGATGGGATATTGGGAAGGAATTGCTCCCTGTGAGGGTGGGGAGGCCCTGGCACAGGGTGCCCAGAGCAGCTGTGGCTGCCCCTGGATCCCTGGCAGTGTCCAAGGCCAGGCTGGACAGGGCGTGGAGCAAGATGGGACAGTGGAAGGTGTCCCTGCCCATGGCAGGAGGTGGCATTCCATGGGCTTTAAGGTCCTTTCCCAACCCAAAGCATTCCATGATCCTTGGACTCTATGATTCTATGATTTTGACAAAACAGAGATTAGGACTCAAGAAAAGAGGAACTAAGCAGGCAAAGGTTTAAGAGAGACCACGACACAAAATGGCCTTTTGACAAAAAAGGACTTTAAAGCCCCGGTGCCACAGAAGAACGTGCCAAGCATAGGTGTATTGTGGAGGACTGACAAAGAAGATTCTCTCCAAGGGAAGGAATTTTCTGCCTGGAGGAAAAAGAGCAGAAGTAGCACAACAGAATGAGATATGGCTGGGGGTAAGCTTTCTCTCTTCTCAATGGACAGACTCTACCTGCAGAGTCCTCAAGTCTCTTAAACTTACCTGAAAGATCTGGAAGAAGAACCGAGAAAAAAACCTAAAGTGATTTTCTGTTTTCAGCTTATGCCCTTAGTAACGACAAGTGAAGGTGCAGAGGCCTTTTGCTGTCATAGTGTCTGGTGAAGAATAAATCTGGACATCAGCCCTGGGAATAAGTTGAGCATGCTGATACTTTTTTCTCCAGTCTGTATATAGAAGAGACACAGGGAAGACACAAAAGTCTGAAATACACTTTTACAAGAGAAAATAGGAGAGGTAGAGCATAAAGATATTTGTGAAGAGAGAACAGCTTGTCATATAATAATTGAGCAAACTTGAAACTTGATTTAATTTTAGATTAAAGACCCCTGCCACACACACAGGGTCAAATGGAAAACTTCTGTTTCAAGCTGAGAATTGACTAAAAAGTGAAAGGAAAGACCTGAAAGCATGCATCTGACCATGAGATCAGTACAAGTACTCCAGATAATGACTTGGAGCACTTAAATTAGATTAATTAGATGTCCCTTCACATGGCTATTCATCTCTAGAGACCACAGAGGAAACTCTGAGTCTCATACGCCCTTGTTGGTCATGGGTGGGCCCAGCAACAAAAGATTGTTCAGATATTTATGTGAATAATAAAATTAAATCCTTACTCATTTCTGTGGGGAAAGAAATGTTAAACAAGCAACCAGAAAAAGCTGTGCACTACTATGTCTTGTCAGATGCTACACTGATTTTTCATTATTTGCTACTTCCTCAGAATGTCCATGCAACCCTGGGAAAATACGAGGATGGCTGAGTGTAAACATGGCTCTACAGGGCTCTAATTTAATAAAGAAGTGCAAGCACAACTTTAGCATCAGAGGAGAACCAACCATCCTCTCTAGTTCCCACAGTCTGTCCTAGGTGCCCCTGCTCAATAACTGTCTGATTTTCCCAGCTTTTACCTAGGAAATTGGTTGAAATTCATATTGTTTTATATTAATATGTTAACAGCAAGACAACATAAAATTTAGGATGCAGGACAGTTCATTATTCTAATTTTACAACTCCTTACAGCAGTCAGTGAAGGAGAGATGAAAATCTGGCACTGTGACCATGCTGGATTGGTGGGCATGGGTGCTCCCTCTGGGGAAATTCGTTCCCAGATGAGTGATCACTGGCATTTTTCCTGTAGGGATGGTGGTAGGAACAGGGTTTCCTCACTCTGAGGCCAGGCAGCCTCTCAGCATTCATGGCAGTGGATGTGAGGCACACGTTTCCTTGCCGGCTGTGCTGGGACCCAGGTGTTTCCTCTTGTTTCAATGGCTGCATTGTGGCTGTTTGTGAACCACAACTTGTATTTCCACAGCAGTGACAGGATGGGAGTAAATGGCACAGAGAGTGTCTGAAATACTCTTTTTTAATTTTTTTTGGTGTTGTTTCCCAGGGGGTCTGGCCCACTCTGGAGGAAGTGGAGGTTTTGTGTCCAGGCGTGCATTCCTGAACAGGAATAGGCACGGGGTTAATAGGAACTGAAAGAAACCTGACATTTGCTTTTTCATTAGCAGAGAAGTAACTAGCCAAGGCTGATGACTGAGCTCTGAAAAACATCACCACCTACATCTAATCAAGTGAAATATTCAGGCCAAATGCACACTATTATATAAATGTCTTTGCAAAGAGCCTCAGCACTGAGATACTTAGCAGGCTCGCCTTTTCCCATGCATATTTCTTTTTTAAAAAAATACTGAAAACTGGTGTTTTCCATCTAGCTGAAAATCCATGAAAAGGAGGTCTCTGCTGTATAAGAGGGAGAAGAGTTCTGCAAATTATTTAATATACAGGAGAAGAAGCACTGTCAGTGCAGCAAGGGTGACAATGACATAGTTTGCAGTCACAATTGGAGAAGAGAGAAGTGACAGTGACACTGACAAACTTCTACCAGGCTAGTGGAACCTATGGGCATGAATTTTATCTGCCACAACTTCTATTGAAGACTTTTCATCAAACAGGCATTATTTCCAGCATTTTCTCCAGAAGCCTGAACAATTGGCTAAATACTGCTGGGATTAATTATGCTTTTTATATGCATTTAAACTATCTGAGGATCTCTAAGGAGTGGGTTAAATGTGAAACACAGAGGGCTGTTAAAAATAGCTGCTTTTAATTAATTTCTTCAATTTAAAAATACCTGTCCTCCACTGTTGATCCAGTGAGTTTTCCTTTCTTTGGAACTACATGCTAAAAAATTCACGCAAGAAGAAAAAAATCCAAGAAGAAAGAGAAAAAAAAAAAAGAAGCAAAGACATTTCTGAGGCCTTGAAAAGAAAGGAATGTTTCAATTAAAGAAATATCTTCAGAAACAGGAGGAAGGATAAGAGAGATTGAGAAATTTCCTGCAGATGGGAAGGTGCATCATCTCAGGGTAATGATTCTTTTTATTTTTTATCAGTTTTTTAGTTTGTTTAGCTATAAAGCAAAACTGACTGAGAAGCCAATTTTACTTATGATACCTCAATAGCCAGATTAAAATTATCTGCCCAAATACTTTCAGTATTTTCATGTCTCTTTTGTCCAAAACTTACTTTTTGAACATTTCCTATCAATTTAGGAGAAACATTCCATAGGATTTTACTACATTCCCCTCAAACTGCAAGAGTACTTTTTACAAGGGGTTGACCAAGCTACAGGAAACAGACACCTGAGTTATCTCCGAGGTATTGTCTGAAGGGCAACTCTTCCAGTGGGAAACAATTTTTGGAACACACAGAAATCTTTTAGGCAGAAGTTACTGCACTGCTAACACTGAGAGGAGCTAAATGGACTTTTTTCATGACCATCACAGAGCTGTTCTGTTCAGATCCGTGACAGGCCAGGAGAGCCCAGGTTTTTAAACCATGCCTAGCATTTATGTGTCCCATGGTAGGCAGATTATCTCCCTACTGCTGGCTAATGAAAGTCCTTTTTTCCTCGCAGGGCTGGACTCTGTAGTCCCCTGACATCCAGTGCCATCATGTGGAGACACGAATTGTTACTCTCTGGATGCCTGAGAGGAGCTTTTTCTAGGCACTACGAAACACTACATTCACTAAAAATCTTGTATTTGCAATAATGAAACCAATTATTTTGGGGGAAAAATCACATTAATAAGGTTCTTGGCAGTTAAAATTTCCTTGGCTGTTAAGAACCTCCTTAATGCCTCAGATCTGTACTGCTAGTTGCCATGACTTCTCTCCCTGTTAAAATAAAAGAACCTTTTCTAAAACACAGACAGAATCTCCTTTGCTCTCATCTTCTAAAAAGGTGTGAAAGGCTCACCCACTGGAGATTATTTAGTATAAATAAAATTTTCAGTGTCTTTCCTCAAGGACAAAGCTACAGATTCATTCCTCAAGAAGAAGGAAAAAAAAAAATCAGTTTTATCTTTCGTTCATATGCAAATATACACACACAACCACACACACCTATATTCATATGCACATGTGCACAAACACACACAAAAATATTGAACCTTGAGACAGAATCTGGGGGAGACGATGGTCTTCCTGTGGTCACCAGAATTTTGACCCCCCTGAGATGGGAGCTCCACCCTGGCAGGTTCCAGACTGAAGGGTGGCCTGGAGGCAAATCCACGTGAAGAAGCAGAAATGAAAGAATAAAACAGTTTGTGCTCAGTTCCGAATTGTCAGAAGTTCTACATGTGGATGGAAAATACAGGTGACAGGCGAGTGTCCTGTTAGCACATGTCAGGTGCTGCAATGCAGTGACTCTTTTTGCCCCATGTGTTTCCTGCCAGAGAACAAACACACTTGGCTTGGGCACAGCAAGTTTTCTAGGGAGGTCAAAATGACCTTCGAACAAGGAGGGTATCAGTGTTTCTTCAAAGGAGGTCCAGATTGTTTATCAGAATCCATTACTGAGGACAGCATCAGCACATTAACTTTATTCAAAATGATACCCTGTGGTCTGTCTCACTGCTACGGCCAAACATCCAAATTGGAGATATAGACAAAAGAAAGCAACTGGTCATGTTTCACCAAGCGTTAAGAGCCCAGGAAGTAACCACAATTTGCCACGTGACTTTGTCAGGAGCTCTTTTAATTAAACAGGCAATGAGTTAGGATCAGGTCTGTACGTCGGGAGAAATGAAATCTGAAATGAAATTCTGAAATGCTCCCCCAAAATATGTACAACCACTATGCAAAACGTGCACAGAAACAACCAGAGAAGCAGGAATTCTACATTTGTCTTACTCTGTGTCTCCTCAGACATGGAAACATTGACAGCATCTCTCATGTCTGAAGCAAAAAGGTTATCACCCCATTTAAACACATCCTAATCAAACCATTGTGACACTTTTAAGGACCTGCTGATGGGAAAACAGTGAGGTTTTTGTGCTAATCTGGATTAGCAGAAGAAAAGCACGGCAAAGCCAGCTCAACTTCCCTTTTGCAGAAACTTTTCTTCTTCTTGAAGCCCAAGGCACCATGAATGGTTGTTGTTACAGCTTAGAACTGTGCTTTAATACAATCCCTTCTACAGGGCTCTCTTAGTTTAGGAGGAAATGAAAAAAGGCAAAGCATTCAAATGAGGAGGCTGATTTGCCTTCTTTACACATACACTTTTTTATATACCACAGAAAGTTTAGAACAAAAATTAATATTTATAAATATGATCATATACATATACGTGTGTGATCAAGGTAATAGAAACAGCCAGGCTTCTCGATGAGAGTACAATTTCTGCCCTGTTTTGCCCAAGCTTCTGTAGCCACTTCTTCTTTTTGGTGGGCCAGTTTAAACAGGGCCAGTTTAAACCAGGCCAGTAATTACCAGCTCCTCAGGATTGTGTCCATGGTGAATAAACCAGGAGGATTCTTTGTTAAAGAATTATCAGTAAACTAGTCTCTAGGCAGCACTTAAATCAGTAAACAAGCAGATCTGAGGAAGAGGCTCAAGCACAGCCCTGCAGTGTATTTAACCCATAGCACGCTCTGTGCTCTGCCTCATGATGCAGAGGGACCAAGGCCTAAGCCAGAAATTAATCTGGTTACGGCTGCTAACAGAAAACAATAATCTTTTTACAAATGCCTCAGCATCCAAAGGAGGGCTAAGGAGAATCTTGCTGAGATGCAGGGGGAAACACAGTGGCACAGGAGCAGGAAAAGGCTGAGGTGGGGTACCTGCCCTCATGAAATGGAATAAGGGATGAAAACCCCTTAATCCAAGGAGAAGGGGTCAGTAATGTGCTACGTGACTCGTGTTTAACTTGGGACAGCCACAACTCTGTGAGGCTGGACGGGATCCACCCCAGGATACTGAAGGAGCTGTTGGAAGGCCTCACTGAGCCACTTCCATCCCTTTCACCAGCAGTCCTGGCAAACCAGGCAGGTCCCAGGTGACTGGAAGGTGGCGAATGTGACACCACCTCCAGGAGGCCCAAAAGAAGGATCTGGGGAAGCACAGGCCAGTGGGGTGAGGTACAACAGTGTGAAGTGCCCAGGCTCTGCCCCTGTGTCACAACAATCCCCCTGCAGCTCCAGGCTGGGCAGAGGGGCTGGAAAGCTGGGAAAGGCCCTGTGGGTGCTGTGACAGCGGCCGGACACGAGCCCAGGGGTGCCCAGCGGGGCGAGAGGCCGATGGCCCCTGGGTTGTCCCAGCCATGGGGTGGCAGCAGGAGCAGGGCAGGGACCGTCCCTGTGCTGGGCACTGCTGAGGGACCACCTCAGATCCTGGGG